>JAPWTK010000098.1:740000-1318574 GCA_029963805.1 Aromia moschata | reverse complement strand
CGAATCTTGTCTGCTACAAAAAAAGTCTACTATATAATTTTCGCTCTCTAAAATGTTATAAAATAAATATACATTTATTCTATATACATAAAATGTTATATAGAATAAATGTGATGCATCAGAAGCAACGATTTTGTGGGACATTTTTTATATCTTGATTAAAAGTAAAAAAAAAACATATATTTTTTACTTTATTAAACATATTACATGACTTATGTAAATGCTAACTGTAGCATACTGGCATCAATCAATTTCTTATTATTATTATTAAAAGGATGGTGTTTTTCACACCGTAAAAAGAAACACTATGGTTATTAAAATCACGTTGTTTTTTAATCATATCCTTAGTCGAAACAAAAAACACATTAACACCCATCCAAAGCAAATCCCCGCTACTTCGTATATCAGTCTTCCTTCTCGTACTAAATGTCAGTAACTAAAATTATTCAGGTTTAAGTTTACACATGAGCTATTAAAAGAGTGTAGAAGGATGAGAAAAAGAAGAAGAGGAAGAGGAGGAAGATGTAGAGAAACAACACTTTTTTAGAGTACAAAACATTTTATTCATTAGGTCTTCAGTGGTTCACTATTTTCCTCGTATTTGTACCTCTTTGAAGATTTTCCAATATTCACTGCTTCCTCTACGGTGTCCGGCAAGGCAACGTTTAAGGTTTCTGGGAAAAATAAAGAGAGGCTACCAGCAGCACAGGCGATGACACCAAACATCAGTAATGGTAACATTTTCGGACACCCTAGCCTGGGGACAGAAAATGTTTCAACTCAACATGTCATTTATAGTCAACAATATTTGTGTCGGACATATTCCTCATTCATGAGAATATCCTCGAAAAGATATACGTGTATTTATTATCTATTCTTAGTGTCTAGAACTGTAACTTCATTGTTTACAGTATTTATCTAAACTCTAAAATGTCATATATGTATAATATATCCGGACAAAATTTAAAAAAAAAAAACTGTTTCAGATAAAAAAAATGCCTCCATTTCTCTGTAGATTAAGATTCTCTGTAGAGTTTAGAACTATTAGTTTCTATTAAGTAATAAAAATAATAAAGTTACATTGAAAACGAAAAAATGACTGAAAACGTTAGCAAGGGCACAAATGCATATGGCTATTTTGTTGCCTCTGTTAGATAAAAAAAAATTAAAGATAGAATTTTTCTTTTAAAATTTTTCGTTTTCCTGGAGCGGTAAAATAAGTTAGTATGTTTTATTAATAACCTAATTATTATTTAATTAAGTTATATTAGGTTCTTAGCATTAAGTTATATTAGTAACCTAATGAAAATAAGTTAAGAAGCCTAAGGAAAGAACCGCGACTCTTAGATATATTCCCAACGATTCACACCACCCTTTTCAACACAAAATGGCAAGTTTTAATTTTCTAATTCACCGTTTGTTAAATTTCCCCCCTCAGTAAAGAGAGGTTTGAACATGAGAAAAAAATATTTAAGAATATAGCTAAGAATAACGGTTACGCAGTCCATTTAAAAGATAAGTTAATATGGAAGATTAAATTTAAGAGAACCCTGTACAATTCCACGACTTTTCGTAGAGATACTGACAATTCGAAATTTTTTTCGTTACCATATGAACCTAAATTCACCCGCGGACTAGACGCAATTTTTAAAAATATTAATATCAATTTGGTTTATAATTCTAATAAAATAAACTACAGACGCTTTTGGGTAACCCCAAAGTCAAAATCCACAATAACGAAAAGTTAGGAGTATACGAAATAAGTTGTATAGGCTGTGATCAAAAATGTATTGGGCAAACAAAAAAGATCTATTTTGACAACAACCATAGTAAATCATTTAAAATCAATTAGAAATGTAACAAACAGTAGACAGTTGAATGCTTTTGAAAGTTTAGAAATCATTAAGTGTAACAGTAGTATGAATAAGGACAATGGTCCGATACCCACCAGTCCACTGTTTGCTCTGATAAACAAAGACAGATGTTACGGTCCAGTGAATCGTGCCGACAAATTAAGCATAAATAGTGCAAGTGTGTAGGTTAGAATATAGTTTTAATATTTTAATCTTCTCCTGAAGATGCCAACTTAGTTGGCGAAACGCACGTCGAGAAAATATAGTTGGTCGTGGAAAATGGTCCAGTTTTTTTTCGAAACGTTTTGTTAAAAAAATATATAGTTTCTGAGACATGGCTGTCGCATGGTAAATGGAGCACCCAGTATATTTTAATGATCTAGTATCAAAAATGGTCGAAAATAGGACAAATAATTACTATCTAACTTATACATATAGCGGAGGTTGTAAAACAATACCTGCTGTCACGGGACTACTGCAATAAATACGAATTGAGGTGACCCTCATCACGTGCTACGAGTTGCCTATATGTTTCCTTGCCGTATGACAACTTTACATATACTCACCAATAGGGGAACTTGGGGTGCAGCCATAGCCCCGAAGCGTCCAAACATGGAGCAAATTGAAAACGCTAGGTGCCTCGAATGCGTTGGGAACATTTCTGTAGTGTAAACATAAAGTACAGTGTAAGCCATAGTAGAACAGCATTTTCCCGCCAGGAAAGCGCATAGCTTAAAACCAGAAAGGATCTGAAATTAAAGTATGTGTAATTATGTCCTTTCTTTAACTTGTTTCACTTTTAAAACAACCACGGACAGATGTTTCGTCGTAATTGAACTCATCAGTGTTGTGACGGCCAGAAAATGAAAAAAAAAAACAGACAGTATGGTCTGCAACCCACGAATACACAAATTCCAAATGAAATTGGAGATACAATAATACTGCCTTTTGTGTGATTTTTTGTCGCTTTCTGGCCCTTACTACGCTGATGAGTCCATTAGGATGAAACAGCTGCCCGTGGTTGGCTCAATCTTCTCATTGTGAAACATATATATTTGTTTTGCCTAAACAAATCTTATTCTTATATCCTCTATAGTAAAAATAAGCCTTCATTAGTCCCATGCAGTGAGCTCGAGTACACCAATTATAAGTGGCGACTTACGTCTACAATTTGATAAGAAATAATAAATTTCTTTCCTTTAGTTTAATTATTTATTACACCGTTCACGAGAGGCGGAAGCTCATTTTAATATGAAATAATGATACCTTTAATATACTTTTGGCCACCATAACATTAGGCAGCATGATTCTAAAAATGGGATTCCTTGAACCCTATCCTTAGCAGTGGCGGTGGGCTATAAGGTGCGCTGATCGCGCACTACCAACAATTTAGCATTAATAATTTTATTTAGTAATTAATGGATCATCTTAATTTATCCCTTCCCATCCCTAGCGTTAATACCATCTGAATATTATTTGGCCCAGCGTTACGAATCCATAGACGCTAGGTCTTTCTCCACCCACTGGTTTCCGATCGCGGCGCGGAGTCGACAGCGCAATACGAAAAACGGCAGACGATTACTTCCGTGCAATACGAAAGCGAACGCGTATTGTTAACTTTCCACATTATTACCATTGCGAATCCTATAGATATGATGTACGGATTAAGAGTGCACGAAGTTATCGATCGGTTTGTTTGTGAATTTTTCGTACATTGCATTCTGTTTTATCGCTAACGTTTTATAAATACTCGTTAAATTAGTTTGGAATAATAATTATATTCAAAACTTATTAAAAACTCCATCTCTATTATTTGGAGGAAAAATGCAAATTAAAACTCTAGGTAGCCCACTCCTTAAATTAATTTAAAATTAGCCGTAAAGGAAAAAAATAAACAATTTTAAAACATTTAATAATACTTATTTAAAAACATTTGTGTTAAGTGGATGATTATAAGTTTTTGTTTGGCGGAAAACACCTTGACCAAAACTGGTTAAGGATTAAATCACATAAACGAGAACATAAAAAAAACATAATTGAAATAATAATTTTTAATTTAATAGATAAATATTCAATTTTTATAAATAAAAATAATTTAAAAACAGGTATTTTTAAACATTATTATTAACTTATTTTTTAAATTTTATTTAAAAAATAAAGACATTTTTTAAACATTAGGAAAGACTTGTTTTATTTATAAAAAACTTTATTACAAATATCAAAATTCTAAAAAAAGTAATAAAAATTTAAATTAAAAATCAATACTTATTAAAAAAAATATAATTCAAATTAATAATTAATAAAATAACCTTAATTTAATAAATATTTATCTCATATTACAACTTATTCTTATCTTTTATAATCCCATAATAAATTCTTAAAAATAAAAACAATAGTATTAACGTAGAAATTAAAATATACGAAACTGAATGTACTTAACCTACATACTTGTTTACTTATTTTCTCCTCGTAAGTATAACTTCGTTCACTATAAATTGCTGACGATTGCAATATCAACATCATTATCATAGCATAGTAAATATTAGAGGGCAACTATTGTGATTGAAGATAATGTTTATTATTAATTATTATGTTTATTGCATAATTTGAGGGGTACAGATGCAAAACTCATATTATCCATAATTTTTCGAAATAGTTAGTGGCGCTATCTTGTTCATCGTGTTGAACTACACCATTTTAAATTTTAAAAGTGGAATAAAACTCACATTTTCGTATTTATTTTAAATTGTGGAATCTGTAAATTATTTCAAAACTCACATTCTCCTAAGGAGAATGTTAGAATGTTACAACTTTTTACTGTCAACATTTTTTGTACTTTGCAATTTTAGGTTCATTATAAAAATATTTCACTTTATCAGTCAATGATGATAATAAAACCGTATTCTATGTATTTTGTGCAGCTAGTTGTTTTTTATTTTTACTACCATATTACATAAATTTTTTATTGATATAACATTGAGTTTGTTGCCGAGTTCCTTTTCTTAGCTTAACTTCATGAATTTTAGTGTAAAAAAATAATATTATGTAGAATAATTTGGAGCAAAACGACCATTATCCAAAAAGTTGTATCAAAACTTACATTATCCGAAGTTTAATTCACTTTCTTTGAGTGCTGTCATTTCACCAATTGAGAAGCAAATGTAAAGTTCTAATATAAATACCAAAACAATTTCAGAGCGTCAAGTCACTGGAAAGGTGAGAAATCAGTTACTCCTTCTTCCTGAAAAATTTTAAAAAGTGAATAATGTGAGTTTTGCATCTATACCCCTCATTTGGAATAGTACATACATATGTGCGTTTATTAAACAAATTTGATAATCGTGTAAATAAATTTGATAATCAATAAAAATTAATTTAATAAAATTCCAGTGATATTTTACTAAGTAATTATAACTTCTATAATACATTTTTTTGTATTAATCGGTAATTCCTCACTGAAGGGGTAAAATTGAAAAAAAACTCTAGGTGTACTGTAATCTACATATAAAACATATTGTACATAAAGACAGAGTCAAAAATTATAATACGGTAACAGGCTATCTGATTTTCTAATCAACTGGTACTATCTGAGTAACTTGATACACACGGCGTTAAAGAGGGATGTTGTTTGATGTCTTTGAGATTTTTGTGATTGATCTTTGTGATCTGAGGTGATTATTTGGGAATTTGACTCCCACAATATTTTATAATTTGACGAGACACGTCGATTTTTATTCTTAGGGGAACTTTGTTTGACTTGTGGTACTCAAATCATCTTGAATTCATCATCCCCGTAACCCCTAGCTACCCCAACTGTGAAATCTTAAATGGAACTATCCCACTTGTGATATATCGTTTCCAAAACCATTTGTGTTGCGAATACATCAATGTGGCGCTTTTAGGAATCGGTTCAGATTTGACAAATTTATTGGCAAAAAAAGACATAATAAACAGAATCCTATTTATTGACCTTTTTGTTATAAAAAACAAAATTACGCCTTTTTTAAAACTAAAATTAACACAAGTAACCCGAAAATGTTTTTTGTCCATGAATTGTTCAAAATATTCACTATTTATTACCATACTACTATACCATACCATAGTAATATGCGTATAAAATTTATAGCGATTTTTTTAAAACTCCCTCCTGATAGCCTGATAACATGCAGCTGTTATACGATTTTGTAGACTACTGATTTCAAATAACCTTATAAGAACTCATTGCGACTGAGGTCAAGGGATCTTAGAGGCCATTATATCGGTCATCTTCTTCATATACATATGTCAAGGAATGTGACATTCAACCAATCCCGTACAGGTCCAGCGTAGTCTGAAGCTACACTATTTTGTCGAACGTGGAGTAGATCTTTCTGGAGGAAAGGATTACCTTAGGTAGTTGGATCTGCCAGAGAATATCCGCACTTTATTTAGGCTACCTCGTCTAGAACCCACAGAACCAGTTGCCCTAAACTTTTGCAGAAGTTGTCAGAAACATTTATATCTTGATGTATCTCGTTAAATGTTTGAGCTGTAAATTAAAATGATTTCAACTCTTTCTTCCAAGCCATCACCATAACCTATTGTGGAAACTGTCAAAAACACAGCTAATGTACAATACATTGCTAATCTTAATCAAAAAAAAAAAAAAAAAAAAAAAAACAATAATATCTGCTAAAAATACCACAACATATCTATGTCATACTTTTTCTGTATTCCGTTATTAGAAAAAATAACACTGCTGCAAAAACACTCTCAGTTTGTTTTTACAGTAATCAGAAGGTAAATAAATAACTTGTAACTTTTTTGTAACTAACTTGTAATAACTTGTAATAACTTTAATAAATAACTTGTAACTAACAGATTTTTGCGGTAATAAGGTCGTTAATGTTCTTATACCAATTTTAGGTGTTTCAGATATTTTGCCTCCGGTATTGATAAACGGGTTTTGCAAACAACGGCTAAAAGTACAGAAATAGTAGTAACACCTGAATTATCATCTGTAGATAGTAAAAAATAATAATGTACTGTGTGTACAGTAGATGTGGAGCGATCATTTTCCTTCTACAACCATATGTACTGGCCAAATCGCTCACGTTTCACAAGAAGAAATGCAGAAAGACTAGTGGTGGTGGCAACGTACGCTCAAGCAATGAACACAGTCAGTGTTCTTGAATGACACAAGCGATATGTATGTATACTTATTCCATTTTAAATTGAAAATAGGTACTTATACGAGATAGGATAAGGATATATCAGTTTACTAACACTTTGTATGGAACTAAATACGCGTTTCTATGCTGATCTGTACCCATAAGTGTACCCTGTATGCTGATCTGTACCCATATAATGGGAAGTGGGCGGAACCTACACGCCATTTGTCGGCTGGTAGCCACGAGACATTCCACGGTATTCGACCCAGTCGACCGAGTTCAGTACGTTGTGCGTTGTGCACTCACAAAAAAAAATGTTGTTTTTGTGAGTGTTTTGATGTCTTAAATTCTGTGGGCTACATTAACGACGGAGTGGGTTTTTAAAAGGTTTAAATTATACACTTTTATTTTATTTGCGTCATAAATAATATTTTTAATCAATACGTCTTTCATAAGCATGGCTTTCTGGGGGCCTTTCCAAACGGATGAAAATAACGTAACTTTAGATATTACCAGCGAAAATGTCGAAACGGTCGGAGAAAGATGAATTTAAAAATAAAGACTTACATTCTCAAAGTCAGCGTATTATTTTAAACATATATGAATGCCTAAAACGTGAAAATGAGAAAATGACTGATACTGAAATTATTAATCGAATTAATAAATTAACTAAAATTTCAATATCCACAATTTATCGCGTTGTTAAAGCTGGGACTGTTATAGATCACTCTGAATTTCGAAATCAGAAAAAACAAAAATTCAAAAATGTCGACGAGGCGACGCGGGACCTAATTAGGCGAATAATTTGTGATACGTTACTATTCGAGCACGCCCATGGAATCATAAAGTTCCACCGCTTTTTTTGTTCCCCAGGCGTATTTATCATTTTCAATTAAAAATAGAAGGACTATACATTAATAACAAATTTTTTACTTCTGTCTTTCTCTCATATGCCCTTCCGTCAATGACATGACGGATTACGAGTCCGAAGCGTTGTAGTACACTTTCCGGACCCCAACTATAACTTACCACCTACCTGTTGGGATAAATCCTACAGCAACGCAAAAAATTCCACTGGATATCAAAGACAGGAACAGCATTATCCTCCTACCGATTCTTTCATTCGCGAGGTAATATATCAAATACCCGGGTATTTCAATAACCACGGCGAAAATAAAGCTGAGATAAATGTTATCAGATATGGACACCGAATGAATGGTTAAACCATAATAGACAAATGCGCTGCATATCCAGGTAAACGAACAATGCAACGTCCTCAGTAACAGAACTCTACATTTTATTAATTCAAGGAAAGAATCAGTCTTGATCACGTCCGCTTCGTGCTCATCTACGTCTTCCATCAACATCAACTTGTTTAATGTGTCTCGTGGTATTTGTTTTCCATTAGTTTTCCCTATTTTTATGATGATATTTCGCGCTTCCTCTCTTTTGTTTACGGACAACAGCCACCTGACGGATTCGGGAACTGTCCAGAAAAATATTAAGGATACGATGCCGGGAATGTACAGGATTCTGAGCATTACTCTCCAGGAAGGCGACAGCCATGCCGTTAGGCCGAGAATTGCTTGGCCCAGAGCATAAATGCAGCAGACAATTATGTTCCCTATGTTCCTCTCTCTTGATCCGACGATTTCCATGGCTAAAAAATATGCAGTGCCGTTTGTATGAAAAGATTTTAGATGAGAAAGATTGGAAGCAAAGCAAAGCAGAGCAGTATTGCCAAATATACTGAATACAGTATTGAAAATTTAACACTGTAACTATCACTCTCAAAGTATTAAAAAAAATTCTAATGCATGTTTAATACTACTTCACTATTATAATAAGCATAGCATAAAAAATCGCAGTAAAACTCATTATTGGAATTTATAGCGCTTAAGTGAATATATTACTTTACTTTATAATTTCTTAGCTTGATAACTATTTAATTACTGTACTTTATAAGCATGAACATGTGAAATCTCTGTGTGAATCACATTCCTAGTTCCCAGTTTCCTCATACTCAGTTTACATAAATAGACGCAAGGCTTGGATTTTAAAAATTAAAACGGAGTATTAGAAAGCAAGTTAGTAAATAAATGAGCATATATTCACTGTTTTCTTAATTTTACTGAAGGTGACTATTTTTATCGAAGTACGCGGACGATATTGAAAAAACTGCAATACCTTGAAGGAAACTACCTTTGCAAAGAATCATGATGGAAGAAATGATCATCCATAACTCTTCGAATGAAAAGAAAATATTCGCAATGAAAGAGTTTGTTGTCTGACATTCTACTTAAAAAATATAATTAACACATTTACCACTGGATATGAATTTGATAAAATTGTGAGATAAATTGACCAGGTTTTTTGAACGAAATCATTTCTTTATTTACTAAAAAGTTTTTAAACAGTTAACAAACTTTTTTTTATTTAAAATGTGTGACCAAAAAAGGTACCACAGTTTGTAACAAAGCAATAGCAATTGATGTGTACCAATTTTAGCCACAAGTATTTTATCTTATTGAAGTGTAATTATGCATTACAAAAAAAATCACATAAGTTTTTCAGTGCGTTCCTGGGCATTAAGTGTCACTCGAGGAGTGTTTTTTTTACTGTGTATGCCCTCCCGTTTCCCTTACTGTTGTTCTTATAGCACCATATCTTAATGAATATTTGAATTAAAAAACGCTAAATTTTACGTACAAACTGAGGCTTCTGATATCACCATAGAAACATAAGAGAACTATGTCCCTTTAGCGTATACAACACATAGAACGAAGCGCTCGAATGTGACTAAAAATGGACATACATTCGTTCATAAATTGCAGTTGTGTACTAAATTTGGTACACATAATAGTAAAAGTGTTAATATGTTATACAATTTCTTTTCTTACAAGAAAATGGATTTACTTTTTCAAAATAAACCTATCCAATCTAAAAACGTTATTTATTCTTATCTTATTTCTATCAAAATTAAGAATCAAAAGAAAACCAGTAAAATTATGCTACCAACTTAACATTAATTGTATCTTAATAAAAAATAACAAAATGCTACACAAAATCGTAAAATAAAACAATAAATTGACCACAAGCACATTAAACGCGATAACAACAATAAGTAATGGCACAGTAATTAGTTCCAAAATTTCACGCAGAGGCGCTGGCTTCTTATTCTGACGCCCTGATATTTTTTTGAATATTAGTGTCTCATACTTTAATTTTGAATTTTGTCTAAAATTTTATGATGCAAGTTGTTTTTTAATGTTAATATATAATTTGTGCCTCATTCTTTTTAATTTCGAATTTTCTAATGAAAGGCGTTATTCCTTTGCGCCATTTATTGAGCTCTTATTATTTTTTTGATTTACATCTTTTGATCTAGAGGGCTTAAAATTTAATAAAATGTATCACTTTCAGTCAAATAGGCGTACAAAAACTGATTTATCTGGTTTTTGTTGGAGTTTCCATTTTTATACGTTCAAATACTATGAGGAGAAATTCACTAGTTTCTGTTATACTGAGTATATTTGTCCAGTAAGTTTGCCGCTTTCTCTATATATATTTTTTCATAAAAATATACAAAGCCGGCTCTGAAAATAGTACAGATTCCAATGTGTTATCACGATATCCAGCTTCTGAACAATAATCAATTAATTTTTAAAATAAATACTGAATTATATTCTGTTGTTATTACATCATTACATCATTGTCCTATTTTCATACAATTACTCGTATTTATGATGGTCTAAAAGTCAACATGACGGTTATACTGGTTTAGTAAAGCTTTTTTTTTAACTACTGCCAGCAGTGTGTGTATTTATGTAAGTTACTTAAGTTTAGGCTAGAAAGGTTAAGTGGAAGAGCGAGACCTCCATGTTATGTAAGGGCTTATATTATGTAAGGGCATGTGGCAACCGAACTTCGCCTTTTAAGTTGTCCAGTACATAGAATAGAGTGCAGTTATGTTAAATTATTATACACTGCTTTCGAAAAGTAATGAATAAATTCATTATTTCTGAAACTTGAGGAAAAAAAAGGGGAAGAGAGGGGGGGGGGGTAAAAAAAAAAAAGAAAAGGGGGACACACACCAATGTGGGGGGGGGGGGGGTGGGGGGGGGAGGGGGGGCGTGGGGGTTTTTGGGGGGGGCACCCCCTTTCGGGCCAAGGCGTGGGGAGGGGGGGGGTGTTTCTCCTCCCCCGGGAAAAAATGGGGGGGCCGGGGGAGGGGGGGGAGGCGCCCGGGAATGCTTTTGTTGCTGTCAAACAAAAACTTGAAATCGTACTTCGGTAAATAGTTTTTTGATTTTTTTTGAGTTATTTTCTTTAGTTTTTATCTTTTGTTTGGCAAAAGCAGTGTGTTTGAAGTGTTTATGAGTAGTGAATTTTGTCATTTTATAAAGAAATGGTTAAATTAACTGAACGAGAACGAATTGAAATTCTTTACATGATCGGATTTGGAGACAGGATGCGCAACCAAAAAGAAGTAGTTGAATTGTTCAATGAAACTCATCCTGATCGGCATCCCATTAGCCAAAGCATGGTAAGCAATATTGAGTCTAAATACCGTAACTTTGGGCATGTTCGTGATCTTCCTGAATCTGGTAGACCTTCAAAATCATAACATCAACTTAATGTTTTGTTGGCAATACAGGAAAATCATCACTCAACACTTAATCAATTGGCTTCCTGATTTCAAAATGGCAGCGTCCACAGTTTACAAAATTATGAAAAAAGCAAAGTATCATCCTTATAAGGAATGCCTTGTTCATGAGCTATCTAAGACGACTTTGATCGGCGAAATCAATTCTGCGAGCAAATGCAAGAGCTATGCACTAATGATAAAAATTTCGTAAAGAACCTATTTCTTTCTGACGAGGCTATGTTTATTTTGAACCAGAGCCTACACTGGATCCATGTAGACACCAGGGATTGGAGTTTGTTGAGACCTAGCCTATTTTCAAAAATGCCTTTTTTTTAATCTATCAACCTAATAATCTCACAAAACTATCAAGTTCATATCTTAAAAGTAGAAACCTACTGACTTTTAGAGATTTTTTGTCACCTGCAGGTGTACAAGTACAACCTACTAATCAACCTACCTGTAAGTGTACTAAGGCATATTAGTATTTTTAATGACTTACTACAATTTAGATTTGGTTAATTTCGCATGAAGAGTATTTGGCACAGATAAAATTCAAAACGTGTTTCCTGTATCGTATAGAATTAGCTTAAAATGATTCACGAGATTTCGCACATCGAAATATTATTCTGCACTTTGTGCGTGATGTATCTAAAAGATAAGGTCATTTAAAATTTGTTCTAAATGTTATCCAACCTAAATATATTTTTACTCCCACATGCACGTACTGGATTGGAAGTATAGAAGAGATGAAGGAGGTATTTAAAAAAGTTCAATTGGCTAAATAAGCCTTAAAGTGTTCTGAAACGACGATATTTTAAGTTTAAGCGAAAAAAAATCTGTCGGTCTGTTAATTTTAAAACACCTGTGTATCATGTTAAGATTTGGAGCTGATTAGATTTTGAGCTTAATCGGTTGTGGAATGATAGGGAGTTCATCCCCTTTTTCTTTGCAAAGAGGTACAGGTAATTTGCAAACGACACAAGATAAGCACACAAAAAAAAAAACATTTTCAAGGTAACCGAGACTGCCAATATAACAGTTGTAGGCCTTATAGGGTGGTGGATAAGAGGGTTAGTGCAGAGGGTTGTATTTTAGATTTAAGTAGGTTATAGAAGAATAATTTAAATATCACATACAAATAACACACACCTCTTTCACTTTTACAAAAAAAATTTTTCTACTTTCATTTGTACTATGTTCATTTCCAATAAAGTAAATATAACTTATATGACATAGGGTATAAAAGTCACACGGGTCATATCGATCATATGGGCCATATAGGTCATAAATATTTGATTAAAGTCATAAGTAATATGGGTCATATGTGAGTCATAGTGGTTATATGCGTCATAAGATCAACAGACCATTTTTGTGATAAAGTTCATAGAGGCTATGAAGGTCATATTTCTCGTAACATATTGGTCATTGATTTTTAATTTCATTGGCATATTAATTTTAAACAAAATTTACTGTTCTACAATTTCTGTGAGGACATTGTTTTTTCAAATGAACGATGAAGAAATAATGAGGTAGAGTTTAAAAAAAATAAATAGTGTTTTCTGAAAATTTGCGAATTTCACAAACATATACCTCGAAAACTATATCTGACACGAAAAAAGTGATTAGGGTAGTAATATTCTTGCAAGATACTTTAAAAAGGTTATTCATTTACCGTTTTCAGGATATAAGCAAGTAAACAAAAAACCTGGCCCCTCTTACTATGATACCCCCCCCCCCCCAGATTTAGAATAGACTAGAAGGAATGTGTATATTGTCACATTGGGACTCCTAATGTCAAGTGGCCATATTGGTGTAACCGTGAACGAGTGTTTTTTCGTATTTTAAATTAGCGCTTGATTGTAATGGTTATCTCTCTGTTTAAAGGCTAAACACTACTATATAATAATACTAAGTGTAGAGTGCACGGCTGACAAGATAATATACCTAATTTGACCTTCTAGATTGTTATATTTAAGTATTTAGTTTATTTTTAAGTATTATCTAATGATTGAACACAGCACTCTTGAGGGTATGGCCTGTGTAATGAAATGTTTTCAGGGTCAATTTCAAGTTTATTTCTGGTGAAGGCGCCATATTAGTATCACTGTCATTTTTCACGCATAAGGCAAATGGGATGTATTCCCTTTAGTCTATTCTAAATCTTTTTGACCCCCCCCTCACCACAAAGGTCCAGCGACTTTTGTTTTGTAACCAAACCTAACGTAACCAATCAATACATGCACCCTGTGCACTGCATAAAATCTTTGAGCCCCAACATAGTCAAGGTCAAAGACACCTCTCTAAATGTTGGCAGCTGCGAAGAAACTAAAATATTTTGTCATGAGGTTGCATCTAAAGTCTGACGGGTGAAGATGCAAACATTTGTTTTTTGTTGGTGACAAACATTGGGCTGAAAATGTGAGCTAAAATCTAAATATTTTTTTAAAACATATTTCTTACCGACTATAAAAGACTGGTGTACTAGTTTTAAGTTATAACTTGTGTCAATCCAAAATGTAAGGTTTGTGATCGATGAGACTGATGTTTTAGTTTTAAGTCATCACGAGTGTTTGTGTTCTTTCTGATCGACCAAACAGTTTTTAGAATTTCGCATATTTCTTCCCTTTCTGATTCATTTGCAGTAAAGTACGATTTATTTGCAAACGTGGTATTTAAGGGGAGGTTCTCATCTAGCGACCCAAAAATGACACAATTTTCTCGATTTTTTTTTCATGGAAGGAAGTAAATAAAGAACTCAACTTTTTTGGTAAATATTTAATAGGTCTTAAAGTATGTTTAAAAAATTTTTTAGTAAAAAATAATATAATAGTAATTCTGGAGTGGGTACTGGAACCTTCGGCGTTGAAACAACAAACTGGACGTTTTCCACGAAACACCGAACTACTATACTTTTCTCGACGCGCGTTTCGCCAACCCAGTTGGCATCTTCAGGAGAAGATTAAAACTGACTTACTACTTTCCTTCCAGTTTTCATCTTCTCCTGAAGATGCCAACTTGGTTGGCGAAACGCGCGTCGAGAAAAGTATAGAAGTTGGGTGTTTTGTGGAAAACGACGTTTTTTTTCTTTTTTTATAATAGTAATTGCTTATTTATGCGGAAACATGGCCGGCTCAAAAAAAGTTTCAAGTGGGCGCCACTGTAGCGCTTCTAAATATTATCTGAAATCTGAAATTCAAATTTTTTTATTTTTTAACATATTACATTCGTTGGATCTTGAATCTATAAAATCAATACAAAATCAAGAATTCGAAAAATGGCGGACATGCAAATTTTTGGTAGCGTTTTTCAAGTTTTTTTTGCGCTTTTCAGTGCTATAAAATTAGAATAATAAAAATTATCATTTTTTAGGTTTAGGATCCAATAAATTTATCCTACTTTGAAATAAAAAAAGATAGTGATATGTTCAGTTGTTTTTGAGATATCGTGGCGCCCAGTTTGAAAAACATGGTTTAGAGAAAAAACGCGTTTAAAACTTCGGTATCGTTCATAACCCAACAGTTATCATATATACTAACATCAACATGTTAGTATATATAGAAGCACGTCTATAAAGTCATATCATATATTCCGACATCTGGTGACATTCGAGGTAGTTATACTTACCACGATCACCCATGGTATGGTCGTAAAGGTTGGAAATTCAAAAATATTACGGAAAACACGCACTACCTCGTGAATTCCATTTTCGCGTAAAAAGGTGGTTCCACTTTTTTCATTATAACTTTTTTTAAAAAATAATTTCGTACAAACCGTTTTGGGATTATAATCTGCGGATAATTAGCTATCAAAAAACGCAAAAAAAACAACGATTTTTTGGTCGGTTTTGATGTTCCACTTAACATTACCTTTTTATCTCCAAATTATAAATATTCCTAGCTAGAATCTCCGTTCGTTTGGCCGTTACCCTTCATTTCAAGATATCGCTTTCCGTTGCCCTCGTAACTTTTTTTGAGCATGTATTCGAACGTTGATAGAATCTTATTCAGGTATAATATGCACTTGACTGTTGTTTTCAGTATTAACACTTTCATACTTTCCTTCCAAATCATCAATAAACATGAAAGTACGAGGTGTGTAAATTAAATAATGAGACTGATTTTTTTCGAATTACAATTCAGTATTGTCTCATTCAAAATAACTTCCTTGGGAAGCCACACAGCTGAAATAGCCTTTAGCTGGTCGGTTACAGCCATTTGAATGTTTTCTATGGTCATGATGCGTTCATGATGCGTTCAAATGACATTCCTTGAGTTGATTTTTCAATCTCGGGAAGAGAAATAAATTAATAAAAAAAATTAAAAACAAGCTTTTATTTAAATGCTCTAAAAAGAAGAAAATAAACTCTAAATTGAATCAAACCCATCAATTTATTACATTACACAATTTATACGATATAAAAGCTTGTCACGAGATTTACTTGTTTAGATGTATTTACCTATTTTATAAAATACATACTTTTTTTTCTTAGATTTTCTTATGTCAAGTTCAAGTTACATAATTATTACATTCTTGTTTATCTACACAAGTAAATCTCGTGGCAAGCTTTTATATCATATAAATTGTGTAATGTAATAAATTGATGGGTTTGATTCAATTTAAAGTTTATTTTCTTCTTTTTAGAGCATTTAAATAAAAGCTTGTTTTTTATTTTTTTTTTAATATTAATTTATCTTTTATTTTTTAGTTATCGTCGTGTTTTTGTATCTAAATGTTTCTCAACCTGTTCATACTATCCCTAACCTATACCAAGTTATTACTCTTTAAAATTGGTATAGTGGCCATCTTGTTTTCCGCCATTTTGAATATTTTTCACTGTCGCTAGAATTTGCCTAGGGTATAGGTTGATATTAGTTAAGACACGACCCCGCTAGGTCTTACTGTTTAGCCGGACAATAGTACACCATCTCTTCGAAGGGTTGAACGCAGACGTCAGTTTATTCGTATTCTTCTTAGCAAACCCTTTCATTTGATACTCACATTATGGGAGTGCTTAAAAATAACTAGTCCGCCATCTTGGCCGGTCCACCATATTGGATTTAGAGTGGTCATTTTATTTTTCGTATTCTTCTCAGCAAACCCTTTTTATTTAATACCGATATAATGGGAGTACACAAAAAATAACTAGTCCGCCATATTGGATTTAGAGTGGTCATTTTATTTTTCGTATTCTTCTCAGCAAACCCTTTTATTTAATACCAATATAATGGGAGTACACAAAAAATAACTAGTCCGCCATATTGGATTTAAAGTAGTCATTTTATTATTTTTTTCGTATTCTTCTCAGCAAACCCTTTCATTTGATACCCATATCATGGAAGTGCGCAAAAAATAACTATTCCGCCATATTAGACCGTCCCATTTTGAATTTAGAATGACATAGCTTAGATAACCATGCATTGTCATCCAAACTAAACGTGTATGCAAAATTTCATCTCAATCGGTTGAGGACTACTACTTTAAAATTCAGTTGCAAGATTTGACCCGAACATACATACATACAAACAAACAAACAAACATACATTGCAAGTTAAATAAAAGCTTATAAAAAGTCTCAAGTCAGGCGAATAAGGAGGTCGAGGAGCCACAGGAATGGATTTACTGGCTAAAAACTCGTTTACTTAAATGGCTGTGTGACAAAGCGCATTGTCGTTATGCAACATCCAGTCGTTTTTGATGTTTGGTTTCATACGCATGACCCTTTTTCGAAGTTTTTCAAGAACGTTTCTGTAAAATTGTTGATTTACTGTTTGGCCTGGAGGCACAAACTCTTTGTGAACAATTTCCTGGCTATCAAGAAGGCAAATCAGCATGCATTTGATCTTTGTATTGCTCATTCTAGCTTTTTTGAGTCTTGGAGAGCTTGAAGTGTGCCATTCCATGCTTTGGCGCTTGGTCTCCGAGTCGTACTCAAACACCCAAATCTCATCACCAGTAATGATATGTTCCATAAAATGGTGATCATTTTCAATCGATTCCAAAACGTCAAGACACCTTTCTCTCCTGGTGTCCTTTTGTTCCTGCGAAAAATTTTTGCGCAGATTTTTCTCATCCCCAATTCGTTAGTCAAAATCTGGTAAACAGTGGTGTGATTCAAATTTAACTCTTCCCCGATCACTTTTGTCGTCAACCGACGATCTGAACGCAAAGATCCCGTATTCTATCGACATTTTCATCGGTTCTTGAAGATGAAGACCTTTTGCTGCGTAGTTCATCTTCAATCGACTCTCTTCCTTCTGAGAATGCCTTAAACTTCCGAAAAACCTGGGCTCTTGATAAAACACTGTGTCCGTAGGCGTGTTGAAGTTTTGCAAAAGTATCCGTTGCGCTGTGTAAAAGCCTGAAGCAAAATCTGATAGCACACCGTTGTTCGATTACGAAAACATTCACAAAGAACAAACACTAAATGTATTGTAAATGTATTCTTTAGCTATTTTTTCTTTAATATCAAACTTACTTTTCTTTTCCTCGCACCCTTAATTCGCAGAAAATGGACAAATCAAAAGTGTACGCAAAAATGTATGTCCGAAAATGATCCTTTCGTTACCAGTTAAATTAATCGCAATAAAAACACTAAAAAGCAACATAATTTTAAGTTTTGCACACGCTTTTAATGTATCTTACGACGATCTTTTCGAAGATATTGAAAAATTTGAAAATAAAACAAAACGATTGAAAAAATTCATAAAAAACCCCTGGGAAAATGTGTACGAATGTCCGTTCTTTACCCAGAGAAAGTGCCAGAACTGTATGTCTAATTTGGATCTACATTCAGCCGAGTTTATGCGACACCGCCCTTTTCAGTCTGTTTAGCACTCCCTCATATTTCTGCCGCAAACCGTACAACGGCCGTAAGTTATCGGAATTTGTAATTTATTGAGACGACTTTCGAAGGTTTTATTAAAGTTCGTTTCCATGGCGCGGCGTGATCGATAGCCGCCAGTCCGCGGTAACGTTTTGACGTCTGTCAGTTTCCGAAATCGTATCCGCGGATGCCGTCGCGCCCCCCGTCTGAACTTTAATATCGGGCGACAGCGTCTGAAAGGTCCCGAGCCCCGGAAGATGGATTGCCCGGATCCGGAGGGCCGCCGCAGGGAGGTCCTGAAAACCTCGGACTTTTACCGAACCTGCAAGCTGCCGAAGCGATTTGAATATCCTTCGTGGTTTTACGGGTACGGGATGCACAGGAGGCCGCAGGAGCATCCTTTTTACAGGACCACTTATAGCGATTACGGAAGGTAAGTGGGTTAGAGTGGTGTGTTAGATTATGGGGTTAACTGGGGTTAGTATATAGATTTTTCGGGGATTCTTCTGTTTCCGTGGCGCCGCAATCTGATGCATATAGAACTAGACGAAATAAAAACGAAATGTAAGAATAATATTTTTCGATATCTCGCTTAGTTTTCGAGATATCGAATGAAAAAAAAAATAAAAAAAATCCATCAAAATTGTTTTGATGGATTCTTATAGAAATAATAATATGATATGTAAGAACAAAATTTTTCGATATCCCGCTTAGTTTTCGAGATATCGAATGAAAATATAATCTACAAAAAATATTGTTTCAATGATTTTTTTATATCAAATTTCTTTTAGATTTTTAAAAAAAGAAGTAAGGTAAAAAACAAATGTTTTCGATATCTTACACAGGTTTAAAGATATGAAATTTAATATGTATTTTTTTTATTTATTTATTTTGAAAATTCTTTTCCCGCCTATTCAAGTTTCGTGAATAATTAAAGCCGAATTCAGATTCACGCGTATCGTGTACACGGAAGCCGCGCTTTGAGTTAAGATCGGTTAAAATCGGATTTTTGAATTTTATGGTTATGATTTTAACCAATCATAACTCAAAGCGCGGTTTCCGCGTACGCGATACGCGTGGATCTGAATTCGGCTTAAGGCGAATTTTCATGCGATTTTTGATATTTCGAAACTACCACCAATATTTCTTCTCATAACCGCAATGCAAACTATAGCTTTTTATAAAAAAAAAAACATATATTAGTTAGTCATCAAACTGTAAACAGTCATTTAATGTTGTTATCAATATTGTTTAGCACTTATATTTCTTCCGATGTCAATTTATTCGTAATTTTGCAATATGTCAGGTATTAAGCATTCTTTCTTTACATCTTGGTTTAGAGAACTTCAATATCTTTGAATATTCTCATAAATTAATCGGTAGCGAAGAAAGGGCTATTACTTTTTTAGAAGAAATAACCTTATTCATCTCAGGCTGAAACGTTGCCAGATGATTTTTGCAAGATGAATGTTTAATGACATTTTTAATTTTTTTTTTCATTCGATATCTCAAAAACTAAGCGAGATATCGAAAAATTATATTCTTACATTTCGTTTTATTTCGTCGTTCTATAGGAATCCACCATCAGATTGCAGCGCCACGGAAACAGCAGTATTGCCGATTTTTCAGTAATCTGTCCTACCCAATGTCCGCCATAATGTTCATAACATATTAGTATGATATACGACCTTAAGATTTATATCCTGATAATACCATTATATATCCTGAATATAGAAGGCGATATATACCATATATCGAGAATTAAAAGTCGTGTACATATATGTTTAAACAAAAAGTCAAGAAATACTGCTTGAATCATTTCGAAAATTTGCCTTCACGCGAGATGATTCAAGATGTAATTAAAAAAACGGGTTGTCGCATCCCTGTTTGACACTTTCCTTCATATCTACTAGTGATGAGCAAAATTGTTATTTTCCAATAACGTTGCTATCGGCAATTGCGATTTTTTTAAAGCAGTTGTTTTATATAGCTACTGCGATCGCATTTTTAGTTCGAACAATCAAGTATGCCTTGTCATTTTTCCGACTAGTAAAATGAGTTTTCTGTCTAAGTTTCAACAAAATGTAGTTAATAAAATTAGTTACAAAGTACAAATTAAACAAATGGGCATAAATTAAACAAAATTTTTTGCACATTTCACCAATATTAGTTTACGTTCATGAATCTATCTTACCTTACCTTGCATCAAAAATGTATCACAAGATATTCGAAACCAATAATGAAAATATTATTTTTATTTTTATAAATAGCTTTTATTTTTTTATATCACAAGCATAAATAAAAAAATAACCAAATTTGTATATACCCATAGCACATTATGCACATAAACTGCTCGTCAAAATTAGCGTAACACTTTTTAGATTAGTGCTAGCGCGGCAAATTTTCATGGGGTGAGTTGGAGTTGGGATATTCCAACTTTTAGCGCTCAATCTACCGCAGTGTGTTCCGCCAACTTAGAGAATCTTCAAGTGATGCCATGACATGAATGCCAGAGAAAATGACATCCCACGCAGCCTTCGACAGGGGCGGAATCAGAGGAAGTGAGTGGGCGGTCGGTGTGGGTATGGCCTGGAGGGGTGCGTGAGTTGTCAGAGGATGAAAGTGAGTTGTATCAATTTATTAGGCAGCATTAGAAATAATGGTTCGCCAAACAGAGGTCAAACCACGCAAAACACTGCGTAAATGCAAAGGGGCGACTTAGGAGGGTCTGGAAATGGGTTGAAGAGCTGGAACAGCGATCAGACACACAGAACTTATTGAGGAGGTCTTAATATGTGCCGGGATGGAGTGTTTACCAGACAAAGTCCTTCTTCGCCGATCCTATACCGTCAAAATCTTGCGAATTCATGGTGTTGCATGGGGTGTGGACGGCGAATCGTTTAAGTCACAGCATGGCGCATTCGGGATGTTCAAATCAACCCTATAGACTACCGAAAACCAGAAGTCTCTAAATCGATTAGAACGAAAATGGCGCTATTCTAAAATTTTTTATCCTAATTTTGACGAGCAATTTATTTCTGTATCCTGTAACATATAAGTGGATTTAAAAAACACTAGTTCTGTAGGAGAATACGAAATCTAATTAAAAACTAATTTATTAAAATCAGTAGCTGAGGAGACATTACATCTACTATCGCATATAATAAACTTAATTTTATATACAGGAATATTTCCTGAACATCTTAAAATAGCCCATGTTAAGGCTGTATACAAAAAGGGAGATAAAGCCATAGTAAACAATTATAGACCTATTACACTTCTCTCAAATATCAGCCAAATCTTTGAAAAAGTAATCTACTGCAGATTAATAGCTTTTTTGGAAACTTAAAATCGGTTGTCAGATACACAAAATGGCTTCAGAAAAAAACAAATCTGCAATAAGAGCCATATATCAAGCCTTGAGTGAGGACACGATTACACCGGCACACAAAAAAAAGTGGTCATTACTTTTGACCAGACCCATCTAGGGTTATGTATTTCGATGCACTGAATACGAATTTGAGGTCGGTTTAACGTACACCCTCAAAATTTTGAGTAAATTTTGAGGGTGTAAAATAAAAAAACCGCTAAAAATCGTAAAAATTTATGAAAACGTTATGAAAACGAAAAATGTTTTTTCGAACTAGATCTAATATGTTTTTTGTGTATTTTGATGCGCTGAATCTAAATCACAAGTTGATTTAGCGGGTAGACCCTTCAAAGTTAGAGTAAATTGCGAATAACCGCTGAAAATTGCTAAGAAATCGTGAAAAATTGCAATTATGCAAGTCAGTTTGGCTTGTACACCCTCCAACTTTAAATAAATTGCGAAAAAAACTTTAAAAATAGCCAAAACCGTAAAAAATAGTCATGAAGTAGTAGATAATATCAAAAAATAGTATTGTTCTTACTCACAGTAATAAACAAACCATGATTCCTTTCAAATTATACTATAACATCAATAGATTGTAATTTAGATTAAAAAAAACGACCTTCCTTGATTTTTACACTGTTCTTCGCTTGTATCGACTACAATGAAGAATAAGAACGATTTCATCAAGACATAAGTGAAATGGAGAATTGGTATCAAGGAATATGGAATGTCAACATGATGGCCGATTTTTGCTGGACTTTAAAGAGAGAAATAACGAGAGAAAATAGAAAACGAAAGAGAAACCTACTGCATAGAACATTCGAAGAAAAAAGAGTTCGATACAAGCGAAGAACGGTGTAAAATCAAGGAAGGTCGTTTTTTTTTTTAATTCTAATTACAATCTATAGATATTATAGTATAATTTGAAAGGAATCATGGTTTGTTTATTACTGTGAGTAAGAACAATACTATTTTTTGATATTATCTACTACTTCATGACTGTTTTTTACGATTTTTTGCTATTTTTAAGCGTTTTTTCGCAATTTATTTAAAGTTGGCAACAAGTTGGCTTGGTGTACAAGCCAAACCGACTTCGGATTTGAATTCAGCGAATAAAAATACATAAGAAAAATACTTGATTTAGTTTAAGATTTTTTTTTCCGTTTGCATGATTGCAATTTTTCACAATTTTTTAGCAATTTTCAACGGTTATTCGCAATTTACTCTAATTTTGGAGGGTCTATCAGCTAAATCAACTTGTGATTTGGATTCAGCGCATCAAAATACACAAAAAAACATACATGATCGAAAATTTTTTTTCGTTTTCATAACTTCAATTTTCACGATTTTTAGCGATTTTCAGCGGTTTCTTGCAATTTATTCTAAATTTGGGGGTTGACGAACTATATCAACGTCAGATTCGGATTCAGCGCATCGAAATACATAATAAACATACTTGATCTAGTTCGTAAAAAATTTTCTCGCTTGCATAACTGCATTTTTTGCTATTTTTAGGATTTTTAGCGGTTTTTTGCAATTTACTCAAAATTTTGAGGTTGTACGGGTTAAACTGACCTCAAATTAGGATTCAGCGCATCGAAATACATAACCTTAGATGGGTCTGGTCAAAAGTAATGACCACTTTTCTTTTTTTGTGTGCTAGTGTTATTAAATGAAAATATCAATATCATGGCTGTATATTTGTAACATTTTGTTGTAACTTTTTGTTGTAACAGAAAAGTTCTCACTAGTGGGAGGAAATAGTTAATATAATTAACTCAAAAATGCTGGTGCTTTTTCACGTATTGGTGCATCGATCCGAGGGCACAGTGTATAAATAATCGTTATATAAAATTGAAAATATTTAATTGAACCATTTTAGTTTATAGTAATATTCTCCAAGCAAACATGTTTAGCTGTTTGAACTTTCAACTGTCCATTTAACCGATCAACTACATAAATATATGAAATACCAATTAATATGGCAAAAACAAAACAGTAAAGAGTCAAAATTCCTGAAGTGGGCCACTTAAAATCGATGTGTTGAATTTTATATTTTTTTTAGGGATATTGAAGGTTTATATTTCAAAAAATATACCTTACCTAAAAAGTAATTTGTTTATAACTTTTGCAAAATAAAAAAAATTGCAAAAAACATTTTAGGATATTACTTTTGAAATATAAACCTTCAATATCCCTAAAAAAGAAATATAAAATTCAACACATCGATTTTAAGTGGCCCACTTCAGGAATTTTGACTCAAAATAAAAAGAAGTGTTTATTTATTTCTATAAAAATAACTAAATTTGCCTAAATATTTAAGACAAAACTTTCTGAAATGGGTCTTTCTGAAATTGTAAGCTTTGGGATGGGTAATGGGTGTTCAAGTAAGCTTTTATATAGCTAAAAAGATCTTTTTTGAGGAATATATTATAAAAAAAAATGTAAATTAATCAACCACAAAGTAAGAGGGAGGTTGCATTTCAAAGCGCTCACACTGTATGTAATTTTAGCTTAAATGTACTGTCCATTCAGCATCCCTAATGGACGTTCCACGCGTCTACCGTCGGAAATAGCCCTTTGAAACGTCTCTAAGAACTATCAATTTTTAATTTCAGGTTCGCTCCAACAATTCACAGCGTTCCCACATCATTTTTCCCAACCAATCAAGAATTCAGCAAGGCGCTAGGTAGATCGGGAATGTACAGGAATTATTCACTGAACACAGGACTCGATCCTACACCGTACTGAACCGGACAGACACTTGTGATACGCGTCCATTATTTAGAGTTTCGCGTTCTCAGTTTATTACATATAGATGCTTCGAGAACGTGTGCGTATATATATCTTATAGTTTTGAATAGAATGCGATAGTGTATGCTTTTGAAATTATAACTCTTATTTCTAATTTGTTTTTATTTCGTTTAGTTTTTAGGTTTAAATAGAAGACGGAATGGCTGTTAACTTTGTTGTTATAAATTATATAGTTTCGATTAAATAAGCATTTGTAAATTTTTGTGCTGAATTTAATGTGATTTCACAAAACAATTGAATAACGGTTTCATGTGATATTGACAAAAACACATTTTTTTTTTAATGGAATAATAATTATTTATTAATGGAAATTTGAATTATTCATGAAATGTTAGACAAAAATTTATTATTCATGAAAATCAAATACCTACTTTCAGATATAAATAGTTGAAAACCGTTTAAACATTTTTATCTGTAGCTGTAATACCAGAGATGTAATGTTAAACATAATTAAATTGGATATAGTTATGATGCTTGTATCAAAAAGAATAATTGAACGACGGTGTCACGTGATATCGGCAGAAACTTAACAACAAAGATAACAGCAGTGCCGTCTTAAGTTTGAACACTGTGTGTAGATCAATTTTTTTTATAAAATTTAGAATGTCTGTACCAGGTGACTGATTGAGAAATGAGCCCCCCCCTTTATCTTCGTTAATATTTTAGTTGGATAGATGTATAATTAGTTGTACAGAGGATTAAAAAATCACGTCTTAGGAACAATTGATCAGATTTTTTGGAAACGGAACACGAATGTTTTTTTCAAAAACGGACTTTGCCATTTTTTTTAATGATAAAACTTTGCGGGGTTATCTCTGATAGTTTTGCACTTGAAAAACATAATACTTACATACCTATACTTTATAGTATGTAGTTTCCAAGGAAAGTGCAATATGCCTTATACCTAATACTATATTAATATAATACTATACTAATATAACGAGTCATTAAAAAAAATCATCATCAAAGTTGGCCGAGGAAAAAAATACGTCTTTCTATTCTTATTCTGAGGTTTAAAACCTTATTGAATTTTTAAATCTCTCACACTATGTGATGGGTACTTTTACCGGGTATGTAAATATTAGTTTCTTAATTATATTAAAAATGCCGTTCTGAAGGTTTGCCATATCGCCCAACGGGAATTTCAGAAATTGAATTTTTTAAATAAGCTTTCTGCTGACAGATTCCTATATTCCAATATTTTGTGGGTGTAGTTTACTTTCAAAATAAGAGTGAGGATAGTCTGCACTCCAAAGTCTCGTACTCTGAGAGTTAAGATGGAGCCAAACGTCATCAGTAAAAAAAATACTTTTCGAAGCCAGCATTGCTGTTATTAAAATTGTTAATAAACCATTGGCGGAACTGTAGTGTTAGAGGTTCATCCAGTCTGAGAATTTCATGTGTGGGTTGCAGACGATATGGATGGAGCTCCAAATAGTCTTTAATAATTCGTTGACACGATGTTTAGGACAGATTCACTTGTTAGTTCAGATGACTAATTGATGTTCTTGGATTGTCCGTTATCACTTGCCTAACCATTTCAACGTTTTTTCTGTCCTTTATCTTCTGCCACTTCCTTTTTCTGATTGGCGCTTCCAGTTTGCCGATACAATTTAAAAAAACGTTTTATTGACCGGCTAAAATGATGACGAAATGGTCGAAATGAATAATGCGTCTGGAAAAACTTCCTTGAAGTCCTCAAATGCTGCTCTCATCGTATGTATCCAGTTTCCATTGATTCTACTGGCATTCCTAAAATAAATTTTAAGTAAAACACGCCGCTTTCCTCCATTAAATATGAATTCCATTATGCAATTTACAAATTTTGACAGCCACTTCAAAATTTTGAGAAAAATGAATCAAAAATTTTGCCTCGTATTTCCATCTCTCTCGTTCATAGCCAGGTTTTGACTTTTTTTTTATGGTTTGTTATAATATGCCTTGAGATATCAATCAAGATCGATATCAATGAGATATTAAAAACTAACAGATTGGGATATTAAAAAACTGTAGTAGATGGATATATTTTTGTTTTTTAAATAAATCGGGCGCGTCAAAAGGTACACATTATTATGAACTTCTATCAGCATCGATTTTTTTTATGACAAGCCCTATTTTTATGATGGAACTGGAAAGTGATAGAGGAAGAATTTTTTAAGAAAATCGATTTTTTAAAAAAATAAGACTTACTAGAAATGAAAGAAAATTCTGTTTACTACTTACATATTTTCAAATGTCATATTCATTGGTATTTCGAAAAACAGTTGCTTTATTCCCATGGCATTTTGCATGCATTTTGTATGAAATCCGTTGTTCTGATTTTTTAATATCACTGGCGCATTCGCCATATTTAAGAAAATATAAAGTTTTTTATTCATGACTGCTATCAGGTTGTCAACGGTGCACAACTTCAAATAGATATTAAATATTTTTGTTAATTCGTTTGTGTTTTTGTTTTAGTTTTTGAACTTTAAACTCTCATTTTCTTAAAAATATCCATATGCGACCAAAATAAATCGAAACATGTTCTCTTTCCAGTTCCATCATAGAAATAGGAATTATAAAATGAGAAAAGTGTCATTCAATTCAAAATATATATCGACACGCCTTTCAACATGTAACAGAAGGGTTCATTCATCTCAAAAAATGGCAATGTATGCATCTTTTAACGAAATTCGAGAAAACTTTTTATGATCACCTATTATTACATTATTATCGGGTCTACTAACATTCTTTGAAATATATGAAATAATGTCTTACTGACAAAAAATAAGTTTTTGTTTGTACATCGATATTTTTAACACTTATTTTAAATACATAAAACGTCTGTCTGCAGAAATAACTCTTGGATGATTATGGTACCAGTGTATGAGAACATACAAAAAATATCATCTCAGAATTGCACGATAAACCTATGGCTTATAACTGACCAAATGACGGATATTGAAGGACAGAACATAGCAAACATGGTGGTTGAAAGACTGGATGAGGCAAAAACCGTGGAATGGCATTTGATAGTTTGAAAGATGTTGGAAAGTACACATGCGGAAACAATTAGTGAGTGTGTGATTAGTAGTCTACTCACCATGGGGTCAGGAGAACGTTAACATTTGGAGCGCCGGGGTTTTTGGCACTTTTTTTGCCTTAAAAAAATCCATGATTTAGTACTACTTTGTACATTCAACCCCCATGCAGTACAAACTGCAAATAGCGTCTTATATAAGACGTTGCGGCAACTAACCATCCGGAAAATTTTTAATTTTTTAAAATTCCAAGTAAATGCTTCTATGGGGTGTTCGAGAATGAGGAATGAGATGAAGATAGTAATTTTTGCACTACCCTTCAAAAAATACCCCTTTCTGATTAGAAACTACCCCTTTTATAATTTTTCTCGGACTCTGCCGTAAGTATTTACAATATTACTTTGTAATAAGTTTTTGAGAGTAGAAAATTCTCCAAAAATCAGGAAAGATAAATAATTTTGTTTACAACAATAAAAGTATATAATACTCCACCCTTTTCAGGGTAGAGTACGTATTGCTCCCTTTTTCTCTCACTGGATAAGAAAAATTATTTTATCAAATTTTAAACGACGTTCACTATAAAATATTTATTAGCCATTCAAGGGTCAGTCAATAATTCAATTGAACTAAAAAAAAATATTCCTGAAATAGATAATTTACAAGAATAGGTTGGAAAAAACATAGTAGGCTGTCACTAGCCAATCCGAAGCGTAAACACATTTTCCTCCCGTCGATTCAAAATCGGATTGGTTTTTATGGTGATTTTGGAATCATTTTGCCGTTCAGTGTGTGACTGATTGATGGTCTCTCCTTCAGTATTAGCCGAAGCCAACGACGAGGACGTAGAGGGACTTTGTGGCTTAATTTTTTTCTTTTCGTTTTTTACATATTTTTTTTTTAGAGTTGTTAGTATTACGTTTTTTTTTGTTTTTAGTATTTTGTTTTTTTTTTTAGAAATATTAGAATTTTTGTTTGAGTTTTCAGTATTTTCAGTTGATTCTAAACGAGTAATTTATTACGCGTTGTAAATATATTTTCAAATATCGTCTAACTCAGAAACACCCCTGGAAATAGCAACAAGAATTGGTTTTCATTCGATTACTATCAGAAACGTCCACGAGATATTCCCTCAGGGGTATCTATGAATATTTATTAATATTATGAATAATTTTTGACAAAAATTTAACTGTAGATAGGTGTTGGGAAACCCTAAAATTTGAGACATTTACAACAGAAGACATTTCTAGGATAATTATAGACCGAGTAATTGAACATCGAAAAATCGCTCATTTTCGAGGTTTTTATTTTTTTGTGCAAAAAGTAAGTTATCAACCGATTTTAATGATCCAAAAACCATTTTATTCTTCTTTTCAAGCGCTATAATGCGATACTTTTTGTTTTTACTCAATATTTATTTTTGTGCCTAAAAATAGAAAAAAAAAACTGTTTGCAACGTTTTCGCCATGTTCCTACAATATTTCGCTGTCCAAAACAAGTGAATTCGAATCAGACGACGTTTTTCCTTACAAAACCGTTGGGAAATTGCCGCAACTAATTATTTAAAAAAATAATCTACGCCGCCTGGACTAATGTGTTTCCACTGATGCACAATTCATAATGTATCTGCTCTTCCCATTTTAGGTGACTGTCAATATAAATTCCTAAATATCTGATTATTTGTGAGTTCCATATTTCGAAACTGTGATTATCATCTATCTTAATGGTAAGTTTTATTATACTGAGGTAAGTATTTAGAATATGATGATGTTTTAGTGTATTTGTTACTTCTTCAGTTTTTAATAACAGCCACGCCTCAGTGGCTTCAATTTCGCTTTTTATCTCATTCCTACATTTAATTATCGGTACAACATTATTTTGGAGCAGCGCTAAATAAGTTTCTCCATTCAAATGAAGAAGGGATCAATGATATTTTCTCCAACTATTCCTGCCCAAACATTAACTTTCTCAGGGTTTTGCGTGTGTAGTTCAATCATCTATTGAGGATTTTCTCTCGACCAGTAACGACAGTTTTGGCGATTAACATGGCCGTGAAGTGTAACTGTAGATTCGTCCGAAAAATAAAACATTTTCTATTTGTAAAGTATTGTCATCTATCATTTGCATCATTTGCTCACAAAAAGAATTCGTCTATCAAAATCGTCTTCCGCGAGCTCATTAGTTGGAACCAGTTTATATGGGTGCCTCTGATATTCTGTCAATACGCTGAGAATCGAGGAATGGCTAATGTTTAATTCTAAAGCTGTTTGACGACTCGACGTATGTGGATTTTCTTCAAGCATAAGAATTACATCAAATTTCTGATCATCACTGAGTTTATTGGGAGGATTTTTCTTTAGCTGCCGTACATGTCCACGTTCCCGAAACTGCTTCTCGATTTTACTTACGGTACTTTGAGATATCGACGGCAACTCTGCGTTCATGTTGTGTCTCCGTAACCAATCATCTGCAGAATCATTATCTTATGCATTTCTGTTAGGTAAACCATCTCTCTGAATTGCAACCCGAAAACTAAAGCAAACAGTTTGACGGTGATAACTGTTAACTACTGTTACAATGACAAACACGTTCCTAGGCAACGTCACTAAAACTGATAATGGCCAACTTCTTAAATTTCAGGTTTGTTTTTTTGCTGCTTGCTCGTTTTTGTCGTTCGATTGTCAAGCAAAAAATTGTACGTATTTATTAGTAAATTTTTATCTTATAGCAGGGAATGTCCGCAATTACAGACATTTATTTTTTGGTATTATTAATATTTCAGAACCTACAATTTACAAATAGTGTTACTTATAAAAGTTTTATTTTAATGTAATGAATTTACTACGCTGGAGAAACTTATCTTTTTCTCTTGTTCATTTCTGCAATAAAATTTAAAACCATAGCAGTTTTGAATAGAGAATGAAAAGACCTTGAATGAAGTATCGAAGAATGAAGACTCAAATAAAGTATCACAAACCCCCACCTCCAATTTGAAAATTTAGAGGTTGTAGCTGTCACCTGAGGGGGGGTAGAATTTAGGGGTGACATTTTTACGTCGCAAGATGTCATTTTAGAATTAGAAATTGAAGTCTCTCAGGATTTTATAAAAAAAATGCATAATAATGGAGCTACTGAATTTATTCCATTTGGCTGTTCCACACTTTATATGTCGTGTATTTATACTGTTATTTTAAAAACATTTTCGTCTTATTAAATAGCAAATGAAAGCAATATGTCACTGTTGGTTTTTCACTGTACTTCACACTAGCCACTCAGTTTATCGATATTGAAATGAAATAAATAACAATTATATCCAAATACGTACAAATTATAATTTGACTGTACCAAATTTCAAAGGTGGAATTTTTCGTGTTACGAGTCAAACTTATTTGGTGAAATAAACCAGTTACCGCACAAAAATTATCACGCGTAACCGACTTTAATCCTACCGCACGAACATCCTCGTCCCGATCCGTCTCTATCCTTCACCCCCGACAAATTCGGCACAAATTAAGGCGGTGGGGCTACTAGGCACCGAACAGCCCTCTGACAACATCGGACGGCGTAGGGGTAGTCACGCGCGAAGTAGTTCATTAGCGGAGATAGAATAGAGCGGCGAAATTTACGGCCAGGTGATTTATCAGCGGGGAATTGCAGATGAGACACTTTGGCGGCAGTTACCGTTACCTGAATCGCCGCGGTTTCAGGACCGAGAGCGCTCTAATTCTTTATCTTGCTGGCTCGATTCCAGGCCAGGCGGGTTCCAAGTCACCTCCGCCGGCCATATCGGGGTAAGTGAGACCGATAGGCCGGTATGCGGGCCACTTGGACCCTAATGGACCGACCTCCGGGTGATATTGCCGGCGGGATTTATGACGTCGTCGTCTAATTACCTGGACAGGATGATTAATCGCTCCAAAGAAAGGATTTGGTTGGGTTTTTAGCGTACATTTCTTTTCAGGTTTGTTCTTGTGATTACAATCGTCTTCAATGGGAATTTAGTATAACGAAATAAAGTAGCAAAGGAAATTTCTATTTCAGTTTCAATTTATCATTTATTCATTAAAATCTTGCAAAAGGATACGAAACGTCAGTAAAACCAGGACAATTGGAATAATTTGAGTACATTTTGTATTTGGTATACATAAATTATACACACATACACTTATTTTTGTATACTTACACGACGTGACATCACAAAAATTATTTATATCGATTTAACATATTATTAAAAAAATAAAAGATTCTTTAAGGTCATAAAAAAATTGCTCCACAAGAAAGTATTCTTCCTGAATACATGTTCACAACTTTTATTTTTTATTGCATACGGTAATTCATTATATATAGTAGTACATATATACGAGGTGTGTAAATTAAGTAATGAGATTGGCAACGTAGCTCTCGATCTAGTAACACTGCGGAGATGAAACTTGGAAGGGCAGTAGGTTAACATATAAGGCACCTTCAGTACAAATTTGAATTTGTTGGAGTCATTCGTTTGTTCTTTGGGACTGTTTTCGTAAACCGTTTTTTCTTCTAGTGCGTTTTAAAAATGGGTGTCATTAATTTTGAGCAAATGCTATCAGGTTTTGCATCAGACTTCAGTTTTGTTTCATCTTCAAGAACCGATGAAAATGTCGATGCAATACGGAATCTCGTGCATTCAGATCGTCGGTTGATGACAAGAATGATCGGGGAAGGATTAAATAAGAATCACACAACTATTCATCAGATTTTGACTAACGAATTGGGGATGAGAAAAATCTGCGCAAAATGGGTTGAAAAAATCCTTTCGCAGAAACAAAAGGACATCAGGAGAGAAAGGTGTCTTGACTTTTTGGAATCGATTGATCCCCATTTTATGGAACGTGTAGATGACTGGTGATGAGACTTAGGAGTTTAAGTACAACCAGGAAACCAAGTGCCAATGCATGGAATGGCACACTTCAAGCTCTCCAAGACCCAAAAGAGCAAGAACGAGCAAGTCGAAAATCAAATGCATGCTGATTTGCTCTTTTGATAGACAGGGAATTCTTCACAAAAAGTTTGTGCCTCCAGGTCAAACAGTAAATCAACACTTTACAGAGAGATTCTTGAAAAACTTCGCGAAAAAGAGCGTGTGAGACCAAACATCAAGAACAAGTGGAAGTTGCATCAAGACAAAGCCTGACTTGTGTCCTTGTGCCTTTTTTCTTTGACTGTCTTCAGCGTTGTGTGGCTTCCCAAGGAAGTTATTTTGAAGGAGACAATACTGAATTCTAATTCTATTCGAATAAAAAAAAAATGAAAAAATCATTCTAATTACTTAATTTACACACCACGTACTGTGGATTTTTTTTGACAATGAGAGATAATTTTTTTATATAGGTATATTTATTGTTTCTGGTATTGTTATTGGAAGCGGTAATTTTATAATTTTTTTTAAACTTGTTACATATATTACTAGAGGTAATAACTTGTTGAAAACAAAAACTATAAAGTTCTGTGAACATACCCCCGTAAATAATAAGATTTTTAATGTGTGAATAATGAATTCATCCACAAAATTTCTTAAATTCTGAATTCGTAGATAGGAATTTCTTAAATATGAATTCATCCACAATTTTTTTTAAATTTCTGATGTCATAGTGCGATGAACATAGTTTATTTTTTATAACGTGTTTGCCATGTTCCGTCCAGTATAATTATTTATCAACATAAAAGCCTAAGAATTTTGTAGTGGGAACTCAAATCTTTGGCCAACCTAACATTTGCCAAACATAAGTGGATAATAGAATCATCGTATACTAGGTACTCAGTGCACGATTATTGTTTTATCCGTTTAGAAAATAACACAAACTGTCGATCTACCTGTCTGTCTGCTAATTTTGATATACTACTACTCAAACACATCCCCTCGCCATATTCTTCGCATTTCGGACAATGAATAATTAGTTTATGAAAACTTTTGCTGATTTCTTCTAACGATATTTAAACAACACCTTCCCTAATCTTATTCATTAACAGGTAAACATAATTTTCTAGAAGTCTGCTGTAAACCATGTGGTTCAGTCAACCTCATAAGAAAAAATCCAAAATCGTAAAATCCGGACTACGTGGAGGTCACTTACATTGCCCGTGCCTTCTAATCCACTTGCCCGGAAACGTTTTATTTCTATTATTAATTAATTACATGTAAAACAGTGAAATTAAACAGTGAAACTTCAAATTAATAAACTCAAACGTCAATGTCACAGCTCACAGACACCTTTTACGACTCCAGTGCTAGGTTGTTGTATAAGAAAATTATAAATGAATCAAAGCCAATATATTCAAAAATTTGGATTTAGTCAGACTCAATTCTAAGCAACTTTTCATAATAACTTGTTTACAATATTTAAAATGAAATTAACATATTACGATTTTTCGATTTTATAAACACCCAGTACATATAGTAATAAAGTTATTGATGTTAGTCTCATTTTAAAAACAGGAAAAACTTTTTGTCACGAATGATTTTTTTCGGTAAAGTTAAAAATAGCCGAATAAAAAAATCCGAATAAAAAGCTCCAAAACGTTGGAAAAATCGAATAGTTGTTATTTACTCCTGACCTAATCCAACCAAACAAAAAAAAAATAGAGAGAAGATCGCTAAATTCCTCACATATGGTTAAAAATATATTTTTCCCTTTGGAAACCCTATTAGTGAACATACTGTATTATATAACTTAGGGCGAAAAGAACTTCCAAACAATATAACAATACGCAAAATATTTTGTATATAAAATACTGCATGTATACAATTTCCATTCTAAATTGAAAATAGGTAGAAAAAAAGCAAGGTTGTCAGATATATTTTCTAAAATTGCTGAGCTCACTATACAAGTATACTTCATATAGTAAACTGTTAGTAAACTGTTAGTTCGTGACGTTCTTAGAAAGCTAGTTTGGAAATAATTTAAAAAAAATACATAGATATAAATTTATTAGTTAGCATTAGGTACAATAAAGCGTTTACAATTGCTGGAAAAAATAATTATAAATTAAAACAACTTTATGTATATTACTATACTTAAGAAAATTTTGAAGAGCCGGAAACGCTGCTGGCCGGTGTTACCACATATGTTATATGCCGCGAATGCAGCAGCGAATGCTGATCCATTATACCTGGCGGTGCGTGATATTTCAGTTAGCTATATCTTGAAAACACGCAACAAAGTGAGGTGGAGAATGGCCCTACTTTTTAGGTGATGACTACTCTTAAAGGGATTTATAGTGAAAAAACCGTCAGAGTTCGAAAAATTTCAAAAACACTGGTCCCTGGGTTCTCAGACCTCTGTGGAATATTTTCAGTATTTTTTTCATAATTAGAAACAAATATAAGGAGACGTTTTCATTTGTGCAAAATATTTTTTTTTCAAAAAGTTATGGCCATTTTCATTTTGGGAAACAAAATGTTCCTATAAAATTAAAATTAAAATGGCCATAACTTCCTTATTTCGAAAACAAATTTTAACCCCCCTCTATTAATTTGTTTCTAGACTATGAAAAAAAAAATATACTGAATCCCCCACAGAGCGTTACTGAGAACCCAGGAGTCTTTTGTGTTTTTTGAAATTTTTTTCGCCTTTTCTGTAGATGTATAGTCATCACCTAAAAAGGAAGTGGGTCCCATGTGTCGTTTTCAGAAGGACGCACGTATACTATTGGATTGCTTTGTATCTAATACATTCCCTAAATACTTATTCGGTCCACTGTGCCATAAAAATTATATAAACGATGTCGTTAATATTATTTACGACATTAGGAATTCTACTTGTTTAAGACGCCAGTGACGTGTATTGCAGTTAGGTTTATTAACACAGACAATTTTTTGAGATTGTCTGGCTAAATGAGCATTATTTACAGCAAATTATATTACAAATATTAAGAGTTTTGTATGCAGGCTAATTTTAAACACCTATATTGATTTCAATGAAAAAAATTATTTTACAATTTTCGAATTTATAAAAGATATATGCACGCTCATGGAATAATAAAGTTGCATCGCTTTTTTGTTCCCTAGGCGTATTTTTCATTTTCAATTAAAAATAGAAGGACTATAAAATACTGTACACTTTCAAGTATATATATTGTGAATCCGTCCAAAAATTTCCTTACTTGTTTATATAACGAGCCATTCAGAAAAAAACGTCATCAAAGTCGACCGACCAAGATAAGACGTATTTCTATTCTTAATCATAAGTTTTTAACCTCATTGAATTATCAAGGTTGTCACATTATGTGATGGGTATTTTTACTGATCATATGTATAAAAAACAGAAATACATTTTTTTATTAAAAAGTAACTACTTATATTTTCGAAAAAGTAAGACACTATTAAAGAAAATGATGACCACCCATGTTTATACACATTTGAGCTCTTATTTTAACTCAATAACGGGCTGCAGTATCCATAGTTTTTTTTGTATGGCTCATTATTTTTTCTATTGCCGGTAACAACATTTTCAGATATAAAATATACGATAATATTCTTAAATGTCACATAGAGGGCGTTTAAGAAAACAGAGGTGAGATGCCCACTACCCCCATTCATCAGCACCCCTCCGTTATTCAGTAAGTGGAGGGAGCATCCTCGATAAATAAAGATAGAGAGAGTACTTTTAAAGAAAAAGTAACACATCGCCATACCATAAAAGTAGTGCCGAGTTATTTATTAATAATAAACGTCAGAAATTTCCGCCACAATAACTTTTTTCTAAGCTTACACGTAAGTTTATCGTGCTTGGGAACGCGTAAATTTCGTCGAGTTCATAAAAAACACCCTTATTTAGAAGGGAGCACCCCTCTGCGGGCGGGGGAGTAATTTACGGTATCGGGCGCTCGTAGCAAACTTACCTTTTCAGCGGGGCAATTAGAAGGGTTTAGGGCGGATGCTGCTACTATTTAGAGGGCTAGTGCGGCCTATATCTGGGAAATCATCACTCAGCGGAGGACACAAATGGGGCCGTGTTATGGAAGGCCTAAAGAGGTAATTAATTCTGTAGCTTCGATGTATTACATCCCGGCCGTTTGACAGTGGTGTGACGGAAGCGAAAGCGAAAGGTCAAATAGCTGAACATCAGCGCGATAAGGGAACATCATGTTCGCTTCGTAACATTTTGATCGACGCATATATTTCAAAAGCATTATACGCTGCAGCACAACAAAAATGCTGGAAACCAGTAACTACTTTAACAATTTTTTCTCGCATATACAGGGTTATTGACTTTATTCGACACGAAAGATATTGGCTATATTCCCTGATTTAAAAAAAATGTTTTGGGAGTGGATAGGCGATGTATTTTAAAATTATTTTCATAACGTACAGGGTGTCCCAAAAACGAAACGCTTTAAAGTTTTATTTTTTTAAATGGGACACCCTATATATTTTTATATGTTCATATTTTACGATCAAAATAACAGAGAGTTTCATTAACCTTTTCTGTACGGGAAAAAATCAGTACAAATCGACCCTCCATTTAATATGAAAAATATGTATAAAATCAATGAATTTGATGTTTTGGCATCACCGACTTCGGGGGTGGTCGATATATCGGCCACTCCCGGACGCAACGGAAAGTACCCCGGAAAAATTAAATTTTGTACAAAACTAAGCTAGACTGGTGGCTTTACCTTTCAAGAGGCCTAAACAACATAATTCGGTGCATAAACAACGAATTATAAACGATAAATTGCATAATAAAGGGTTAAATCGCTGAAAACGCTCAACATTACCGCATATACGAGTATGTATATCGGTTAGGAAAGTGCAAGATTTCAAAGCCGAGCATTAATAAATAAGAAAAGAATAAACTCTGACAGATAGAGGAACTGACAGAGAAATATTATATCCATAGTTGCCAGACTGACATGTCATTTTAAAACTCTATGGGCGTTATTCTCTGTTTTTCGTGATAGGGTAGCAATAAAATATGTAGGCAGGACGCCCCGCCCATAAATTATAATGCACACGTGTGAATTGAATTATTACATCGTTATTGGTCTACGGAAAAACAGCACTTGAGTATTCCTTGCGTACGCAGTTGGTGTTTTAGGCGGTTCCGTCGTTGGGCCATTTTTTATAAACGGTTCCTTAAATGCAAACAAATATTTAGCAATTGCCTACAATATGTGATACGCTTTTTTCGATTAAAATAATTGGCCGACCTTGCCAGACCTCCAAAGTTGGTGAATTTTCCAAAAAAATTGATGATTTTTCGCTGCTACTTCGTCGATAATCAAGCTACAAAGTTAAAAAATGCTCTTGAAAGTGCATAAAAAGAGCTTTAATCTGACTTTTTAAACATTAAAATTTAAATATTACATATTACTCGGATCAAAAGTTACAGGGGTTTAAAAAAGACTCATTTTTAGCGATGACAAAAAGATATTGCATTTCACAGTTCCTCATAAAAATCGGACTTATCTTCGGATCTAAACAACCTTTCTCAACGTTTTAAGGTGCAATTTAAAGCTGTTTACACGTGTAAACAGCTTTAATTTGTGAACATGAACACGTGTTTTTCATAAAATTTTTAGTTGGAATTTTACCTCGATTTTGCATCAAGCTACAGCTATAATAATAAAAACGAAAAAACCGCTAATTTTCAGTTTCGCTCATAATTCGCTCAAAATTTTCGTTAACACTAATAAAAATTTATATTCTGTCTGGTTATCACTTATACTTCTTTTCCGAAACACTTTCCATCAAGTTTTATGTTCGTAGCCGCAAATCACAAATTAATGTTATGGAAAATTTAATTTTTTACTGGTATACATTTTAATACATTACATAACATAATTTACATAACATATTTTGTCACAATATAATTTAAATGTATCATAATATACTCATATTATGACAGGTACAGATGCAAAACTCACATTATACATAATTTTTCGAAATAGAGTTAGTGACGCTATCGTTACTTTTTCATTTTTTTGTTTTCGATGGAAATCGATCACGGTATGTCGGTGGCAGTCGTGACAAGCTGTACTTCCCTTTTGAAGGCATCTTGATGAATTGCTGATACCTTGTCTTGTCAAGTGATTGCTCTGTGACTGCACCGGTAACAATGCTATCAAAAATCAAAATAGCTACCCCTGCTCTGCTGACTTGGGCTGTTCATGCTGATGCCTCATAAAGCGTAGATACCGCTTCCTTTACTGCAGGGTTTTCAAGGAGGACACACAGTTTAGTCTTGCCATGTCCAAAAGGGACTGACAACAGGAGAAGGAGAAATGTTGAAAAGAAGGTGCCAACCCTTTCCTGGTTTCAGCATGTCTACGTTCGTTTTGGTTGGACTAGACGTCCCAGTTGACAAAAGAACGTCAACATCTCAAGGACACTAGCCTCCCAACAACAATGCATTCAGCAATACTGGGTAATATTACCGCTCACAAACTTATACATACACGATGTTTTGGAAAATATTGTCGATGTCGATTCTACAAACTTCTGTAGAATACGAACCACACGACATCAAACAACTTTGACCAATGAATTTTATAAATGGACATTTTGTCTACTTTAATATCGAAACGTATAAAATTTTCTGTATCATCCGGCGTTTAGGATATATAAGCAAAAAACTAAAACAAAAGCGAGAATATTATGGTTTTTCGCTGCCAAAAGTTCTCCCACCGGCATTCGAGGTCAAAAACTTAGTTTCACACTTATACCTTCACCAAACTCACCTTATACCAAACAGGCCTGGAAAAAATTATTCTGCCCTAATTAATGCAATCTGAATCCTTCTGAGGCTACGCATCAACTGGGCTCAAAGGTGTCCAGGTCAAATGCGTCACACTGTCTGTGTAATGAAAATTGTTGTGTCTGAAAACAAATCTGTATTTAACATAATTTAGGTCAAATATGCTTAACATTTAAATATACTATATTTCTGATAGTTAATCATGCACGATAATAGAGGAGAGTAACAACAATAATAACATGCATGTAACATTGTACAGATACACATACATTCATACAATGCCTACCTGTAATTCATTTTTATTTTAATGAAATATTCTCCAAATCAGCAAAATAATAGTAACCAGTCCCAACTAAATAGATAATGGACATATACTATGTATTATTGTAAACATCATTTATGGCTAAATATACACGTAGGCAAATATGTGTGAACTAATTTATTAACAATTTATTTTATATTAAAATGATTTACTGGAAATTTGCATAAACAGAAAATTTAATATACCATATGAAATTTAATATATTAGATGGGCATGATGTATATTATGTATCTAATATGAAAATGAAGAATAAAATATGAAAACAAATATCCTTTCAAAAATAATAAATTCATAAATTATAACTAGTATTTTTTAATATAAATACTGTAAATGCCATACAATATATGCAGGCTCTGCTGAAAGCCTTGGCACCGTCGGATATATCGAATGCGGAGCATTCTAGAAAAATATCGTCAATATTTAAAGCTGTTGGGTTCAAAACAATTTATTTGATGGTAATCTTGAATTTGGGATTAGAGTTGAATATGACTTGATTTTAAGATCACCTCTATTTGGCACCAAGAATCGATAGAGTATGAAATTTTGGGTCAGAAATGTCAGGAATGATGGGTTGATCCTGGAATGCCAAAACAAAATTTAGAAATTGACGAGAACCGTCCCTGAACGCTCCTATAAATAAAGAAGCTATGTTCGTGAAGAGCAAATTATTTTTTCTTAAGAAATATAAAAGTTAACAATTACTAAAATTTACTACATCTAGACCATGATATTTAACATTATAATAAAAAAGAGTTTCGATTGGTGAAGGGCATTTTTTTCGTTAAAAATTCATCGTTTCTAACTCGTTAAAAAAAAAGTTTTTTTTTTCGTTAAAATTTCACCTTAATTTAAAACAAAATAATTGAAATTGGTTTGATATGAGTTCAATAAACAATTGAATTTGGTAATGAATACGTATGTTTTTAAGGCGATTTGTTTTTAAGATAACAGAGCTATACAAAAAAAAATCATGATCCTGGCCTTTGGCAGCCCCCATGTATTTTTCGACGCCGAATTCGGATCCAACCTCAAAAACGTCAATACACCCTCAAAATTTTGAGATAGGGGTAAGAAATGAAAATTTGACAAATCGATTTTCACCTCTGGGGTACATTTCCTGCTTTTGGCATGATGAAATTTGAAATCAGTAACCTCGAAAACCCCAGAAATATATTCTTGGAACAAAAAAATTTTGTATTTTGTCAAATTTTCATTTCTTACCCCTATCTCAAAATTTTGAGTGTGTATTGACTTTTTTGAGGTTGGATTCGAATTTAGCGTCGAAAAATACATGGATATACTAAAGTCAATATCCAGGATCATGTTTTTTGTTTTGTGTAGGTGGGTAATTAATCGTTCTAAGACTTTTGGCGAATCCGTATATAAGGTGTGTCCTTGCCCTCTGTGTATAACACGAGGACACGGGCTGTACCTCCGAAACGGCTAATTAAAGTTAATCGACGTCTGGAAGTCTATGAACTCCCGATGGATTCGGCTATATTTTAAATAGGTGCAAACAACCTCACACAGAGAGGTTTAAATAATATTTATTGGAATCAAAGGAATAGTACAAGTTTTTTTATAATAGTCAATTTTTGTGAATACGTTTTCTATTACAGGCTATATATAATTATAATTATTTACCATGAGGGATATTGAAAAACCTGTGTAACAAATAAAAACCGAATGCTAATGTAAAATTATTATTGTGTCATTCAGATTTAGATCGTTTTCACGCTACTGAAAAACTAAGCTGCTTATATTAATTTATTATCAAAATCATTAATATGAATTCTAATTTATACACGACCATGTACACAGAGCTGTAAACAAAATCGCAGTGTAGTTGCACTGCAACATACTGGAACTATTAGATTTTCTGAAGAAATTGGCGATTCTTTTGAAGAATGACCCTTTTCCGTCTTTGTCGCTACCTTCTTGGCGCCTCCCCAGTTTAATAAGCTTCAGTGCGGCACTGGGCGTACAAGCCTTCTTCTTCGAGTTCCAAATGTGGCCCCACTTGCAAGCGCATCTGGAAGATTCAGGTAAGGGAATAATTCACTTTTCGGTAATCATATACAGGGTGTATCTAAATAACACCGAAAAAATTTAAGAGGTGATTCTCCGATGAAAACTAAGGGGGGTTTTCGGCATACAATTTTTTGAAAAACACCCTCCCCTAAAAAGTTACCCCCTCCCAAAATTCTAAAAAAAAAATGTTTTCTTCTTTATATTCCTTGTATATTAAGCTAAAGAAACGAAACTTGGTGAACAGTATCTGTTAACAAAACTACACTGTCAGAAATGTTTTCACCCCTGTAGTATTTTTTAAGGGGTTGAAATAATCAACCCCTAAGATGTTTTTTCTTATAACTCTATTTTCGACAAAACTTTTTACATTTAAAAAGTATATCTAAGGAGTACTATTCATTTACAACCTTTTTGATCTCTTCAAGTGTTTTCTAAAAGTTAGAGATTAATGAGAAAACAAAGTAAATGTATTGTAATGCATTATCAAAAAGACTGCCTGTTTAACGCAAGGGTTATTTAAGAAGTGATTTAATAAAGGTGTTGATCGCGGCCTATCTTCAAATTTATTGTTTTCAAATTATTTAACATTCGATTTATTAGGTTAGGTTAAGTTGGGTTAGTTAATTTCAAAGTAACTTGAAGCGACAAATGACTGGGATAAGTTGGGAAAAATTAGGATTAAATAACATTTTATTAAACAACAGCCAACCAAATAGTTCACCTATGATTCGGGGGACTCACCTTTTAAAAAAGCACCACGATGGTGCGAGGCGAGGGGACTCACATTTTAAAAAAGCCCGTTTATATGGAAAAAATTTATACTAGTGACGAGGTTGTCTGCTTACACCTTTAAAAAAAGTATTTATTTTAGTCAATTTGGAAGTTGTCTTAATACTCAGCATATGAAAAAATTGTGATGTCCAAGACGTCTTCAGCACATCAACAAACATATTATGGCATGGAATCTGACCTTTCTACTACAAAACTTTTTTTTATTTTGTTCCTTTAATCTTTTAATTTATGTAATGTCACATTTTGATCATATTATTTACCTGTTTTTTCGGAGGTTATGTGAAAATCTATCCAGGAATTGTTACTTTTGATCACATATTCGGATTAGATGCTCCAAAATGTATATACGCATGCTCGCCAGCTTAAACTTTTTAAAATTTACTTAATAAACGTATTATGTTTTAAATTTCAAGATGATTTTTGAGGTTATGTCTTAATGCACGGCCTATGGAACAATTCCGATCTCAAAATCGTATTCAGTATACAAAAAAACATATGGGATGGTATAATGCCTTTCTGCTACAAATCTTTTTGTTTTTTTTTTTATGCTACTTTATTTTTACATGCTTTTGAAGTTATATTTCCCTGATTAACGCAAAATCTAGAAGTCATAGAGGGAAACGGACAACGGGTTCTTTTTCAGCGACCAAAAATATGTATAAGACACCTAATCTTGTTTGCGTAAAAAAAAAAAAAAAAAAATTGTGGTCCTGTGTAATCAATATCGCCTTTATGAGCTTCATAATCATTATTAGCTTTATGACTCAAATGACCAATACGAACTGAACAGAATTGTAGTCTAAGAGGTTCATCCGCTGTGAGAATTTCATGTGTGGATTGCAGACGATATGGACGGAGCTCCAAATTATTTTTAAAAATTTGTTGACACGTTATATAGGAAAAAAAAACGACGTTTTCCACGAAACACCGAACTACTACACTTTTCTCGACGCGCGTTTCGCCAACCAAGTTGGCATCTTCAGGAGAAGATTAACACTAAATTCTAGCCTACACATTTGCACTATTTATACAAAATTTGTTGCCACGGTTCACTGAACCGTAACTGTCTTTGTTTATCAGAGCAAACAGTGGACTGGTGGGTATTGGACCGTTGTTCTTATTCATACTATTGTTACACTTAATGATTTCTAAGTTCACGGCATTTAGTACGGTTTTTTACGCCGGAATACTAAGGAGACTGAGCACCTATTGTCAGCTGATAGGCGTTATCAGGTAAGACAATCTCATATTTGACGAATTAACCAACGATATAGCATCCCACAATAGCATAGTGGGACAAATTCTAACCGCTCGGGATGTGGAAGTAGCAAAAGGAATCCCGGGGTCGCGGGTAATTCCGCGCGCCCCTGGATCCCACATGTTACAACAAACACACAAACATCTGTTACATATGTTACACAAACATCTGTTCTTCATTAAAAGTGATTTCCACAATTTATTTTACAACTGTACATTACATGTGTACAAAACAAAGTTTTGATTCGAGCTTCAATATAACCACTTTTTCCATATCTCTCGTTCATAGCCAGGTTTGATGCAGTTTTTTATTTAGAGGGGGTCCTCTAGTTTCTCGGTTATTTTTTTTACGGCTTTTTCAGTAATTTTTTTACGGGCAAGCCATCGAAATAATAAATCTCATTGTTTTTACATAATCTTTATTAACATTTAAATGAGCTTTACAATTTTTTTTGAAGACAAAATATATAATAGAATCAAAGTTATAGTGGCCGACAGGAAGACATCAAGTGAAGGAGGTGCTTGACGGTGACCAAGATCGCGGCTGTTTTGCTTATCTGAAATCAAAAAACCAAACGGCATTTTAATCTTCATATTTAAGACTAGCGATTGAACTAGAATGAATTCTAAATTACAAAAATTTATTTATTTATACACTTTTGAAAATTAATTTCTATTTTTTACTCATTTTTTCTTAAGTTTCTCGCTCGTAGAAAAAAAACTATCGAAGCAATCATGATAATCCTAGTTCAATCGCTGGCTTATAACATATTAAAGATGTTGTATAAATTAGAACAAGATCTGTGCAGTAGTTTCTGAAATATCGTGGTCACCGTTTTGAAAAATAGTGTTTCGAGAAAAACGCGTTTCAAAGTATCATAAAAATTTCACATCTACACCGTCAATCTGCTATGCCTGGACCATACAGTAGGCCTTCCTCTTCTTCTTGGAAGTCACGCGGAGCTGCTCCGTCTTCCCTTTTCGCGATTCAATATAATGGGATATCAATATAATGGTCAGCGCCGCTCGGCTTACCTGCGCTCCGTATACCTGCTCCATTCCAGGGCCGTAACTTGTTAACCACTTCGAATATCGAAAAATCCTTTGGCACACATTTTCTACACATGTTGTAGATGTGATTTATGAAAAAAAATCGATTTTTTCAACCCGAGAAACTAGAGGACCCCCCTTAATATATCGTTATAACTGCTAAATAAACGTTTTATACAGGGTTTTCAGGAATTTAGTTGCCTCACCGTGTATGTTACTCGATATTTAATTTAGAAAGATGGGGAAAATTGATGCGGCGATTCAAACGGTTTTTACTCGGTGAAACACTCAATTTTCATTTCGTTTTCACGTGGTATAAGGTTCTCTTTTGGATCTTACCTGAAGCTGCCTTCTAGATTAACGCACGCCTCCAATTTCTGGTCGCAGTCGTCGGCGTCGGTCGCGCATTCGTCGACATCGACACACATTCCGTACATGGAATTCCACACGTAGCCGGTCTTCGGACATCCGCAAGTCACGTTCCATCTATTCAGGACGATATCCCTGAAATTAGCTGATTACATATCAGACTCGCTCGCATCGCCGGGGACGCAAAGGAATTTCGGAGAGGTTATGGCGGCCGCGTCCGGTTTTATTGCCGGAGATACGCGAGGACGCGTCTCGGTTTGGGAGGCAATTCCAGATTTCCGGGACGATAATTGTTAATGTTGGTACAATGTTGCCCTTAGAATAGGACTTGTGGTTTTCTTTTTTTCCATAGTTTAGGAGAGTACTGTTGCGGGCACCGAAACATGAAGCTTATATGTCTATTTTTTCGTTTGAGTTTTGGTATATTAAATATAATATTAAATAATATTTTACCATACACTACATTTTTGTAAGATATTAAAAAAGATTGCTGATAGTGCATTCCAAAACGTAACGAAATTAAGTGAAAACGTGTTTAATTTTTGCCTTCACAAATTAGTTGCAATAAAAACATACATAAATGATAAAAAAATAACAATACACGAATAAAATCAGACTTACGAATACTTATAACACAAATAAATCACTATTATAACCTATTAGAAAATTGTATATATAAAACATGAACTGGTATACAGAGAACTATTAAAAATCTGTTAATAAAAATTAATTAAATTAAAAAAGCTAAAAATAAAATTTAAATTTTCTTAAATTTAATTTCTTAAATATTCCATAATTTGTTTTGTAGGAGCAGTGTACTGAAAACAACTGTGAAATTTTGATGTGCTATGTTTCACAATACTGTAAAGATGTGTATTTCTCACATTTATGTATCAGGTGTTTCTTAATAAGATTTTACAGTGTAATATTTTAAGTAATTTTAAAATAGCACGTTCTCGTGAGTTGTCTAGAATTAAACGCAGTAATCTCTATCGCAAATCTCCAATTTTGGATATACACGAAAACCAGTTGTGAGTTTATGATAATATTTGTAAGTATGCCGTTTACTTTATTATATTTAGGCTTGGTTAGAGACCATGCAAACATATCAACATAGGTTTAGTATTTTCAATTATCAATATAAAATATATAAATATATGTATAATTAATGCACAATGGAAGTTTGGGAGATTGCCATAATGAATTTCCAAAAATCATACTGAAATTAAATTATAACGTATGTCCTAAAAGTTTTGACACATAATTCATGAACTTAAATCTTAACAACAATGAAATAATATCAAGTCGCCTTTGGTAACAAAAGATTGTTTACTTTGTTGACTGTCAGTCGAGGGTTATTTATTTTGCAGTTTATGCTTTCAAATGTCGTATAAATTAGAAATAAGAAAGAGCATCTATAACTTAGTTGGGCGGGTACCCAAAGCTGAAATATTTCGAATATTCGAGAATGAAAATATTTCTCGCAGAACCATGTATCGAACAATAGCGGAGTGCGAGCAGGGAATACCTTGTTTGAACCTTCCAAAAAGTGGAAGACCACGAGTATTTACTGCACAGAGGGAAGAGCGGTTGATAAGAAGAGCAAGAAGTTGGGATGTCATCAAGGAGACTGGCTCGTCAATATGACACTTCTAAGAGTACGGTATCGTTGACATTGAAGAGGAATGGTCTGAAATATCGAAGACGACGTAAGTGCCCCAAATACACTCAAGGGCATCTTCTACGTATACCAAGATGCTGCCGTCAACTGAGACGGGTCTACTTTGCCGATGGCAAGAGCATTATTTTAGACGACGAAAAGTATTTCACTTTTGCTAACTCCGAAATGAAAGGAAATGATGGGTTTTATACAAATAACCTAGAGGAATGCCCTGACAATGTAAAGTTTAAGACTAAAGCAAAATTTGCCGATAAAATCCTTGTCTGGTGCGCAATTTCTAACAGGGGCATATCCCGACCTTTTGTGGGAAGAGTGAGAGGCGAAGTTTTGAACAGTCAGGGGTATATTGAGAACTGTCTTTACAAATTGCTCCAGTTTGGCCAAGAACATCATGCTGAGGATGATATCATGTTTTGGCCAGACTTAACATCGTGTCATTACTCTAGAGATACCCAAAACTGGCTTCGTCAACACCGCATACCTTTTGTTCCTAAAAACGCTAATCCTCCTAACTTGCCTCAGGCTCGCCCAATAGAGGATTTTTGGGCTTTATTGTCGCGAAAAGTTTATGACAGAGGCTGGGAAGCCCAAAACGAACAGCAACTAAGACGTCGAATTTTGAAAAATTGAGAGAAATTGACTTGAATTCCGTCCAGGGCGTCATGAGAGACATCCGAAGAAAGTTGCGTCTGGTAGAGGAGTATGGGCCGCTTCACATAATTTGATAGTATAGTTTAGTTAAGCATTAAGATGTAGTTTATGATAAATAATTGATGTTTCAATAAATCTGTTCATTAAAAAAAAACTGCTATAAATATTTTGTGCCAGAACTTTTAGGACATACGTTACTAAACACATCGACATTACCCATTGCAGATATGTATTTACATAAATGTTATCGCACACACAAATTCGTAATTAAGAAATCAACACACGCAAAACATCTAGCCAACTAGTATGCGATTAGAAACTACTATAACCACAAAAACAGCTGTCAGCGACATAAATAATCACTTTATAAGTTGATTCCTGTTATTGGATTTTGCCACTTTTGATACTAAATAACGCTTGGAAATTAACGTTGGAGTTTCAACGGTTTATTGCCGGATTTGGTTCTCGTTCTTGATTTTCTTAGATTCAGCGTACCATAAGCTATAAATTTGTGCATTTGTCTCATTTCTGCTCAGAAATGGAGATCACTGCCATTGATTCTGGATCTTTCAAATATGCAGTCAAAAATAGTTCGTTTCGAAGTTAAAAACTGAATTTTTTTTCGCATTTTTTCGTAATATAGGTATTTTTTTAAAATGATTGTTTGAAATATTGTACATTTGCTACACTTTAAGATACAGGCATGTGTCATTAAAAGTTTATATTTTTTACAGGATAATATTTTTTCAGGGGACATGCTGTAGTTCACATGTTATTTTAACAACGGCAATATTTTGTTATCTTGATTTTTTTTCTTAAATGTCGCCGTATTCAACTAAATATCCAGACTAGAAGGGAAAAAATACAAGACTAATTTGAACACTGAAAAAATCTGAAAAAATATCAAGTTGAAGTTGAATAATTTTACTCAGCTCTCATGTTTTAAGTGAATAATAATTTGCTGTATAAGTCTGAAAAAACAATGTGAAACAATGCCGAAGCTCCTGTTAATTATTGTACGTCGTTAGATATATCATACTAATTAAATCTAATGATGTCGAAATCCGGATATATGATTTCTGATAACAAATAGCAGCAAATGGTTATTTATTCTCATTAAACTTGAGCTTAATGGAACTACCGTTAGTGGCGTACTACCATAAACGACATCTAGCGATTGCTGACCTGGTCAGACCCGCTGGAACACGGCGAGTTCTATTTATGTACACTAGAGGGTAGTACCCTATATCACCGCTTAAAAAAGAACTTTATTACTACATAGAGTAGACAACAGTCTAATTGAAGTGGTTGTTGGTTTAAACCTCAGAATAAGTTACATATTGTTACAAACAATGTTGTTCGGCGTAGTATAGGAAAAGTTTCTGTCTAGAATAAAGATCATGTCTTCAATTAATTCGTAATTTATTACCACAATGGAAGGCCATAACCGATTCGATGTTTCAAAAAGAATAAATAATGACGAGTCTAGTCCGATATTGTCCAGTTCAACCATCACACTTTGTAGACTTAATATTTTATTGCACAACCATTGGACGCCAAAACACGCTTTCCAGTCGTCTGGGCATTTACATTATTGATTAAGATATCGAAAAAGTGTACCAGTTTTTTCCCAGGTACATTCGATGCCTTGCCTGAGCTCCTTCCGGTTTATAGGCCTAAACTGTCGTATATATTTTTAACACATCACATCTTCAATGGAGTTGAAACCTGGGCTTCTGGTTGGCCAAGACTAAATATTGACATTATTGTATAACAAATAAATTGGACCAAGGATTATCCTGGTCCTTGTTAGAAGCTTTTTCTACACTGCATCAGATCATTGACGATAATTTTTTTAATATAAAATATGCAACATATTCTTACGTTTAAGTCAGCTACCATTTCATGTCGAGACCCATTTTGCTCTAATTTGGCTATAGCTCTCACTTTTTCTGCCTAACTTAGATCTCTTAGCAGATTTGGAAGTTTTGTGGTATTTGAAAATAACTGAAAATTTTGACAGAAACGCACATCGCTGCGTTGATGGCCGCAATGGTGCATAGAGTTCTGTTCACTGTACAGATACCTATTCGAGTCAGATATAATATATAAATGCAAACCTGAAGTCGATATTTAGGGACCTGTTCACGGCACATTCTCTTTGACCGACAGGATTACCCTCGAAGCAGGGATTTTCTAGAGAGTTCCAGCACGCCTCCTTGTCCACCAGGCGTCTATCCGGGCAGCACGGATCCGGGCAGAAGCTATAGAGAGCGCAAGCGAAGGGCCGACTGTCATCCGCCCGAGTGTCACCGTTGTTAGGTCCCAGGCCTTCGTCGAGGCAGTTGGCGAAGTTGTCACACATTTCGGAGAGATGCTCCAGCTCTGGCGTCTGTTGCATGGTGTACCAGCACATGTAGTAGCTCGCAGTCGTCCTCCATTGGAATCTCTCCAAGGGACCTGTTTGCGGATGATATTAGTTTGAAGTCTTTCGCATTGACTTTGTGCAAAACTTGAAGAATCTCGCCTAAAACTTTGGTTACTTTGATGGATAGTGAAATAATTTATTTTTGATAGTTTCAGTTTCTTTAAATCGTATACATATACAGGGTGTTTGGGAATTGAATGCACAACACAGTACCAGAGATTCTTTACCACAAAAGACAATGATTTACGCCAATTGCATATAGCCATAGTTGCCTCATTTTGGTCGGTTATTAGGACTTTTCATGGTAGAAATTGAAATTTTCAATATTTAAAAGGCAGCTGCAGTAGAAGACAGAAGGCCTCCTACCACGTCTGGTTACCATGTTTACAGCTCTCTGGATACAGAGTCAATTGAAAATTATTAAATTTTATTGGCTACACCGCTCATCCAACGAACATTTTGCAAGAGGTGAAAAAAAGCTTTTGAATCACGTGATCTGTTCAATAAAAAAATCGTTAACCATTACTCATGCAATAACAAGATGTGAGTATAAAAGTGCACTTCGTATAATATATAAGGTGCTTCTGCATTTTCGAAAGCACCCCGTATAAAACTAAAAAAAGTCAGTTATAGGCTTAAAGCCATATAAAAATGGTCACAATCTATCTTCGCTTTTGAGAGTTATTAAGGAAAAATAAAAATATTTCTGGAATTTTCACGCCCTCTGACGGCTAAACGAAGGAACTTTTGGTCTAAATCATTTTCATGTGGTCAAGGAATCTCTGCTATTACGTTGTACACTGAATTCCCAGACACCCTGTATAAAAGGGGTGCTCGTAAATAAACCAAGTGAATTGCTTCACAGGTTAGTAGATATAGATATACAACACAGATTCAATGAACGATTTTTTATACCAATAAAAAATCATTATTTGTGGCTTCAGTGAATTATAATTCACTGATAATTATCAGAGGCCTGCGAAAATAAACTTTTAATTTCTTTTGAATAAAGTGAATTATAATTCACTGATAATTATCAGAGGCCTGTGAAAATAAACTTTTAATTTCGTCTTTTGATTATAATGCGTTTGTTTAGGTGCTAAATTTAAAAATAGACTTGGCCTTTGTAAATCACATCATGGTTAATTTTAAATGCGGGGTGCGTAAACTGACGGTTTTTGTCTTTGTTTAATGTTTGAAGGAAAATAAAGAAAAATTAATGTAAAACTTGTCGTTTGTTAACAAAACACTCATTCAGTTGTAAAAATGATGAAGAAGGGTACGCATATCAGAAAACCTTGTAATATTTCGCTCTTTTCTCTTTGAGGTCCTTTGTAAATTAAAAATTGGATTTGGAGGTTGTTATTTCATCGGCAGCGTTCTTTAAGCGTATTATTGATTGCATTTTCATTCCCAATGACTATACTTTCACAATCATAAAAGTATAATCAATAATGCGTTTAAAAATCTTAAGAAAACTGGTCTGCAATATTAGTTTAAAGTTGAACTTTTTGTACTCCCCACTCCCTACTCTCCCGCGAACCTTAAAGATAAAAAAAATAGGTTATGAAAAATTGATATCAAGGAAGGTGGAATGTTGACTGACAACTGCTGGATGCTACAGATTACACAGTTCAAAGAGAAGAGGGAGACATATCACAAGGATTTCTGATATGCTTATCCTTCTTTAGACATCTTTACAACTAAATATATGTGTGTGTGGTGGTATGTTTAAAAAAAATATGGTGTTTTACATCAATCATAGAATAGATATAGTAAAAGATCAAGCTTATTGTAGACATAATACAAAACTCTATATACGTACCTTCAAACGGATCAGCGATGGTGTCACCTATCCTTCTCATTTTTTTACATTCCGCCTCTACCTGTTGGATTTGCTCGCTGTTATTCTGAAGTGTCCACTTTTGCTCTTTCATCACCACCGCAGTGTCGTCGACCCTCTTCAACGCGGTGTACCTCAGGCGCTTGTTCAAATATTCGACGCATCCGAAAAAAATCCGGTTCACAGTATTTCCGGACTTCCCAGTGGAGTGATCGCAGTGGAGGACGAGGAAACTCCATGAAGTACCTTCTGCAAGGAGAAAACCGATGACCAATGTTGGTATTTGCATTTGAAGAAATAGATTTTATCAGGTACTCCTTACTGTAAAAAGAAACTGGTTGGTATGGTCAGTGTGAATATAAAAAGCAATAGATCTTATCAACTATCATGTTTAGTAAGTACTTTCTAATAGAATGATCGCAATAGTAAGCACTTTCTAATAGACACTCCATGAAGTACCTTCTGGGCCAGTAAAGAGAAAAAAATCAGGCACTGTTTTCTGAATTTTAAAAAACGGGGAAAAAACCCCCCCCATGAAGTAGTACCTTCTGTAAAGAAACCTATGACCGATATAAAGATTTTAGCATTTAAAGTAGTCGATAAGTACAGTTCAAGTAATCAAGTATTGTTCACTCCGTATTATAAACACTTCCCAGTACTCGCCAGTACTTCTTCCGACCTTCCCACTAGGTCGATGTGCAAGAGAAAACTATAGGGAGTGCCTTTTGTAAATAGAAGCTCATGACTAAGTTCTGGAAATGTGTGCTTCAACACAGGGCTCGGCCCTATAAAACTCTATGATAATGAAAGTATAAACCATACTTTTTAAGCGCCTTGTAAATTATATACGCGTGTGTTTCTTGTCTGTGAGACATACGGCATTGACCCTTTCCGATAATGCTCCAGAACCCGCTTATGCACAGTACGCTAGACGGCAAACATTCCGAACCCTACCAATTACCAAGATACTTGCATTTAATGCAAAGGACTTTATGCTTAAATAAGTGGATTTAGATAGTATTTAATATCCACTTTCCAGTAGAATGATCGCAGTGGGAGTCGAAGAAACTCCACGAAGTACCTTCTGAAAAGGTATAACCATGACCAAAGTGAAGACATAAATAAGAAGTATCTTATCAGGTATTGTTTACTGAGTATTTACAGACTTTTCAGTAGGGAGATGAGGAAACTCAATAAACCTACCTATACCTTAGAAGGAAACTGTGTTGTCATAAAACATGACAACATAGTTTGCGTTGAAAAAAAATATATTTTACTGGGTTTAACTACATTTTTTAGCTTCTAAGTTTTATTTTGTTATTGATTTGAATATGTAGAAAATAAAAAAAAAACATAATAAAACTCTATTTTGGAATTGGACCTAACATAGCGCCCCTGAGGTACAGAATTACAAATGACTTAATTTAATATCGGTGGCACCAATAGACTTGAATTATAAAAAACAACTATTTTTTACTCTAACCTAAGGTATGACTTACCTTGGAGCGGTATCTCCATTCGTCTCATATCTTCTATCATACTCGTTGAACTTGTGTGCCCGCAAGTAGTAGGCAATATCTTTGATGGCATCCTCTTTTAGAACTTTTCGGGTAGTAGGTGTACTCATTGTAGTGACTATATGTTCCATATTAGTTACATTTTTTGAGGTTGTCTCTTTATCTTCCGTACTTGTAAAATTCTGACCTGAATTTGATGGAGAATTCGTCTCTTGATTTTCTGTGGTGTTTTTCGGATACTCCTCTATAGTTGTCCCTTCAATTGATCCTGTTAAGTTTTTCGTGTCTGCAGAAACCAACTCATCGTCAATGGTGTTCGCTGTTTGGTTATTACCGATATCCAAACGAGGATCCCTGTTTGTTTTATTGCCTCCTACGGTAGCAGGTAATTTCAGTTCTTCCTTGTTTGCATTTTCTTCTATGAAATTTGAGGTAATTAGTGATGCAAATTCTTCAGGGCCACTTTTATACATATTGCTATCAGTAATGTGTTTCATATCATCCCCTGTAGTGGTGTGATATATTTCTCTTTCATTTATATCGGTTACAGTTGCGTCATATTTGTTTACGCTCAATTCTTCATCTCTTAATTTAACCAGTTTGTCCATAGAATTTGTTGTGGAATTTGCTACACTTGCAACAGACAACTCAAACATATTTCTTGTGGTATACTCCTCATCAACATATTTTTCTTCCAGACTCATTTTAACGTCTGATGATGTAGCATATATTTTATTGTCCTCATGTGTATCATCAATTAGTAGTCCGCCATGTGCAGTAAATTTTTCAGCACCTGTGACAGTGCCTTCAATTATGTCCACTTTTCTCAAGTTTCTCAAATTTCTTGGGAGACTTGTAATGTCAGATCTATTTTGAACTTTTGAACTGTAAATGAATTGTAAACCTTTTGCACTTGATTTATCTACATTTGTGGTCGTCAAGTTAACTAAATTATATTGGAACACTAAAACGAATATAAGTAAATGACTCATACAAACTGCTGTTAATATGACTTGTCATATTATTATTTGTCATAATTTGAAATATTGAAACAGAGAGTTTGAGGGAAGTGTAATTTAAAAAAGCAAGTTTAGTGCTATTACTTTGATTAAGTTGGTTCACAGAACCACAAGAAAAGAAGTTGGTTGAGCGAGAGTTTTTTAATTAAGTATGGTGTTCTACTCAAATTGACCTCCTAAACACGAATCTGAACTTGTTATAACCCTCTGGTTTTCCCCTAAGCGAGAAAAACTATCTAGAAAACCCCATAGCATGCAGGTATATTCGCGGATGGGAAAATTCGTTGCCAAGAAAACTCAGACCATGCAACCCTCAAGGAGAAGGTCTCCATTTCAAGAGGATCTGCAGATCTGAATATTAAAAATTACTTATCTTGAAGAGTGGTGAGCAAATGACTTCAAACTAAAATATTTGGCTGCTGTCAACAGAAGTAATACATTATTTGCAACAATTAAAGGCAGAAGTTTTTTTACTAATCATTTTTCCATACATATTAACTGCACGACAAAAGTAAAGCAACACCCAATAACGAATAATTTAAAATATTTGAGTAAATAATAGTAAGGAAGAAGGTATTCACACTAAAAACAGGTAAAATATCACTATCAGATACAAAAAAAAAAACAAACAGTAATTGATGTTGTATCCACTATTTTTTATGGTTTCCCAACATCGGCGTGGCATTGATGAAATCAAATTTTGAAGAACGCTGGCTTAGAGATTTGTCCAATCTTCATTGATTTTATCAATCAACGACTGTTTATTCGGGAACATGGTAGTATGGATACGTCTTTCTATTTCTTCATATAAATTTTTATGGGGTTTAAGTCCGCAATCGGGCTATAGCAAAACACGGATGATATTGCGCTGTGACCATTCTTGCACTAGTTGTGAAATATTAGGAGTCGTTATCATGCTGAAAAACAAAACGTAAAGGCATTTCCCATTCGGTATATTACAGCATCACATTGTGCAAAAAAATCTTTGATACGATCCATAGTTCTATCGATAAAGTGCAATGGATATACCCATCTTCAAGAAAAACAACCCCAGAAAACGTTACCTTTGCCATGTATAATAGTGGGTATAACGTACCTACTTAGGATTAAACATAGTATTTACTGGACGCCCAACTAGTTTCATATCATCCGAATTAAAAATTGTATAGTGAGTTTCATCACTAAATTAGACCATTCATCAGTCTTTAACCGTGTAGTTCAAATCTTCTCTTGCAAATACAATCCTGGCTCGTCTGTTCATGGGCGAAATAATTTTTTTTTGTCTGGACATCTACTAAACAATTTGTCTGCAACTAATGTCCTTTGAATTTTCGAGGACTAATTTGTATTTCCCATAATTCCCAGTCAGCGATCCTGGGTGCAGATAACCAAAAGTTATTTTGAGACATTCTTTTTGCCTATCCATACATAAATCGTTTTCTAGTTCTTCCTTACTTTGAAATAATATCCACATGTCCCTTTTCAATGTATTGCGAAATAATCTTTGATCTCTGTCTACACAGTTCAAAATGTGCAATATCGAATTGAAATCTGTTGAGCAAATGTGCATTCATCACCAACTGCTTTAAGTCATCACTGACAGGAATTACTTTTGACATGATTAATTTATCTAAAAAGTAAAGTACCAAGCAAAAAAACCTCAAGAAGCTGAAAACAATTACTTACCAATAAGTCTTGTGAAATAAATCAGTGTTGCTTTAGTTTTGTCGCACTCGTAACTCACCAGCAATGCAAATTCCCCTGCGTTATTTATTTCTACACGGTTACTTATTTATTTGATGTTATTTATAACAGCAGCCTACTTCAATTTGCTAGATTATGAAAAATTTGTTGATCGATCTGCATTGTCGTTCTTGTAAGCAATTTTGTTTACAAGTTTTTTTTTAAGTGTTGCTCTACACCGTCCGATAGTGTATGTACCTATATGCTACGGGTATTTCTATAGATATTTCGTACGAAACAAAAAAAAACAAAAGGTTAAAAAAATTCGAAAGCTTAAATTGGTCATTGTCGAATCGAAGTCGAGTCGAAAAATCATACTCAAAACCCCTCGCTCAACCACACTTTTTTGTTGTCCTGTGTTGTTAAAAATCTTTAATGTATTTATAAATACATTGCAATTTGTATTGTACGGGGTAAGACAAATTTAGAGGACGGTTAAGTACATTTCAATCAATGGCATTTTTAATGCATCCACTAAAACCGATTACGCGAAAAAGTAGAATCCTTTTTCCACTCCCGTCACACATGGCCGTTCTTACAATGAGGGATTTAGAAGCTGCTGTCATACTCCCAAGGAGACGAGATGGGGGAATTTCGACATATGCGGGAAGTGTTAACGTGTATTGGATGTAATAAAACCAAGGAGATACCTCGAAAAGATACCTTGCCCTTAAGCTTCCACAGATTTTCAGTGTAGTTCGTCGCTAACCAATCAGTCTCTGCTCTCTTGCCAAAAGAATATTAAAATAATAATAAAATTTAACAATAATGTCGCTATGTTTAAAATTGGTTTTGTTAAGTTTTACTTCTGGTATATACGGCTTCCATTGGGCTGGTGTGAATTAAGGGGTGCTTCTGGGAAGGGATGAAGGGGTAGATTAACAGTAAAGTAAGGTAGGTAAGGTAAGGTAGGTTAACATCAATACAAGTTTGAACTTGTGAGAGTCATTTGTTTGTTCTTTGTGACTGTTTTCGTAAACCTTTTTCTTCTAGTGTGTTTTAAAAATTAGTGACATTAATTTTGAAGCAACATTGTGCTATCAAGTTTGGTTTCAGACTTGGAAGGCCTTCGTCTTCAAGAACCGATGAAAATGTCGATAGAATACGGGATCTTGTTCAGAGTTCAGATCGTCGGTTGACGATAAGAATGATCGGAGAAGAGTTAAATTTGAATCACACCACTGTTCACCAGATTTTTGACTAAGAATTGGCGATGAAAAATATCTGCGCAAAAGTGGTTCCAAAAAAACCTTTCGCAGGAACAAAAGGACATCAGGAGAGAAAGGTGTCTTGACTTCTTGGAATCGATTGAAACTAATCCCCATTTTATTCAACGTGGCATTACTTTTGATGAGACTTGAGTGTTTGAGTACGACCCGAAAACCAAGCGCCAAACCATGGAATTGCACACTTCAAGCTCTCCAAGACCCAACAATGAGCAAGTCGAAGATCAAATGCATGCTGATTTGTTTTTTTTTCCAGGGAATTATCCACAAAGAGTTTGTGCCTCCAGATCAAACAATAAATCAACACTTTTACAGAGAGGTTCGAGAAAAATTTCGAGAAAAGGTCATGCGTGTGAGACCAAACATCAAGAATAACTGGATGTTGCATCACAGCAATGCGCCTTGTCATAGAGCCATTTCAGTAAACGAGTTTTTAGTCAGTAAAAACAGTCATGTGGCTCCTCAGCCTCCTTATTCGCCTGACTTGAGTTCTCGTGACTTTTTTCTCTTCCCTAGATTGAAAAATCACCTCAAGGGACGTCATTTTGGGACCATAGAAAACATTCAAACGACTGTAACCGACCAACTGAAGGCTATTCCAGTATATTTAATTCCAACGCTGCTATGAGGAATGGAAGAACCATCTCCAGCGCTGTGTGGCTTCCCAAGGAAGTTAGTTTGAAGGAGGCAATACTGAATTGAAAAAAAAAAAAAACAATCTCATTACTTAACTTACACACCTCGCGTATCCAAACTGTACCTATTATTTACAAGGTAGGCTAAATATAAAGGCCCACGTGTTATGATAGAGCTCTGTGATCTATATGACCTTTATGACTAATGAGACTTTTACGCGATCGAGACGCTATCCCAGCTAGATTCCGTGGTATAGTGTTTTATACCATAGTTTAGATTACTGACACCTGATCTAACTCCATTAGACTTCTCCTTATAGCGACATATAAAAAGTATAGTATAATCCTACCAATCCTCGCCTCCCTATCCACCGATTTAACAATGTTAAATCGTGGTACTGTCGGACATTAGCTGGAACTTGTGGCTTTGCTTGAATATATATTTCCAAAGTTTTCACGACATTCTTTAGAACTGTGCAATAGCGAATGAATGTTTATAATATAAACATTCATTTGACAGTGCTAAATTCAAGACTAAAATTGCTACAAGATACAAAAAATGGAAATACCAGCTAAGCTAATCTCAGGGGAAATAAGGTGGAAACTGGAGTATGACAGGGAGATGCCCTCTCCACCACACCCTTTAACACTGCATTAGACTGAGCGATAAAAACGGCAGGAATAACAAGGACTATTGCACAATCTTCGACGCAAGTAGTGGCGTATGCAGATGATATAGCGTTGCTAGGGATGAGTAGGAGAAGTCTTGAGAAAGCCTTTCTACCACTGACAAAAGAGGTAAAAAAGAGAGGTCTACAAATTAACCAAGAGAAAACTAAATACCTCATAATCACCAGAAGACAATTAACAAACATAGAAGAAATCAAAATTGGAAAATACTGTTCTGAAAAAGTATCTGCCTTTAAATAATTTGGGATAATCATAAACATAACGACTGAAGCACTGAAATAACCCAACGCAAACTAACGGGCAATAAAGCATACTGGAAATACAACAAGATTCTGAAAGATAAACATATTTGTCGAAAAACAAAACTGAATATATACAAGACTGCAAGCCGTCCAATAACAATGTATGAAGCCGAAACAATGTGTCTCAGTGTAAAGGACGGATAACGTTTGAGGATATTTGAGAGGAAGATTATACGCAGCATTGCCAGTTCCAAAAGAATAGAAGATGGGGAGTCAGAAAACTCAATAACAAGGACATCGTTAGAGTGATGAAATCACAAAGATGTATAATAGATGGTGGGGACATATACAAGGAAGGAGCTAACAGTGCTGATCAGAAAAGTAGGTAATCAATTGGACACCACCTACAACCCGACCAAGAGGAAGGCCGAAAGAAAGATGACAAGATCAAATAATAGAAGACGTTAAGGACTGGAAAGCAACATGTAAGAACAGGAAGAAATGGAAGAATATAAAAAAGAAGTACAGATACAAGACCATGTACAAAGAATGAATATGAAAATAATTTCAATGAATATATATGGGACAATCATTGTCAACCGGAACAGTGGTCTGCCCGAAAGTAAGAGCTGCGGAAAAACGTTTTTAAGGTCTCAAAATGTTCGTATGCTCAAGAGATTTCGAAACATTTTTTTTTAATTCAATTAGGCGGAAACAAAATGGCGCCTACATATATATATTTCAAGTAATATCTACATATATCTAGTGTAATATCTAAATTGTGTATAAAGTGCATTTTACTTGCAAATCAAATATTAGCGAGATTTACGTTTTATGATCCGCTGAAATCAAATTTCGGGGTCTTAAAGTCTAAAAGTGGTCGGAAAATCAGTAATTAACCATTTTTTTTGTAATTTTTTCGACACATTATTTTCGGAAAAAAGGTTTTTTGACTAAACTACAATTCCAATTACAATTACAATTACAATTACGTATGGGATAGGGGCGAGCACTGTACACTTAAGCCGATGCATATTGTGCCCCCACAGGCTAATCATTCCATTAGTCCTGTTTCCTTAAGAAATTTAGTGGCAGTTTCTAGTGAAGCATCTGTCACTCCTTTTGATTCTATTGTTGTTCGGATATCAAATAGCTGCCAGTGCTGGGCATTCGCATAATATGTGGAACGGGGTTTCTTCGTCCCTCTCCACACATTATACAATCGGGTTCATTTTTCACCCCAATTGTGGTGAGATGTCGCATGAGTGGGCAGTGTCTTGTATCACCAATTCTACTATCCATATCAGCTAGTTTCTACCCAGTTTTTTAAGGTCTACGACTTAATCCAGGATGGTTTGCCAATGAACATCCGTGACTGTCTCAAACCGAGACTTTCGCCCAGTAAGAAACATGTTTTTTCTCTTAATAGGTCTTTTATCGCCCTCCTGGCTGTCCGGTAGGCCACACCGTAGGTGAGATCAGGCTCTATCCGTGGAACCGCAACCCCTTTCTTTGCGAGAAAATCCGCTCTTTCGTTCTCATCGTGGCCTTGGTATCCTCTCATCCACTTAATAGTGATACTATTGTATTCCGCTAGTTGTATTAGCGAATCCATACAGTTTTTAACTGCCTAGGAATGTATTCTTACTGCTCCCAAGGCTTTGTTGACTAAACTAACAAATATAATGTTTTTCGGTAAGCTGTCTTGGTGTCATGGGATAGGGCTAATATCTGACCATTTTTTGACCATAAAATAAACAAAAAACCAAAACAAAATGAAGCCTTGAAATTTACTCTTCACCGTGCGCTCTAGTACATAATGTATTTTCCTACTACCGTCAAACCTGACCACCTTTTCACAACCTCATTTACCCCATTGTTATCAGCGTGCACGCACGTAAACCGTTTCCGCGTTATTTTTCAAAGCGCCCGTCCGCTTCAGTAATGCCGGTTTATTTACGTTTCAGTCGTTCCGCGAGCACACCCCCTGAAATAATATATACCCCCGGTTTAACAGACGAACGAGCGTAGAGGTGTTATTAAAGTGTCGGGAATGGTCGCGATCAATCCAGCCGGCCACATCCACTAATCATGTGTCAGAATTGAAAACATGCAAAGGGAGGATATGTACAGGGATCGATAGGCAACCTTCATTCATAGCCTGCGTATTCAGAGGTCTGTTCGAGGGTCCCTCTCGCCTATAATATCGTGATAAATTCAGGTGGACATCGGCTGCTGCCTCAGGCCGTTCTACGGGTAAAAATATGCAGCCATAAAGTTGGAACAGGAAAGAACGGACTAATAAGGGGATTTCGGCGTATTTGTTAAGGTTTAGGCGGAATGGCCCAAGGGACCGAATAATATCCAGTTCTATTCCTTCTGTTTATAAAATATATAGCTTTTGGAGACAAAATAACCGCATTATTTTGTTGCCAATTATAAAGTGGCAAAGGAACTACGTATTTCTCAATGTGAAAATAATTGAACAATATCTTTTAAACTAGTTGAGAAAAGTATATTAAATAAATGGAATAACTGAGCACCAAGGAATTCCTACTGACCAGTAGGCGACTGGTGGAATTTGATTTTCTTGTAAGGAGGTATGGAACCCACAAAATATTTTAACTTGTGATTAAACCTAAGATCCTAGAAGTAGAAGGCTATGATACCCAAAAAATATTCAAATGAAACTTGAGAACACATTATTTAAAATATGTCCTCCTCCCTAGAGAATCTTGGAAATGGCTTGCAAAATATTTTCGAAACATATATACAGGGTGTCCTAAAAACAACGTCAAGATGACAGATTACAAATCAGACTACAACAAGATTACAGATCAGATCCTGACTGGACACTTGATGAAAAAAAAATTGTCTTCGTTTTCGAGATATAGCCATTTTCGTATTATTTATAAAAAATATTCTTCATTGTCAATATTTTTGTGCCACGGCTTCCAATGAAAACAGATTGTTGATTTTTTTTGTTATATTGAGCTGAATAACACACGACTTGAAAGTAGTATCTTCAATTGTAATAAAAAAAACGCTGCCCAATGAATCACTACTTCCACATCCAATTTTTCTACATCGAATTATACATAGTAACTCGCTAAGTGTTGTGAAAAAAAATACACAATGACATATTAACGTAAATAATCATGCCTAAAATATTGCTTCTTTGGATTGTTACATTTTATACTTTTTAGCTTTTACATAAAGAGTTTGACATTTTTTTTAATGTTTGGGTTAAGTAGTTTAATATACGTTAGATATTATTTCCAAATAATACCCTTTCTTTGAAAAAGAACGGTCTTCGTTCTCGTCCTTTCTTTACTGTTCTTGTCCATCCCTAACCTCAAATTGTCTTCACTTTATCCTCCTGATACCTTCTCTTTGTCGTCCTTTTGTCCTCCTTTTGTCTTACCTTTGTTATCCTTTTGTTATCTTTATGTCCTCCTTTGTACTTTTACTGTCCTTATCTACCTCTTCATAACCTTCTCTAGCCTGATTGACCTCATTTTGTCTTTAACCTTCTTATCCTCTTAACCTTGTCCTCCTTAATCTCCTTACCTTCCTTGTCTTTGTTGTCCTCTTTAACCTCGTTACCCTCTTTGCGTTTGTTTATACACGAGATCCTCGTCCTCATTGATCTTAACTTCCATTAGTACTCATTTCTCTCATTAACTACTTGTCCTGTTGCACAAAGTCGCTTTCTTTCGTTCAATACTTCATCCTCTTTGTACTTTCACCTCCTTTTGTCCTACTCCACCTCTTAACACTTGTCACCTCTTAAATACATTACCCTCCTTTATTATCGTTGTAAACTCGTCCCTACTGAGCTCCTAGACATATATTTATTTTTCCTCCTTCCCCTCCTTAACTGCTTGTCCGTCTTGTCCCGTTGGATCAAGTCGATTTTTATTAATTCTACCTTAACTGAACTTCTTGGTGTGACACACACTGCCCTTTTGACTTGAGAATGAGGAAGTAACTAGCGTCTTATTAATGAGATATTTGAATTTATCATTAGTAGCTGTGGTTGAATAGCGATATCTTTTTTTTAACAATCAAACTTTTTGTTACTATTTTGGAATCTGAATTGCATGTGCCAACTACTGAGAACAGTTGTAGATTCCATGTAGTACATTTCTTATAATGAATGAATAGTCAAAGTACCTTGCCTGTTGTAAAATGTAATAGTTTATTCAAATGGCGTGTTATTCAGCTCAATAAAACGTTAAAAAAATCAACAATTGGCCTTCATTTGAAGCCGTGGCACAAAAATATTGACTTAGAAAACGATTTTTCACCAGTACATCAATTTTTTGGCTCGTTTCAGGACACCATAAATACTTTTCACGAGAGCCGTCTATCTGACTCAGTTCTTCACGAACTGTATTACTATCTACATAGTATCTATGATAATAAATAAACTAGACGATTTGATACTTATTTCCTTTGCCTACTGGACTAATTTCGCATTAATTTTCGTGTTTTGTAATATGTTTAGAACCTTATAGCTCCGTTATGTTTCATCGTAGCGAAAAACTTGTCCTAACCATTTTTATTCTAAATTCTAATATATTTCATAAAAATATATAACATTAGAGTATTCCATTAAAAAAGTATATTTTGCTGAAAAATTGAGACGTTTAATTTTTTTCTTCAATCATCTACTAGTTTAATTTAACTAATTTCACTGATTTTGTAACTTTAATAATAACGGAGTTACCAATGGTGCGCACTTAATTTGGATCGGACTGTATAACGATAAATCGGAATTGTGGAATGCCACAATTTCGTGTCACTCGGTATTCTTGTCAGATCTAAAGTGCAATTTCGATAATGGATTAGTTACGGAAAATCAATGCTTACTCCATTAGGCGGACGTACGTTTCGACAGATTTAAATATACATGAGGCGTCGTATTTTTTCTGAATGATTTGGGTAGGACAGGATGGCTCACCAAGCGCGAAGTTGCAATGCAGTGGATATCGGAGTGGAATACGGAGGGGATTGATAAGAATTGGATTTATTAACTGAGGGTTACATTTCACGTTGAACAACTTCCACAATCACGTTTAGCAAAACGCAAAAAAAGGTTCGCGGATTCTAATCGCAGCTATCGGAAATGCCAGTGACATAATTTACAAGGATAAAAATATTTTAAACAAGTCTCTTGTTTACTACTTCCACATCCACTTAGTCGAGTATCGATGAAAATATTTTAAAATATTTTTATTGGCTATAGACACAAAAATTTTCACATTTTCAGTTTAAGTTTAAGCAAAAAAACAAATCTGTATGTTCGACCGATTTAGAGCTTATGCGGTTGAGGTTTGGGGGATAAATTGACGTAATGCACTACTTCCTTGTCTATAGGTAATTCCCAAACGATACAGAGAAGCACTTAAAATTGTATACACATGTACGACATAACAAAGTTTGCAAGTATAAATATTTTTTTTAACTAAAGGGGGTAACTTTGCGTAGTAAGTCAAAAAAAAACCTCCTAATATAAATTTTAATATGTACGCAATGGAAAGAGTTCTAAAATGTTATAACACTTTTACTCTGACCTCCCCCCTTAGGGAAAGATGGGGTGCAACTAGAATAATGTAAGTATAACAAAAACGTTAATAATTCTGGTGTGGGTACTGGAACCTTCGGCGTAGAAACAAAAAACTGGACGTTTTCCACGAAACTAGGATTAAGTTAATAGGTGCATATATTTGGTTTCTAAAAACATGCAAACGTAAATCTATTTTTCCAAATTTTATTCTGGTGAATTTACCGAAAGCATCATTTATTACTGAAAAAGTTGAAAAAATTTTGCTAAACAGAAATGGCTGGATTTAGAAATCAAACATCTATATAGTAAACGAAGTATGCTTGAAATTCAAGCTTACGAATTGTATAAAAAACTAACTTTTAGATTAGGTAATATAGAATACGAGCAATGGTGCGAGTTTCAGAAGAAAATGTTTGCAGTTGTAGAAACAAAATTTATTAAAAAGATGTCTTCATTAAATAAAAATTTAGGCTTTAAAAAACAAAAAAAAAGGATACTCCTCAGAAAGTCGTTAACATTGTAGAAAACTTATCATTGCAAGTGTTTGACAAAGAAGAACTTAATCTCCTAAATAAAGGATTAAAATTCGGCCTCCTGCCTCTGGAGACGCCCTGGAGGAACTCGTGGCGGGTGTTGAATGTACAATACAGCACCTGCCCCATTATTCCAAGGGGTTTGTCAGAGAAGCAGTTAGAAAACAAATTAGTTCCAACATTGTTAAAAATAAAATTAATACCAAAAATGTCAAGAAAGACCAAAACATTGTCAAACAATTACGAGAGAACGGTTGTTTTTATTTAAAAGCTGACAAGGGAAATAAGGTTGTTATCTTAGACAAAAATGATTATATTGAAAGAGTCGACAATTTAATTAATAGTGGTCCTTACAAAAAAATTGTCAAAGAATCCTTTGCCAAAAATGACAACGGAAGTTAAAAAATCTTTAAAATAATATATCAACCTTATTACTCCTTCACTGAGACAAAAATTACAATTGTCAAATCCAGTAATACCTAAATTGTATTGTTTACCAAAAAATACATAAACCTGGAAAATCCGTAAGACCAATTGTCTCAGCGATAGGATCCCTACTTATAATTTGTCAAAATGGTTAATGAACGAGTTCGAAAATTTGCCTATTGCACAAACAAGTTTTTCAGTTAAAAATTCTAGTTCATTGACAATATCAAAAATATCCAATTTCAAGAACGTGAAATTTTGGTCTCGTTTGATGTATGCTCATTGTTTCCAAGTGTTCCAATCCCGCAAACTTTGGACTACCTCAGGGAATTACTCGAATTAAATGGTTTAGACGATACAACTATTAAGGAATACATTCAGCTTACTAGTATTTGTATGAATCAAAATTGTTTTGAGTATAATGGTGAACATTTTCAACAATATGAGGGAACGGCAATAGGTAACTCCTTGTCACCTTTCATTGCAAATCTTTTTATGAGTAAATTTGAGACAGAAGTAAAAGATAAATTCGAGTATTTCCCTAGAGTTTGGTTCAGGTATGTGGACGACATCTTCGCGGTATTTAATACAAAAGCAATTAGTTTAGATAATTTTGTTGCCAAATTAAATAACCGTTTCCCTACTATAAAATGTACATATGAAGTGGAACACAATGAACAGCTACCATTTTTAGATGTATTAGTTATTAGATATAGTGAAAATAAGTTAGAGTTTGATGTATATAGGAAAGAAACCGCGACTCTTAGATATATTCCCAACTATTCACACCACCCTTTTCAACATAAAATGGCAAGTTTTAATTTTCTAATTCACCGTTTGTTAAATTTCCCCCTCAGTAAAGAGAGGTTTGAACATGAGGAACAATTAATTAAAAATATAGCTAATAATAACGGTTACTCAGTCCATTTAATAGATAAGTTAATAAGGAAGCATAAATTTAAGAGAACCCTGTACAATTTCACGACTTTGGACGACTCCGCCCACTGTTTTTGGAAGAGTTTTGGAGTGATGTACAGAGTTCAGTTACCAGCTGCTCGTAGAAAGCCGTACACGAATTTCACGGCTAAATTTTCCTACATTTCCTTTAGTGGCATTTTGTGCAAATTCTAAATAATACTGTCTCTGGTGTATCGTATCGGTTATCGAGTGTTTTCCGTGTGACCAGAGTTACACAATTGCAGCCTAGCTGGATATATGATTTTTGTACAGCTTTTCGGTCCACCATCTGCTGGGTTTAATTTTATCCAAGCAAAAAACATCTTTCTTGGTCCACAGAAGAAGCCACACAACATCATCGTAAGTCAATCCTGTTTATTTTGACATTCTACGGAACCGATCATCCAGCATACGCGAAAGAGTAGTTTTTATCAAGTCATGTGGGTGAGATCTTATGTAGGAGCTTGCAGAAGTTAACAGAGTTGCCTACCCTATCTATCAGGAGTGACAGATAAGCTCAAGAAAACACTGTCGAAAAAGAATTTTTGGTGTACGATTTCGCACAATAAAGAAAATACAGCAGGTGCTTCCTTCAAACAAGGATCCGGTTCCTAGACTTTTAACTAAAGGTGTCTACGAGTTAAAATGTACCTGTGGGAAAAGCTTCATTGGACAGACGGGAAGAAGTATACAATGTAGGATCAAAGAACATCAACGACATACCAGACTGGGGAATACAGACAAGTAAGCAATAGCGGAACATGTTCATACCAACGAGAACCACAAAATCGATTATGAGAACGTAAGAGCGTTAGACAAAACTGCAAGATATTACCCAAGAATAATTAGTCCCTGGAGATCATGAAAAACAACGATAATTTTAATAGGGAGGACGGGTATCGACTGAGTAATACATGGAGATTAGCGATACCAAGAACCAGTGACCTGGAATGTCATGGTCAACCAAGCTCGACGGATGTGCAGCCAACCATAGCAGAGTTAAGGTATATAACGAGGAGCAAAAGACGACAACACCAGTCTTTAGAAACCTTCTGAAGAAGCTTGACAGCATGATCAGCGAAACGTCAAGTCAATTTAGACGACCGCGGCAAAACCCGGAAGAAATAACTTCACTATTGGACAATAGCCGTGAAAGCCTGCATTCTATTATCTTTAATAAACTCCGCAGCCTGCGCCATTTTTTTTATCCATTTCGTATTCCGTATACGTAACTATACAAGATATTTATAGTTCCCTCACTGACTGAAGGAGTATTAATGTTGCGCACGGGTTGCACAGGGTGAACAACAAAGTAAAGTTCGACCCTGTGGTGCACGATTTAATTGTGACCATAATACCATCACTCATTTGAACTTTTGTCGGAAACGAAACTACTCAACTAGACTCAAAGCAACAAAGGTATTATTACCGTTGCATGTCGCGTTTAATTAAAACTTGATGTACGCTTCAAGAGGTACGGAAAAAGTATTATTCGGGAAGGGAATAATTAAAGCGATTTACATGAACAAATTCGTGTTGTTTGAGATAACTGCAAAATAGGTCAATATTTTCACGGGCTTTTCATTTGGTTGTTCATTGTATTTGCGGGATTGTATAGGATTTGTACATGTCATAAAATTTAACAGGAAGTGGAGAATAGGTAAGTGATATATTATTTTCAATGGTTCATTGGTGGGTAACGCTTGGACGTATAACCGCTGATGTAGTTTTTGTTTCATTGTGAGTTGTAGGGCGAATGAAATAACTTTTTCCATTATTTAATCTCAAAATACTGATGCACTGGTCGACTAGCTATGTAAAGTGTATGATTGATTTTTCCTATTTTTAACGATATACCGATATATTTCAAAAGTAAGAAACACTCAACACTGATCACACTCATGAAATATTTTTCGCCATCAAAGTGAATACAAATTATTGGTTTGCATATGTGCACTTTAATAATCATCAACTCATGTATAGATGTACATAGTACAATCGTGGTTGAATCAAATAACTATAATCCGGAATAAATATTCCGGAATACAACCCGTCTGCCATGTTCTGCGCCCACTCTTACCAAGTTACAGCACGTGTTAACATGAACGTAATTTACACTTATTGAAAGTATTAATTAATCTGCGCTGGTCGATGCATCAATCGTGTGTACGAAAAGTCGAATATGTTTGTAAAAATGTCGAGACTGGAATAAATTTAATATCTCTATATGCTGCATCCATCTAGCGACTTTGTTGCGTGTATTTTTAGCTTTTTGACTGCAAAAATGAATCATTTGAAGATTCAAGTGACCACCTAGATAGTGGTGACTATATCAACATTTTATTTTTAAATGCAAATATAAGTGACCGTAATTGGACAGTGCAATCAAAGAGGAATTCACCGCTATACTGGGTTATTATATTTTCTCCAAAATTAACCGATTTTTTCCAAAACATTTTTTTTTCATATACAAAAAAGAAAAGAAAACAATATTTTCTATTGAAAATTAAATTTATTTTAAAGTCTCTGATATTACTCAACACCTGCTGTCAGAAATGCGTCTCTGTAATTAATTTACATATTGTGGCTTTGTTTTGTAAATAGTAGTTTTAAGATATCCCCACAAAAAATCTAGGGAATTAAGATCTAGTGACTGGCTAGCCATTCTAATAGCGATGCCTCCTGATCCACTGATTTGGAAACACTGGACAGATTAATTCGATGTTGAAGAAAAGTTAAGTAACCTGAACCGTTTAAAGGTTGCTCCAAAAAGGATCAGTCAATGCTGTCTCCTATCATATCTGCTCAGACATTTACCTTTTTCAGGTTTGAAGTCCAATAGCGGCAATAGTTCTGAGTTGTTGTTGTTGTCTATTCTTTGCATCGTGTTTTCTTAAAATTCATCTCTCCTATCAAAGTCGTATTGAGCTCACTGAGCTCATAAACTGGAATTAACTTGTAATGGTACATTGTGACAACGGATGAATGACCAAATTTTCTAAGGCAATTTAATGAGTACTGTCATTCGGGTTTTCCTGGAATCTGACCAATACATCTAATTTTGTTTCATCGCCCAAAGAAGAACCGTGTTTTTAATCGGTCTTACATGTCTCAGTTCACTAAATTGTTGCCTTTCTCGCTATGTGTACCTCGGAATATGGATAGTATGTCGGTAATTTTTCTCTGAACAAATTAACCACATCTGTCTGAGTTCGTGTTCTATCTCCATAACCGATTATTTATTACCAATCTAGTATCTTTGTGACTTTCTTTTAAATACATGTTCATATGAGATGTAGATCAGCAAAGAGATTTTTAGACAGACATAAAGTTAACTTTCAAACTTAGATTGACCAAAAAGACAATTACTTTTTGACGTATTGTGTTTTTTTTTGTAATAGCTACTACTAGGTATATCCTATTTATTTATGTTTTTTTTTTGATATTAAAGACGTAATTGAATCTGGGTGCATATTTCGAGCATCTCCTAAATGAAAAGAAAAATAATATATTTGTTTGTATTTAATGTTAACTTGTAAAAATATGTTTAATTTCGGAGAAAATTTAAAAAACAGTTACAATACGTTCAGTTACTCTATACGTTCTCATTAAAAACAATATGAATAACATCACCACCATTGTCACGTGAACCATTTTTGCAATCAATGAGATGGGTCAACGATGTCTCCTAAAAATATTCGCCTCAAAATCGTTACCGCGTTTTGACATTCACAGGTGCTATACGTATGGAGATATTGAATTTACTCCATTTGGCTCATACAGGGTGACCGATTAATAGAAACATTGGTGTAGAAAAGTTATTTATTATACGATTTGAATGGAACTTGTTTTTTAAGATAGAGATTTAAGAACTCTACTTGGGTGCAAAATATCAAGACATTTTAATTATCGATTTGTTTTAGCTAAAAAAATTGTTAAATATGTTCAGCAATTTATTTTATTCAAAATATGAATACACCAATGGATTTAGCAGAATAGAATTTTTGTGAAAAAAAGTTTGTTTTTAAAAAAGTTGTGACAAAATCAATATCACCAGTATTTGCGGTTACGGGTAAATGTATCTTTTCTAAAAATGGAAAAGAACTCATAGAAAAATAAATAAAATTACAAAATATGAATTGTTATAATTAACAGTATCCATAATAACCATGGTGACAGTAATATTAAATACAAAATAAATAATAATTTTAGAGGAACAACAACTGAGAGATAAATTAATTGAATGATTACACTATCTAAAAAAAAAGGAACCTGTAAAGTTGTTTTGCAACTAATAACAATTTTCAACTTAAATTATTATAGCTTCCCGTAGACCTTCATTTGTTGTAACTGATGTGCACTAATCTCCGTATATGCTTCCTTTATTCTGGTGAATAAATTTTCCCGGTTACCAGGCCGTGTTTCATAAACCTTAGCCTTAATAAAACCCCATAACAAAAATCAAGTTTAGTTAGGTCCGGAGATCGGGGTGGCCATTCAATTAATGAGCTGTTTCGACCAATCCAATAATAAGGAAAATAATTCTCGTTAAGCCTTCCTGACTTACACTGACAATAATAAGAAAAATAAGAAGAAAGAAATTTTGGAACTGTTCACTGTTCATATTTCCTTCAAAAAAGAACAGGCCAATGACTCTCTCATTAAGTATTCCGCACCAAACATTGACTTCCCTCATAATATTGCCATGTGCAATTAATTATCCATTTTGATTTTTTTGCAGCCCAAAATAAAGAGTTCTGCGATGAAATAACTCGTGTATTATTTGTTAAATAATGTGTTAAATTAAATAACATGTGTGTAAATTACTGAGTGTGGCTTCATCGCTGAATAAAATATATTTTTTTTAAATATCTGTCATTCAGATATTGTCAATTGCCCATAAACAAAAGTCTAGTCATTTTTCATTGTCGCCTAGTTCCCAAGTATGAATAAACTTGGGTTTAAAAGGTTTTAACTTGTGTTACAGTAGTATTATTGTGAGACAGCGTCGGATACTTTCACTAGGTAAATTTAATTCCAAACTTGCAAACCTCAGGCTAGTATCTGGATTGTTTAAAATAATTTAAATAGTCTCTTCATAACCACGTCTTTTTTGCTGACTCTCTTTTTTTAAAATAAATTTTGATACGGCACCAACTCAATGAAAAAAATGTTTATTTTATGAACTGTACTATGACTAATATTGAGTCTACGTGAATGTCTGTTGTTAAATATTCTAATGCCGTCACTTCTCATGCCGTCCGATCATTTTCTCCAGAAAAATAAAATTTTCGCAGATATTATTGCATGGCATTATTATATTGTGCATTGTTGTTGAAGTTGTTGTGCAGAGTTGCTGAACCCAGTGAATTTTCGAATTTTGTTAAAAATCATAAACGTGGTAATTTCTCAGCTGAGAAAATTATATTAGGTAGTATATATAAGTATACATATATTATATAATATATATATACTTATTGAAATTTGAACAATGAATAATTTTCCACAAAATGAATTTTCGATACAATAAAAATAACCATCTGATACTAGAAAATAATTCAAGAAATTAATGAAGATTTGTTAAAGACAACTAAAAAACAGTAATCAAAAACTAGAAAACAGTTATCGAATTGGACAGGAGATTAAACTAAACATAATTCAAACAAATATAGTTTATTTTTCTATGGGTCCTTTCCGGTTAAAAAAATACACTTACTGGTAACCGCAACACCGGTGATAATGATTTAGTCACAACTTATTTAAAAGCAAACTTTTTTTCACAAAAATTGGTACAAACCCATTTGAGGGGCTGCTGAAGCCATTGGTACAATCAGATATTGAATAAAAAAATCGCTAAACATACTTAGAATTTTTTTAGCTAGAAAAAAAATCGTAATAGGCTTTTGAAAATTAAAATGTCGTCTTGATCTTTTGCACCCAAGTAGAGTTTTTGATTCTCTATCATTTAAAAAAAAGTTCCGTTCAAATCAGATAAGAAATATTTTTTTACACCAGTGTTTCCACTCTTAATGGGTCACCCTGTATATATTTTACACTACCAACTGGAAATAAAGGAATGTATTATAATTATTTACGAAAAAGAGAGACTATGCTATGCATTATGCATTCCTAACTTGCAGTTAGAATCGCGGTAGAATTTTCGTATTCTGTCCAATTAAACCGCAAAAATTTTCGCCGCTGCAACGAATAAAATTTTACAGCGAGCATGAATCCAAAAGGTGCTAGTTTTATTATCGGTGCCGCAGAGAGGAATTACCGCAAATGGCAGCTATTATTTTAATCGCGCGTTTCGGAACCGTTCAATTCGCCGCTTAAACCTTGACATGGCGCGGACTGCTGGCTAAATGCTCTCCCTGCTGCTGCGTACCGCCATTCCCGGGCTTATGTTTTTCCGGATAGCACCGGAGTGTTAAGAGGGTATACCGGGTGGCTCAGAAGATCGGGCCAAACTTATATCTTGAAAACTGTTGTGTTTGCAATTGAATCGTTTATTGTTGAAAGGAGACAAGCGACATTTTGTAAGTTCTGAGAAAAATGGAAAAAACTATTCTGAGCTACACTTTATTATTTTTAATTAGTTTTCTTGTTTTAACTTAAAAGAATATGTATATATAGGCACATTAATGTGCGAAACAAAGTCGAAAACATATTTCCTGTAATAATAAAATTTGTTTTTTCAAATGTCACTTAGCCCTTACAACAACTTAAGAAATAAAAAATTATTTTTTTTAAGGGTTTATTTTGGAAATACTTCAATACAATATGAAAACAAGAAAAGAATACAGTATGTCTATTTTTTGGTTGGCCAGTTAACAATCTCATCGTAAAATGACCTATGGTTTTCCGGAATATATTTTATCGTGAGGCTGATATGGTTTATTTTAGTTTCCTTTATCGAAATCTTGCTTTGATATGCCTTATTTGATGGCAACCGCACGCTACCTGCATTAGGCATTTTTAAATGAAAAGTATTTGTATTTAAAGGACTATTAATAAAAGGGGAAGCAACAACATAATATATCCAGGTTTTGAGGCATCATGCTTAAAGTGATGAAACTGTGATATTGAAAAATTCTGTTTTTCATTTCGTGGTTGGTTTCTTCTGTTTGTCTCTAGAGAGATAATATTCTTCTTATAAATTCTACTCCACCAGCTTTTAAAATCCAGTCTTTTAAAATCCAGTCTCGGACTTAGCCGTACCGGTAAAATAACTTCGGTTTCACTTTTACTATTCACTTTTACTATTTGAATTTGCCATTTTTTAGGGTAAAAACGATAACAGAACTTATCACAACAAAGTAAACAATGGAAATGGCGCCTTCAAGCGACAATGCGCAATCGTGAATTGTTAAGTCACGTGGCCTTGTTTCTACGTAAGTTGTTGAAAAGGGCCAAGCGACGTCGCTTACCTCCTTTCTACTATATGTAAACTATATGTAAAAAATTTCCAAGCTCATTCAAGGTCATTATGACCTCAAAAAAATTATTCAAACTTTAAAAATCCCATATATTTTAACCAAAAAAAAGCTTCAGGCTCAGATTTTTAATATGTTATATTTTTAACTGTTTTTTACTACCTCAAATTTTTTTCAGATTTTTTTGAGTGGTGGGTCATGCCCAAAAGTGCGAAAAATCAATTTTTTTTCCATGAAACGACTTAAAACGGCTTAAAATCATCATTTTATAGTGTCCTGATTTTTTTCTTGCACTAAAAGGACTCAAATGACTTCAAATAATTAAAAAATATGTTCACTAAAAATAGTAAAAAAAAAGTCCACTTATCGAAACTAGTAGTTTTTATATTTTTAAAAGTAAAATATGCCGAAAATGCACAATTTGATCTTCCATTTTCAACTTGACGTAAAAAACAAACGAAGCGACCAAATTGATTACTTTTTTCTTAAATGAAGGTTGAACTGTCAGCTGTTAAATAGTATAGCACTCGAGCTGATCGTGATGACATTTGTCATGTAAAAATACATGTGGTACCATCTATTACAAAAATACGTCACGACTTTTCCAACAGCCTAATACCAGAATTAATTTCCAACCAAGTGACAAAAAAATCCAAGATGAACGACTCACCGAAAATGGTAATGAATCCTGTATTTTAAACGCGACATCGTTTGGACATATCTTTGGATTCTACGCGTCAGAGTACAGACAACTCAAGTGTCAAATCTCGTTTTGGTGATGTTTTTTTTTCAGATTTTTTCTTTCCTAAAATATCTTTTAAATATCTCTTTCCTAAATTTTCTACATTTGCATTAAAGGTAATAACGACAGTATGTAGGTACATCGTTCAAATCTTTATTGAATGAACTATTTAAAACAGGGATGGCCCACTAGAGGTTCCATTTGAACTAAATGAGTTTTCCTTAAAAAACAGAACAGCTAATATGAGTTAATTTGATCTCCAATAAAATGAAAATAAGAGTATGTTTTTAAGACGATGATGTTTCTTTTTCAAAATCGGACACTTTTTGAGTTTCTGAGTACTTGAGTACTTGAGCAGTATCGCAGCCCTCTATGATGAATATAAAAATTTGGTAAAAAAATTTTTCAAGTACCGAAACAACATTTGACACATGGGTAGTAACATTCTATCGCGTAGAATCTAAATATGCAAAAATATAGAGGGAGTCCTATTTAAAAAACCGGCTTTCGTACCATTTTTAACGAAACCATAAGTCGGCCATCTTGGATTCTTCCGTTACTTGGTCGGAAATTAATACTAGTACAAATTCACAAAATTTCAAAAAAATCCGTCAATTCATTTTCAAGATATAACCTTGGCCCGACCTCCTGAGCCACTCGGTATACTATACTCAGCGATGCTTTTTTCTGAACACTTATGAAATGGATAATAGGGTGTTTGCGTATTCAGATAGTGACAGAATTGAATAGAGTGTTAGCGGAAATTGTCCTACATTCGTCAATAATTCGTTGTTTTAAAACGTCAATACTGTCAGTTTCGGTGGCGTAGTAAATCTTAAATTTAAGATGAACTCACAAAAAAAATCTAAAGGCGTGAGGTCCGGTGACCGAGTTGGCTATTCTATCGGAAGTCGTCACCCAATCCATCTACCACGATATTCTTCATCCAGATAACGTCTCACTGCACCATAAGCGCAGGCGCACCATCCTATTGAAACGTTATTTCCAAGTCACCAAATTAATCTGGATTGTCATCCACAATTTCAAGATTGAATGGCGCAATTGCGTTTTGTAACATCTTCAGATGCACTTTACCAGTTAAGTTAGTATTCAAAAATACAGGCCCAACTATATAGTTTTCAGAAATACCTACCCAGCTATTTACTTTTTCTGGAAATTGTATAGTATATGTTTCACGAAACGTGAGGATTTGTGTCACTCAAATACCTCATATATTGAGTGTGAACATTTCCATTGAGGTAGAAAGTACTTTCGTCACTAAAACATTTTTGTTACATAGTCTGCCTGTTGATCAGTTTAGTGGATCTTTTTTCACAAAATTCCAGTCTTCTGTCGGGGTTGTCATCTGAAAGTTGCTGCACTCTATTTTAATTTATTCGAGAGTTCGGGTAGTTGTGGTTTGAATATCATGGAACAATGGATGAGTAATGCGTATTTATTATTAAATACCCATTACTAAAATTTAGAAACGTTTTTCTTAGCGGAAACTGTTTTGGCTATATGTAAATAAACATATGTTTGTTGAATATGAGGCAAGTAAAATCCAGAACCTGAATAAACTCAAAACTGAACGAAAAATCCCTAAAAAGTTTGGTGTGGCCCATACGCCACACAAGACTGGAGATCTGAATCTGGTTCCCACACGGTTTTTTTCAGAACCAAACTGGCGATACTTTAATGTTGCATGAATTTTTGATGGAATAAATTGTAAGGTATAGATCTGCAGAATATGTGGTATCAACAGAACGGCGCCACTTGCCACACAGCGGATGAGACGATCAATCTCTTGAAGGCAATATTTGATAATCGGATAATTTGTGGTAAAGCTGCTATTAATTTCGCAATACCATTGTAAAGTGGGCAAAATTTTTCCGAAAATGTATTTGAAGATTTTAGGACAAGGTCTTAACATGCCAAAGAAGTAGAGGAAGTCACTTATGCAGGATGTAATTTTCCACTATTGGCCGCAGCACTTATACTTTAAAATTAAATTAAAATATAATAACATCTTAAGTATTGTGTCTGTTAATAATTAGTTTCAAATTGGAAGGTTAAATATGGACACCAAATAATATAATGTTTTCTTAATATTATATAACCAATTCGGATACATTTCTTTTGCATTTTGGTGTAGGGGAGAGGGGAGGCGCAATGATACAATTTTTGTCGTGATTATGATTTTGTCCAAGACAAAATACTTGTCGCCATCTTCTTATTTTAGGCTTACATGCCATGTATTTGTCTTTCATATGATACTCTATTTAAAGGAAAAATAAAAAAGTTTGGAGTTTTTGCAACTTTTTTTAATGTCAACAGTTGCATCAAACTACCTCTCTGGTGGAGTATATTGATACAGTGCTGGGGAACATTGATACACATACAACACACTAGAGAAAAAGTAATATTGTAGTACAATATTTACTGAATTATAAGATTAGGAACTGTTGGAAAAATAAAAAGATCTATTTTGGCGAAGTGTACCACCAGCAGCAATGGATTTGGGCAGTTTGAATACGACATCTCCTCGAAGCACTAAACTGATGTCCTGAACGTTAGGAAAAAACAAAAGTCTTATGCCTTTTTAAAAATCTTAAAAAATCTTAAAACTTATGCCTCTTAAGTTTTTCTTTTCCGTAAAAAATTGACCTCTATTTCATGGTCATTATAAATCGTGACAATTTGTCCAACAAAGTGTACGGCTGTTTTCCGTGTTAAAAACTTGACGACAACAAAATCGCCTACATTTAATTCATCATCACACAACAATGGTAGTTCTTCATCACTGCCATCGTCAATTGAATCAGATAAGCTCATTTACACTTCACTTTTACACTCACATTTACACACACAACATTTCGGACCGTTTCTTTAATATTGAATTTCACCTTCTTGGTTACTTGCTTAATTTTTTTCATATTTGTTTTCTTAGCGATGTCCTCGAATCGTACTTTTTCTGGTGTTGTGGTATAAATACGAGACTTTCTCGCCTCTGCCTAGTTGTTTGTATAACTTGTATATTTAGAGTGATATATTCTGATTTGGTTTCCGCCCGCAGCTTCTTCTTAGTGCCCAGCTTCATATGAAACCTCTGGATTCTCATTTTTATGATTTTTTCTATACTTTTCGTTTCTATGTTGAAGTGTAGAGGGTTTTAAACCATGATCAGCAGCTGAAACTCTAATTGATTTGTGATTTTTAATAACATCGGTTATTGCAGTCTTTATAGCTCCTTCGTACGTACCATTTTCATTAACCTGAAATAAGTAATATGTCCTCGTATAACTTACTGAATCTTGTTTATATGAATAAAATAGTACATTTGTAAATTGCAGAGGTATATTGATACACTTACAGTGCATACACTTGGTTGCAAACAATGTTTAAATAATACTTACGGTTAGGAATGGTGACACAAGCAGCGCTCTATTGCTACCACGTTGGTAAAAACACACACATGTAAAAATGCATTAAAAACCACTTTCTCGCAACAAAATAAAGTAAGCACATGTAATTTTACTCTCACTCGTTTTTCCGTTACTAAATTTTTATGACAAGTAGCCCACACTAATGCCATCTTTGAGGTAATAGGTTGAAACAAATGGACTTCTTCTGCTGCGAAATTTTAAATGCGTATCAATGCGCCTCGTGTATCAATGTACCTCTCTCTCCCCTAATCATATTTTGAAGTTTCTATTAAAAGTAAATCCTATCATAAAACAAATTTTAATAAAATGATGCATTATGAACTAAATATTGACCATCAATCAGGTAACCTATATTGAGGTAGGTATATAACAGGTAAGACGGGAGAGTAGGTACTTTAGACGCACATAACTTACGAGCTACTTGTCTAGGCGTTAATATCGACGACTTTTTCCAGCTGATGGATGGCCTTTAACCTTAGTAGTATTAGTGCGGGAGCCAGGTCAAAATATGGTCAATTATTTCTTCTCGAACGATAATTAGTGAGACGCATCAGGGAGTTGTATCATATGCCTCGTGAACGTCAGCTGCGGTTCTGTGGGTGGGATAAGCGGCGGTAGCCTCGCACGCACGGAGAAAGAAAAATTGTTAGTTATTTCCTTATGACTAAAAACTTGTCAAACTATAGCTAATCCAATATCTTGAAGAAAAAAAAATCAGCTGACTATAACATGGTGTATTATACGTCAAGTGGTCGCTTGAACATGAAAAGAAAAGATATATTCAATGATTTCCTCTCAACTAAAAATTTACCTGATGATAGCTTATATGGTACTGTGAATGAATATAAATGTCAGCTGGCTGTACTTCGGTGGAAAGATCGTCAGTTGATACCTTGAAAATTGTAACGCAAAAGTTAAGCGGGAGCATCTATCGCCTATTTAAATGCACCAGCTGACGAGTTTTCCCTCGAGTTACTGCTAGCTGATTGGTTTTATTAATTACAGAAGTATAGTAACAGTCAGGTTACAAATTTTTATCCGGGAGGAAATGACGTATCTTAAATCATTCGGCATTACGCTTCGATATGAATGTTCCGATTAAATCAATATTCTGTATAGATACTTTAAAACTAATAAGTACATATATAATTGAATAACTGAAGATCTATTTAGATAAGTAAATTAATCAATTTATAGTTTATTGTAACTTAGCTGTTCGATAAGTAACATTCATTTTAAAAAAGTGATTGATTATTTCTTCAATCTTTAGAAATAACGAGAATAATTTAAGATGCGTGATTTCCTCCCGGATAAAAAATTGTAACCTGATTGTTACTTCTGTAATTAATAAAAAAAAAATCAGCTCGCAGTAAGTCGAGGGAAAACGCGTCAGCTGGTGCATTTAAATAGGCGATAGATGCTCCCGCCTAACTTCTGCGTTACAACTTTCAAGGTATCAGCTGACGATCTTTCCACCGAGGTACAGCCAGCTGACATTTATATTCATTCACAGTAGCATATAAGCTATCATTAGGTAAATTTTTAGTTGAGAGGAAATCATTGAATGTAAATATAATTTTTTTTTCATGTTCAAGCGACCAGCTGACGTATAATACACCATGTTATAGTCAGATGACTTTTTTTTCTTCAAGATATTGGATTAACTAAAGTTTGACAAATTTTTAGTCAGGAGTAAATGACTAAAAATTTTTTTTTCTCCGTGTGTGGGAGGCTACCGCCGCTCATCCCACCCACGGAACCGCAGCTGACGTTCACGAGGCTTACTAATACAACTCTCTGATGCATTCCACTAATTATCACTTGAGAGCGACTTGGTCATGAAAATCTGTCGCTGGCTCCCGGGCTATATGGCAGCGGTGGATAATTTTAGCCTAATAAATTTGTTAGATGGTCTGTGGTTCGTTTACCGTCCTATGGGCTTTTATTAACGAGGTCTGCATATTATTACCAATATTCAGAAGATTCCTATAATATTCTGAAGATCACCCAACTAATGTATTATACGCGATATCTATAGAAGTAAAATACTGATGCAAAAAGCCACTTAAGCAAGCGAGTTTATGATTTGTTCATTTATAAACGAAAATGAAACAAAAAAATGTTGCTGTGAACATGTCGCTGGTTCTTACTAAATGGTAGTAATCATATTACAGTTACAAGAAGTAAAACGCCCTTCCAAATTAGTTCCCCTTAAATTCAACGGTAAGTATCCGATGTGTGTAAATGAAGTAATGAGACTGATTTTTTTATTTTTTTTTATTCGAACAGAATTATAATTCAGTATTGTCTCCTTCAAAATAACTTCCTTGGGAAGCCACACAGTGCTGGAGACGGTTCTTCCACTCCTCATAGCAGTGCTGGAATTAAAATACTGGATAGCTTTCAGCTGGACGGTTACAGCCGTTTGAATGTTTTCTATGGTCCCAAAGTGACGTCCCTTGAGGTGATTTTTCAATCTCGGGAAGAGAAAAAGTCACAAAGACTCAAGTCAGGCGAATATGGAGGCTGAAGAGCCACAGAAATGTTTTTACTGGCTAAAAACTCGTTTACTGAAATGGCTGCGTGACAAGGCGCATTGTCATGATGCAACATCCAGTTGTTCTTGATGTTTGGTCTATCACGCCTGACCCTTTTTCGCCCCCCCTCTTGAAATCCTTTTGAACCCCTCTGTAAAAGTGTTGATTTACTGTTTGGCCTGGAGGCTAAAACTCTTTTGGGCAATTCCCTGGCTACCAAAAAAAGCTTGAAATCTGCCATTCCATGCTTTGGCGCCAGGTTTCAGGGTCGTACTCAAACACCCAAGTCTCATCACCAGTAATGACACGTTCCATAAAATGGGAATCATTTTCAATCCATTCCAAAAATCAAGACAACTTTCTCTACTGATGTTCTTTTGTTCCTGCGAAAGGTTTTTTGGAACAATTTTTGCGCAGATTTTTCTCATCCCCAATTTGTTAGTCAAAATCTGATGAACAATGGTGTGATTCAAATTTAACTCTTCCCTGATAATTCTTCAACATCTGATGAACAGTGGTGTGATTCAAATTTAACTCTTCCGTTAATTCAGATTGTCAACCGACGATCTGAACGCACAAGATCCCGTATTCTATCGACATTTTAATCGGTTCTTGAAAATGAAGGCTTTCCGCTGCGTGGTTCATCTTCAATCTATTCTCTTCATTCTGAGAATGCCTTAAACCACCGAAAAACCTGGGCTCTTGAAAACACCCTGTCTCCGTAGGCGTGTTGAAATTTTGCAAAGGTATCTGTTGCGCTGTGTCCAAGTCTGAAGCGAAATCTGATAGCACACCGTTGTTCAAAATTAATGTCACTCATTTTAAAATGCACTAGAAAAAAAACGGTTTACGAAAACAGGCACAAAGAACAAATAAATGACTCTAACAAGTTCAGACTTGTACTGAAGGTGAATCACTTCCAAGTCCCGTCCCCGCAATGTTGCTAGATCGGGCGCTACGGCGCCAATCTCATTATTTAAAAATTACCTCGTATAAACCTGTTATATTTAAAGATAATAACATTTGCGGTTTTAGAGATGAAAAAAATTGGCCCATACAGGTATGTTTAAACTCAACAACATTAACTCTCAGACGCTTGTGAGTAGACAACTTAAAATCTAACAATCCAATAGCCCTAAGGGTCTGAGTCAGAATCCCTAGACTCAACAACCCCGTAATTATATACCCTTTAATCTAACCCAATTACCCAGTACCCCGACAGCTGCGTATGTAAAACTAAGAACGATGTATTTCGGAAGTTTTTTAGTAGACATCCACAAACCCAATACCCCGTGGAAGAATGATATTTTTGGAGCTCTGTTCACTGCGCACTTACTGAAATTTAATTACGTTTCTCTGAAATTCTTCTAATTCTGAAAACTAGTTACGTTTAATGATTTTATTTTACCTATATTTTGAATACTCATCTCCTTTCAACCCTCTCAATTTCCATTTCATTAAGCCTACATTTGTTGTATATGGTATCAATTTTCAACTTCATCTTGTATAGTTTGCGAATTACTTGTAGGCAACGAAAAATTGGATACATTTTTATGACCATTGTCCATTATCCACCAACCTCTTAACTGATTAATATGTGTTTAAAATAGATACAAATTTATTTTCACTTAAACTTAGAATCTCATTTCAAAACATAGTAGACCTATTAAACCAATTATTTTTTTTTATTTTTCATGGATACCATATCCCTTTTACTTCCACTACACTACGCAAATTTGAAAGTAAAATGTAGGTATCAACAAAATAATTAATTCTGTTATTAGTACTAGTTATAGGATTTGTCTATCTATTCCGAACTATTTACTTTATTAGGTAAATGTACTCCAGTAAACTTTTCTGGTCAGTTTCATATTTGCGTTCTTATTAACAGTATTTTAGAGTTTTGTTTGCATTTATAGGTGTCTCCACATTTAGTGAACACATTATCGTTCATTTGTTCTCTGAGTTGTATTGTTCAGCATTACAGTACAATAAATAAATGATATTGTATTGAAATTTATTATGAGACTGTATTGATGTTTCACCGATTTCCATGAAATTACCACTAACATCTTTTGCAATTTTGCCTATTTCGTCTGATAGTCTACAATTGTTACAAAGCACTTCGCTTAACTGAACAACTTAATGTTCTGTTATCTGTTTTGAGATATAAGAATAGTGTCAGAAATGAGTTAACGTGTACTTGCTAATTGCCCAGAAACATTATTTTGTGTACTATTAACGTCTCAATTAGAGCAAAATTGAAGTAAACACAATGATAAATACAGGTACATATTCTAAACATAATGTAGTCTGCTTGTAAGTTCATTGTGCTCTAGAAGTAAAATATCGGTATAAAAACTTGTAGGTCTTTTAATTCACGTGTTTTGTTTTTCTTTTTTTTTTTTTGTTTGTTTGTTTAAGGAAATAATTACTTCTCCCACATTCCTGTTGAAGTACAACTTTCTCGAAGTTCTAAGAACAAAATCGTAACTTGAAATTTTAGTTTTAAGATGCACTAGAAAAAAAACGGTTTACGAAAACAGGCACAAAGAACAAATAAATGACTCTAACAAGTTCAGACTTGTACTGAAGGTGAATCACTTCCAAGTCCCGTCCCCGCAATGTTGCTAGATCGGGCGCTACGGCGCCAATCTCATTATTTAAAAATTACCTCGTATAAACCTGTTATATTTAAAGATAATAACATTTGCGGTTTTAGAGATGAAAAAAATTGGCCCATACAGGTATGTTTAAACTCAACAACATTAACTCTCAGACGCTTGTGAGTAGACAACTTAAAATCTAACAATCCAATAGCCCTAAGGGTCTGAGTCAGAATCCCTAGACTCAACAACCCCGTAATTATATACCCTTTAATCTAACCCAATTACCCAGTACCCCGACAGCTGCGTATGTAAAACTAAGAACGATGTATTTCGGAAGTTTTTTAGTAGACATCCACAAACCCAATACCCCGTGGAAGAATGATATTTTTGGAGCTCTGTTCACTGCGCACTTACTGAAATTTAATTACGTTTCTCTGAAATTCTTCTAATTCTGAAAACTAGTTACGTTTAATGATTTTATTTTACCTATATTTTGAATACTCATCTCCTTTCAACCCTCTCAATTTCCATTTCATTAAGCCTACATTTGTTGTATATGGTATCAATTTTCAACTTCATCTTGTATAGTTTGCGAATTACTTGTAGGCAACGAAAAATTGGATACATTTTTATGACCATTGTCCATTATCCACCAACCTCTTAACTGATTAATATGTGTTTAAAATAGATACAAATTTATTTTCACTTAAACTTAGAATCTCATTTCAAAACATAGTAGACCTATTAAACCAATTATTTTTTTTTATTTTTCATGGATACCATATCCCTTTTACTTCCACTACACTACGCAAATTTGAAAGTAAAATGTAGGTATCAACAAAATAATTAATTCTGTTATTAGTACTAGTTATAGGATTTGTCTATCTATTCCGAACTATTTACTTTATTAGGTAAAATGTACTCCAGTAAACTTTTCTGGTCAGTTTCATATTTGCGTTCTTATTAACAGTATTTTAGAGTTTTGTTTGCATTTATAGGTGTCTCCACATTTAGTGAACACATTATCGTTCATTTGTTCTCTGAGTTGTATTGTTCAGCATTACAGTACAATAAATAAATGATATTGTATTGAAATTTATTATGAGACTGTATTGATGTTTCACCGATTTCCATGAAATTACCACCAACATCTTTTGCAATTTTGCCTATTTCGTCTGATAGTCTACAATTGTTACAAAGCACTTCGCTTAACTGAACAACTTAATGTTCTGTTATCTGTTTTGAGATATAAGAATAGTGTCAGAAATGAGTTAACGTGTACTTGCTAATTGCCCAGAAACATTATTTTGTGTACTATTAACGTCTCAATTAGAGCAAAATTGAAGTAAACACAATGATAAATACAGGTACATATTCTAAACATAATGTAGTCTGCTTGTAAGTTCATTGTGCTCTAGAAGTAAAATATCGGTATAAAAACTTGTTGTAGGTCTTTTAATTCACGTGTTTTGTTTTTCTTTTTTTTTTTTTGTTTGTTTGTTTAAGGAAATAATTACTTCTCCCACATTCCTGTTGAAGTACAACTTTCTCGAAGTTCTAAGAACAAAATCGTAACTTGAAATTTTAGTTTTAAGTATCAACAAAAAGTCTGCTGTCATCTTCAGAGACTTCACAAAAAAATATCTCCAAGTAAACAATTTTCCCAAGAAGTACTTCTTCTTAGACCATTTTTTTTTTATTAAATTGAGAGACAAATTGGCAGCATGCAGTCAATACAGAACCAAAATAAAATAGGAAAACAATTTCGCATATTCCCCCTCTCCTAACTAACACAACCTATCATCAGCTCTCCGCCATTTTATTTGTAAGTATTGTTTCATATGAGAACAGAAAAAACTGACTAGACAGAGAAAATCCATTTTATTCTATAAATTTAAATTCGTGATGCATGTGTGATTCAGATTTGGAGTTTGAATTTGAAGTTAAGACTACAATCGTTAAGACCATTGTCCCAGAGATTACTTTATATTCCTCAGCTAAGGAAACTAATATGTACAAATTTAAAATAGAAATAGTGTGGTAAATTAAACAAAGGTATTTCCCAACTCTTCATGTCATTTCAAAACCTGAAATATCTTGCATTTCCACGAAATAATGTTATCTACAATTGCTTCATTATTCCATTTGCTGTGTCTAAGGTGTATCTAAGAGTGCAATGATAACACAGGAATCAAAATCTGAGGTCTGGATGCATTTAGGACTATCAGTTTTTCCCATAGGAACAAAAATCTCTATAAAAAAACACTAAATCAGACACCATGTCATATACTTGACGAGCTGGTGGATGTAATGTTACGGGATGATCTAACAATAACCCTACGCCTCAGAAACCTTCAACTCTACGTCACACATACTCAAAACCCGATAATCTCAAAAATATTAACCTCAAAAAACTCTACATTTGAGTTCTGTAGCTGTTAGAGCGCAGCAAATGGTAAAGAAGCATGAATATAATCCGATCATCACTCTCAACTTCATAGCCGTGGAATTCCAAAGCTTTGTAATTCCATAACCTCATAACCTCTAAACCCTTAACCTCACAAACCTTAGAAGTAGGTCCTGTGAAATCTGGGTCACAACAACATAATCAAAAGGCATGAATATGATCTCATGACTCTCAAACCCATAGACTCGAAATCCCATCGCTATGAAATTCAATAAAATCAATCTCCCTAAACACTTCCTAAACAAACCCATTAATCTCAAAAACCCTATGTCTAGGACCTGTGAAATTTAGCATGCAGCAATCTAATGAAGAGACATGAATCTGATCCATTCATATCTCTCAACCCAATAGCTTCGAAATTCCATAGCTATAAAATTTCATAACCTACCATACCTATCAATTTCATAACCATAATAAAAGTATCGCTCCCAATATTTTGAGCATCTACCCTGTCGATTAACGTCACAACAGTCTACACGCATTCGGGTATATGGAATGGAAGTCTGTCCATCCTGTATCACGGGGTTATGGAAATAAGGCAGCCCTGGGTTATGTGGTTCAATCAATGGATTAAAATCTATTTATCTCGAGTGTAAAGTTCCGGGGTTATATGGCATAAGAATTTTGGAATTAAAGGTCATGATTAAATCATATCCATACTTCTTTATCATTTGCTGAGTTCTAGCAGTTGCAGAACACAGATACAGAGTTCTTTGAAGTTAAAGGTTTTGAGGTTATGGAGTTTTGAGTATGTGTATCGTAAGGACGAAGGTTTCTGAGGCTTCAAGTTGTTGTTAAATCAACCTCGTAACATTACAGTCACAAGCTGGTCAAGTATATGATATGGTTTCTGATTTAGTGTTCTTCATAGGGATTTTTGTTCCAAGGGAAAGAACTGATAGTCGTGAGTGCATCCTGACATCAGAATTTGATTAAGCGCGTTGAAAAACGTAGAAGAAAAATGGCTTCTTCCCTGACTTTCTGTGTCTGTGTAATCAAGCTATAGTCTAAACTGTGTTTTTTGAGGTTAGAAAAAAACAAGCGACAAACGAGGAAAACTGAGGTCTGATGCTTATTCAGCGACCCCAAAAACATGGATCAGACTGAGTCTGTACTTCCGCGCATTGGAATAATGTTTGTGGTCCTGTGTAATGTGTAGCAATGAAATGAAATACATTTTAAATGTCATAGATAAGAAATTATATCTCTTAGTTTCCTCATTGGTATATTTGGTGTTGTATTACCTCTGAGCATAGTGTATATATATATATTCTATACAGTGCGGTCTTTTAACCCCTATCCCCTCTAACCGAAGGGGGGTTAAAGCGGAGCAAGCCATTGACGACGCACAAAAAAAAATTGACGACGTCCTACTAATTTCTTTCTGATATCACAGTGACACACGTCACTTGATCAACTGACTGAGAGGCCTGTAGAAGCGGAGAGGAGCACCATCTTGTTATTGGGTAGTTTGCATTTGTACCCCATTCGGATTTGCTTGAATTATTGGGTTAATCCTATTCTGGTGCATATTCAAGTAAAAAGAACGTGTTCAATTTTCACGTAAAAATATTGGTTACCCAATATGCCTGACACGTTGACAACTATGTTAATTCTTTATCATATTCAGCTTTTTGTTTGAGGAAATATCTAAACAATGTCACTATTTTTATACATAAAAACGTAGACACGTTATCAGGTTTACCATATGTTCGGCTTATGGATGTTTTTTGTATTCCGTGTTTTTGTTTATAAAAACGATTTCTATTGATTTTTTTTGCGCTACGCAAATATTTTGCTCCATTCAAAAGTTAGAGAACGGGGGAAGAGGGGGGGGGGGGGGGTGAGTGGCGACAAAGCAGTGTATATCCACAATTCCAATAAATATTTGCCTTCAGGTCCACATGCAGTAGCATTGTATTATTTGCCATTATTTCTGTGATGTCCCCACATGTACATTTCATCTTTTGTAAGTGAATTCGGCTTAAAAATACATTCGCTTTGTCGGAAAGGTCAAAGCGTCTCCCTGAAACAGCGCAATGCCCGTCAATTTATCGAATTTATTGCCCAATAAAAGGTCAATATTGCCCCCAATTCGAATACGTTATACATGCATTTTTATGGGTACTCTTTACTTGACAATGCCCGATGGCTTGTAGAACGCGCACTCCATATTGAACGATTTATTCTGTCGTTCGACAGCCGACATGAGTTACGACACACGACAATAAACGCTTTAATTACAAAAACCAATGATAAATACTTCGTATGCTCCATGAATTCGGATTCCTTCGTCATAGCGCGTGTAAGCGCTGAAATATTGCATATCGTGAAATATTGGGAATCGATCCGGTGCCGGACAACAAATATCGAAAGAGCGGAGGAATGAAAGCGGCCCTCTGGGAGTTCTGAATATTCACGAGGGTCATATTGATCAATTTGGGAGGAAATGGTCGAACACCGACAGGGCAAAATATTCGGCTGTGCCCAGAGATATTCAGACGCCTTCTAATGAATTAATTTATTTTAATAACAAATGAATTGGAGTCAAAGATTGGTAAATATAGGAGGCGCAACTTCTTATACAACTTAACAAATTAAGCCAACTAGAAATAAATATATACATAGAAACTGAATTGAATAATAGGATTTCTTATGTCCAACACTGATTTTCATTTAATATGACCTCCATTTTGGTGATTTAAAAGCATAACATTGCTTCGAAATTATACACAGCATAACACAACATTTTTGGTTGAATTCAGCAGCAACTTCAAATACGATCTTCATAATAATTGTAATACAAATGTAATATACATAACAATTTCTTACATACATGACTAGGACTGTTAAACAATGGGTAATGAATAAATCTGTAACAATTGTTGAATGGCCTTCGTGTAGGTCTATCCCACACCCCTACTGTAGGACTACAAATAATACCAACAGCTAAATCAAAACAAATTCATGATTAACCTTTTCCATACATTTACGTTTTCACACATTTTTAACAATACGATTACATTTTCTATGAACCCCTGGGGGGGGGGGGGAAGAAGAGTAGGATTTTTTTACGTCCGTCTACTGTATCGTTATTAAAATTTTTGTAAAAAAAAGTTTATTTGACCTATTTTTAAGTAGCTATCCTCTTCAGTCCCCAACCTATTAAACAAAAAAACATTTGCGTTTGCAGACTATGTTATGCTGTGCATGTGTATTAAATTCGACATGTATATTTTGTATGCGAATTACCTGTAGACCAATAAAAAGTGTATCAACCCCATTTATTCCCCGGCCCCTTAACCGATTAAGTTCAAAATTTAACCAGTTGTAGATCTCATCATGGTACATTACATCAGTGTTTCAATTCAATATTTTCAAATTGAAATCTCAAAGCGTTTTCAAAATATTGTCCACACAAAAAAAGGCAGACAGAAAATTGTTTTCGCCTTAAACTCAAAATCTTGAAATCTCTGAACATATTAGCAATATTTAGGGTATACAGTTTTTAGAAAATTTTTCAGCGATACTATACGAGGTGTGGCTATTATATAACTGAACTGCTGTAATAACACTTTTTATTCGTTACCAATTACAGTAGCAACTTTTTCGCCTTCAATATACTCCCTATGGCGATCTCTACACCGCTACATACGACTTTTCCATTGTTATAAGCAGTGCTGGAAGTCCGCTTCTCTCAGCTGGTTCAGAACCTCCGTCGCTTTTGCTTTAACCGCTTCCACACTTGCGAATCTTGTCATCACAAGTAATCCCCGTGTCTAACAAGCTTTATACCTTTTGCTGAGGAGTGAAGAGTTTTGGCACCATTTTTGCGCAAACTTTGCGCATGTTGAACGGTTCATGCAAAATCTGGTAAACACATTCTGTGTCGATTCCTATTATATCAGTAAGCCCTCGGATGATTAGACGACGATCTTCGCGGATTAATTTACCAATTGTTTCAATGTTTTCGTCCGTTTTCGACATTGAGGGCCATCCGGTGCGTGGATCGTCTTCGGTCGTTGACGTCCCTCATTAAACCGTTTAAACCATTCAAAAACTTGCGTGTTGGATAAACATTCATTCCCGTACACTTTTTTTTAACATTGCATAAGCTTCAGTAAATATTTTCCCCAGTTCAAGAAGAAATTTGAGATTAACCCGGTGCTCCATCTGAACACTTAATATTTTTTTGACGTCACTGGTGCGTAGACTAATTCAAACGATTGCTACAGTCAAACTGAGCGACCCACTGGCTTTCCAGCGATCTCAGAGTGAGGAAAGTATCACCAGACACAGTTCTGTTTAAACTTGTCGCGATACGCTCGCAGCGCGCTGGTGGCAGCATCAATTCGGTTATTTAATAGCCACACTTTGTACATCCACAAGAGTAAAATAATATAAAATGAAACTTGCCAAAAATTTTTTTTCAAAAAACGTCTGCTTCCTCAGAAGATCCTGGAAACGGCTTGCAAAGTACTTGCGAAATATATTATCTATATCTTGTGCGATTTTCAATTTTTTTCTTAAAGATACAACTATCGTAAAACTTTTTTTACTAGGTGAATATGAAAAAAATACTTTGCAAACCATTTGCAAGGGAAGCAGACTTTTTTTGAAAAATTAGAAATTTCATTTAAAAATGTTTTGATATTATAGCCTTCTACTTAGACCTAGTAGAAGGCCCCACCCCGTAAAATATGATTTAGGTCCCATGCGCCCTTACGAAACTACAAAAATTTCAAGCTCCACCAACCGCCACTGGAACAAATTTTGTTATTGAAATAAACTGTCTTTTGATACCAACATATTTATTTAATTCGGAGAAACTATTTTTTTTATGTATCGTTTAACATAGAATACATTAAACAGATCTTTTTCCAAATCAAGACCTTCTTTGCGAGGAAAAATTTTCATTATTTCAGGGACCAGCCCGGTATTATTGTACTAAAACGTTTTATTCTCGTAAAAGTCATAAGGGAAATAGAAACTTCAAATGATTACTAGAACGTGTGTGAGTGTTTCGTGTTAAAGGTTTAAGTTAATATTTGCTTTACAGACTGTTCGGATCCGAGTGTAAAACTAAATATTTGAGTTCGTGTGACAACAGTGTCAGTCTTGGTGGTAATTTGTGTTCGCTCATGAACTCTGGGAATATGGTGGCGTAATAAGATTATGTATTTGGAAATGGTACGTAGAGGCAGAATATACTGCCTGCTATTACAGTGGCGTTATTTCTTTTTTGTAGATTTCGGTCTCGGCGCTGTTATTATTAGGTTTAATGTGCCAAGTCTCCAGTGAAAATATCCTTCACCGCAATAAACGCTATTTAGTATTTCCTAGAGGGGGTACATTCAAGGTAAGAGAAATATAAAATACTTATTTTATAATTGTGTTATACCGGGTGATTCGGAAGAAATGTCTGTAACTTCGTGAACAGATAATTATGAGTAATTTGATGGATTTATTTTTTATTGATGAATAAAATATAATGGAGTTTTATATGGTGGCAATAAAACTGTTCATAATAAACTAGTTACAAACCAACGGGGTGTTTAAATTGTGCACAGTGATGTAGAGGAAGGGGGTGTAGTCCATCACGTTAACCCCAAACTTCTACGTCAATGACTACAAGTATAAAATTCCCGACATATTTTCTCGAAATCTGTCAAAATTATGGACTTCGCATAAGATCTTTTTTTTTTGTTCTGAAAACAAAATGTCACTTTTTGATTATAAAATACTATTTTAGTCATTGGCGTAGAAGTTAGGGCTTAACACGTCGGACCACCTCCTTCCTCTAAGTCTCTGTGCACAATACAAACACTGTGTCTGCTATGTAAACTGTCCATCACATAAAATTTTAGGCAAAAATGTGTTTACGTTAATATTTATTTTCGACAAAAAAAATTGAAAACATGCACTGATGGAAACTAGAGTGCACATGATGAATTCGCCTGTTTTTTATTTATATTTCTTGGGTTTATGTGTTCATTGATATTCTTGTTATGACAAACTACAGTTTTTATCCTTTATTTTTAAATTTTCTGAATCATAGAAGGTTACAGTAGAATAAAAAATAATAATAAAACCCGTTTCAATTCCCTGGCAGATTGAACCACAACCTCCTCTATAGAAAGCCGTGCTGAGAAAAAGGCAACGTCGCATTCCGCTCGACAAGAAGTCTGATTCAAATAGAATAGACTCGGCCATAATAACAGTCCATGACTGTCGATCGATTGTTACTTTTCCAGAAATGTACCTAATTTTGATAAATTCGTATCAGTTCTTTGGCATTCATATTATATTCCTATTAAATATTTTTTCTCGCACAAAAATAAATAGGATAGGATCTCTACTTGGCCAATAAATTAAAATTTTGTAAGGTTAAAATTAACTGAACTTGTATGAGTAGGTATATACATATGTAAGAGTATGCAGGTATATGAATTGTTATTTAACTTAACAAACCATGTATGCACTATAAAAAATTTAACTTATCGCTCGGCAAGAACCAACTATAGAGGAGGTTGTGATTGAACGCACAAAACTACTTTAATATCGTCAGGAATGATTGGTCATGGTAGTGAACCACCCATGGCCTCCTCAAAATCCCGATCTCAATCCATTAGATTATTACTTCAATAGAAGATACATGAAAGACCTTGTGTGTTCAGGTGCAGTGATAGTACAGCAGCGAATTGTAACAGCAGTAGACGTCCTTCGTTTACATTTAACTCGAAGAAGTTTCTTAAAAAATGTCATCTATTTATTTCAGTAAACACGTCGCCCATTTATTCGAAGTACCCTCCATCACTTCGAACATTTGCTTCGCTATGATATAAGAGGAAATTTACATTGAACAGACTTTACATCTCTACTGCCATTTCATTGAATATAATTTTAATGGCGTCTCTGTAATTTAATGGTGATCGTAGCTGTGTTGTTTTGTATGTTATTGTCCAAGATTTAATTTTTAAGACATATCTCTTAGCATCACGTCTTTTTAAGTTATTACATCCTACACTTACATCCTACACTTTTAAATACATATATAATTAATGAGAACAAAATATAATGGCACCCTGTATATTATATTCAAACACTGAGAATGGATTTCGCTTTCTTGGTCCCAAAAACTTCCATTCACCAAGTTTTATGTAAATACGCCATTTATTACAAAAGCAAGTGTAAATATTAAAGTTAATATTCAACTTTCCCATCTTGTATCTCCATTATTAATTACATGGCCCATTCATTAGGAAACACTCGATATAGTATGATCGCCTGATGTGCGCACTATTGGTAACTTATTAATACTGGAGTACAAAATCGGTTAAACTAGCAAACTGGTAGATTTTTTAACGCTAAGATGAAATAATTGAGAAAACAATTGAACGTGGCATTTTTGAGTGTTTCGGCAAAATATTTTTTTTAACGGAACTTCCTGTTATTAGATATGTGTTTTTATGGAAGATATTTGAAATTAAGATAAAAATGATTATGACTAGATAGCTATAACATTTGCTGTAACGTAGAGGCGGACTCGTAATCCGTCACGTTATTGACGGAAAATGACATATGACAGATCAAAAAGACAAGAGTAAAAATGTGTTAATAATGTAAGTACATACCTATTGCTTGTGTTATTCAGAAACACCGCCTGCCCTCATTGCTTGAGCATACGTTGTCACGTCCAGTAGTCTTTCTGCATTAATTGTCGTTAAACGTGCGCGATACCGCCTGTAAATATGGTTGTAGAAGAAAAATGATCGTTCCATATCCATTCCATATCTACTGTTACAAGTTAATTCGAATTCAAGGCCCAAATTCAAAATAGTTCACGTGGACCGAGGACGACACAACATTATTTTCACGATATTTCACGAGTTGTTTGCATTACTAACAGTTTTTTGTTGTCATTAACATTAGTATATTATTTTTTTACATCTACAGGGAACAATACACGTGTTACTACTAGTTCTATACTTTTAGCCGCTGTTTGCAAAACAGGTTTATTAGCTATCAATATCGGGGGCATTAATGACCTTATTACCGCAAAATCTGTTGTTTCGTCCACTGTCAGCCACAGAAATTTATTACGTACATATGTCTTCGTCGATATTTCCGATGAAATGTTGATATGTCTTCTGTAAATATGTTTTACTTAATGTAGGGCTACTAGGCAATGGAAAATCGGATACATATATGGCAAAAAAAACGTCTAAAGTAAATATTGTTGACCACGTTCCACGCAAGGCTACATGGGCAAAATATTATGCACAAATCAAACCAAAATTCCTCTTTTCTAACCGTACCAGGTATATTTTTTTATGGATATCATAAATGTCTTTTACAGTCTCGGCGATCACGAAATATATATAAATCGACGATTGCAAGGAATACATAAAGTATGTGATCCGTGTATTGTAAAATCCTTGTAACTTTCAATTATCTCTTCAATTAAGTCTAATCACAAATGGTAATGACTAACGACTGTGGCATTATTGCAGAAATCCACATACAATCAGGCAATGTGTAAATACAGTACACGAACGAGTTAGTCACTCGCAAAAAAATGTTTTCAATGCGGCAGTCGACCCGTTTACACTGCCGGCAGGTCGAATACTATCGAAATAGCTCGCCCTCTTACGCAGAAATTGTATTGCGGCGTGTCGGGTTCCTTCGTTCGGGATAACATTCTACGTACGGAGAGAGGCGTGGGTATACAGGGGCAAGGAATATTCGCTTAAAAAATAGAGTTTATACTTTAATTATCATAATTATCATAGAGTTGTATAGTGCCGGATCTGCTTGACAGCATACTTTCCCGGAACTTAGTTATGACAAGCTTTTAGCTAGGATGAAAAAATATCGGAGCTCTAAGGATCTAAGATACAAATATATTACGAATAACGAAGTTACCACTAGTAATTCGTACTCTATACTTGCGCGGGTTGTTCGAATAGTGGCCCGGCAAATGGACACAATCTATACTAGAGTGTTTAAAAAAAAACGACAATTTTTTTCTCAGAGAACATTGAAAAATCTTCAGAGTATCCCTAGAAAACTACCCTGTTAAAATATGAGCCCTTAATATTAATATTTAGAGGTGGCGATTCTCAATTTTCTATTTCCCATTTAAATAACGTGGGAATATTTTTTCTGAACTTTGGAATTTTATTACTTAAGGAAGAATCGCTGGATAGTGATATTCAAGATAGTTTTTGTAGGAAATTGAACGCTCTATAAAAAAAGGTCTGATTGAAGATTTGTGTGAGGCAAGCCGTTTCTGAGTTATTAAGCCTCAAAAAATGAACTGTTTAAAATAAAAATCTTATTTACTTATAAATGCAACAAAATCGATTCACGTCACTTAAATATCCACTATGATCAACTTTACAATAAAAATCTGTAAATTTTTAACAGAATGTAGATCAAAAAATTCTATTAATCAAGGGTGAATGATTAGTTTAATTAATCAATAATAAAAAAATACGGGTATATTACAAATGAATATTAAAATCTCATTATAAATTTTATATATTATGAGATAAATTGATCAGAAACGAATACAGAACTACGAGATCAATCGAAAATATTTATTAATCAACTTATATACAGAACAACAATAAAGTTCACATTAAATTATTTTTGGAACAGCTCGGATAGTCTTCTCTATGGTTTTTTTTACAGTTTGTAGCAGACCTTGAAATTGTTCTTCACTTTTAGTTAAGTGTTGATTGTATTTGGTAATAAGCGCAACATTTCTTTCGGCAACGTCGTTCACTACTTTAAGTGTACTGAAAAATTCAGCATTCTTTTGAAAGCTTTAATGAGTAGACCATAAAGTTATGTCGACATCAAGAAAGTCTGTACACAAGCCAAATCGTTCAAACAACACCAATGATCTTTTTGAAACAAAATCGCTTACATCTTTTTTTGAATAAAGTTTGCAATTGATTCTTACTGATAATGAAACGCTTTTTATTCAATATCTTACTTTCACGGAACTTCAAAGCAATAACTATTTTTTTTTATTTCCGGCGAAATACTCGTATCAAATAAATCCAAAGCAGCTAATTCTTCGGAAAGGTACCACAAATGCTTAGCCCTTGGTTCAGATGCATTTTTTGAAACAACTGAATCAATTTTTTTATACAAAAGCAACTTTTTTATCAGCATTAAATCATTATTTGGTGCTATTGCCGACGTTGCTGAAAAAGTTTAGTTTTTCACACCTTACGAACCCGTAGTGAACAAAACATTACAATAGGAAGAAATATACGATACAAAAGCTTGGAAGATAATACAGGTAATAGTCAGTAGAGTGCGTGGATGATGAATGTATTATCATTTCTATCAAAACCGATTGCTTAATGGAAGTAAAGCAAATAAACAATAAAACGCGCAAAGATGATTTACGTAACAATTTTGTAAAAAAATAATTAATCATTCACAATATAGAGCAATTTAAATGGAACAAAAAAAATAATTCATAAATGACAAAATAACATTAAATATTTTTATTCATGATTATAAATCATTCCTAAAAGACGGAAAAAAAATTATAAAGATTCAAAATAAATTATTTGTTAATAATATACAAAATTTATAATGAAATTTTAATATTCATTTGTAATATACCCGTATTTTTTATTATTGATCGATCAAATTAATCATTCACACTTGATTAATAGAATTTTTTTGATCTACATTCTATTAAAAATTTACAGATTTTTATTGTAAAGTTGGTAATAGTGGATATTTAAGTGATATTAATCGATTTTGCTGTATTTATAAGTAAATAAGATTTTTATTTTAAACAGTTAATTTTTTGAGGCTTAATAACTCCGAAACGGCTTGCCTCACGCAAATCTTCAATCAGACCTTTTTTATAGAACGTTCAATTTCCTACAAAAAAGTATCTTGAGTATCACTATCCAGCGATTTTTCCTTGATTAATAAAATTCCAAAGTTCAGAAAAAAATTTCTCATGTTATTTGAATGATAAATAGAAAATTGAGAATTGCCACCTCTAAATATTAATATTAAGGGCTCATATTTGAACAGGGTCATTTTCTAGGGATACTCTGAAGATTTTTCAATGTTCTCTGAGAAAAAAAATAGTCGTTTTTTTTTTAAACACTCTACTGTATACTATTATAGCGGTGTCATTTGAGCCTTTTAACCTCTTTTACATTATTATTACATTTATTACATTTATTAATACCTCGCATCATTTTCAGTTGGTACTCGGGTTCGGTACTCCCGTAAAGCTGGGATCGAAGCAATCCATGGCGGTCGGCTGGAATTTTCAATTTCAATATCCCGAAGCGACCAACATAACGCAGCTGCAGGTCTATCCCCCTGTAGTTTCTTCACGTGCCAGGGAGAAGAGGGAGATGCAGGAGAGCGACCGCTCGTTATTCTATATGGCCGTAGAAGGTATCCTAGATAGGTGGGTAAACATTCCTGCGGCACTCTTATAAACTGCCAGGAACGCTCGAGAACGGTTTAATAAACATCGTGAGAATTTTACTTCATACTAAATGGGGGTGGGACGATTACAGGGGCAAAGCGATCGATTAATAGGTACAGGTAAACACAAAGAACGGTTATTAATTTATTACAAAAAAAATTCCTTTGTAATGTCCCAAAACTAAGAAAATATCAACAGAACTTTCGATTGGATTTTATTGGTAATTAAACCGGTAGAGAAATCGGTTAAGGGGGACATTGTAGTGTACAGGTTTATTATTTTGCACTGCTTTTGAAATTGTTTTGCAACACAATGCAAATTCGGCACATTTCAAATAGTGTATAAGGTTAGTTTTATAAATTAAGACCCCCTCCCTCTTTTATTTATTGTTCTATTTTGTTCTGAATCAAAATATGTAGAAATGTTACACGCTTTTCTTATTACTTAACATTATCAATTCAATTTATCACAATCATATTGAAATTACGTTTCGAAACCAAGTAAAAATAATGGTAAGCATCAATAGCACAGGTCTACAAAAAAAAATCTGCTCCAGGAACTAAACCTATCAAATCCGAAGTATTTTTTTTTGTGCTGAAACTGAATTTTTAACTCAAAAAACTATCTACCGCGTAGATTCGCAGTAAATCCCTAAATAAATAAATACAGTTTTTTGTTGTTGTCAAAATACATTTTTATGAGAAATATATTTTTTTTAATATTAATCAGATTTATCATTTCTTAACCAGACATGTCATTTCCGAAGTATTTTTACGAGCAGACTACGATTCCGTTGTCTTTGTGCTAGACCCTTCCTTTTTCTATAAAATGAGAATTGTGAAATACAGACCAAAAATTTTATGGAATCTCCATTCCATAGTAAATGGTTAACCTTTGGAAGAATTTGAAAGGGAAGTTGAATATTTATTTATTTATTTTATTTTGGCGGTTGTTATGATTATTTTATGGTATGGTAGCATGTATTCTTTTTTAATTTCATTTTTATTTTGTTTGTTTTTGATTCTATTGTATAATTTGTTTTTTATTAGTTTTTGTATGTTTATTGTTGTTACTATTTGCTATTTTGTTAAGTTTTCTTCTTTTCGTTATGATCGGACCTGTCGTAGTCGTGTCGTGTAAGTGCTTAAAACTTATTCAGTCTCCATTGCTTCTGAAAATATATTTACTGTTGCTGTGAACCTGTTTTATCAATCTGTTTGCTATTGCAGGTTTCCTGGAACCACTTACTTCGAGCCTTGATCAGAAAGTACAACGTAGATAAGAAAGTCGGAATCCTTACGATCCGGTAAATACTTCCGAAGTAATATCAATTTATATAGAAGAAATGGTTAATTTATTCAATTTTACAGAGAAAAAACGGTCGTCAGCATACTTCGTAAATTATATGTCTGGATATACATTCTTGGAAAACACAAATTCTTCCGTTTTTGGGCTGTTTTTCACCCTAAATTCTCATTGTATAGGAAATGGAAGGCTCTAGCACAAATTTTGACAACGTAATCGTATTCAGCGCCTAAATACTTCGGTAATGACATGTCTGGTCATACGTTCATGAAAACACAAATTCTTCCATTTTTGGGCTGTTTTTCATCACCGTAAATTCTCATTTTACAGGAAATGGAAGGGTCTAGCACAAATTTTGATAAAGGGATCGTATTCAGCTCTTAAAAATACCTCGGGAATGACATGTCTAATTAAAAAATGATAAATCTGATTAATATTAAAAAAAACAAACAAATATCTCGCATTAAAACGTAATTTAACAACAACAAAAAAAAACGGAATCTACTGAGTCTACGCGGTAGAAAGTTAAAAATTTGTTTGAGTTTTAATCATCTCCTTATGATATAAAACTTTGAGTTTTAATCATCTTCTGATGATGCCAACATGAGAAGCGAAAAGTACTTCGAGTAAAAGTGTAATATTTTGATGTTAGTGAAAAATTTGTAGTTACAAATATTGTTTAATTAAGCAATTGTGATAGTTTTTGTGTAGTGCTGAGTTATGCTTAAGGAACTAAATATGGCTTATTTGCTCACAGATGTCTTCTACGTACCTACTACAGTCAATCAGTATCAACCAAATGGAATAATTGCATTATCTCCATATGTAATCCACCTGTCAATGATACGTCAAAACACGTGAAGTCATATGTTTGTTGCGGATAGTTTTAACCTATCGGTTTGAAAAATAGATTTTGTGTTTTTAGGTGGTGACGATATCGACATTTTTGTTTTAAATAGGAACTTGTTTGCAAGTGACTTGTCATTTGACAGGGAATTGAAAGAGGAATTGATCGATGTACTTGGTTTTTAAATTTTCTCCGAAATTAATCAGATTTTTTTTAAAACATACTTTCACTTAATAAATAAAAAAATAAATAAATTAATGTGTAACTCAATAGACGCTAGAAATGTCTATCTACTACTTTTAAATTACTCACTACTATAGTCCAACAAATAAATAACGATTTGAGTCATCTACAACTAAAGCAACAGATTTTATATTCCCGAATAATTTGTAATGCCAGCACTGAATATCTCAACTATTGTGAAAAAAATATCCGTGATTCCCAATATTTTCACGGGTATGTAGCGCGTCTTTTCATTATTTGTTTGTTGCCCCATAGTTTTTAACGATATAGTTATTATTTTCAAGTTTCAATGGCGTTTCTTTTACATTAACTTAGGTTATTATATTTACAGGGAAGGAATTAATGGCAGGGAATGCATTCTTCGAAGTATATGTGAAAACGCTGCAGACAGTACATTCCATGAGGCTAATGGCCTTTACGGACATTTACTCCATATTGCTTTAACGTAAGTCTCTGGATAAGATTTTAATTAAAAGTGTGCAATAAATTTTCCGCTATAATTCCAACGTAATGATAAATTTTTTGGTATGTAATAAAAGAGGGAACACTGCCAGATATGGTGCAATAATCTTCATTTAATGTACTGGCAAGTATTTTATTTCACTAGTTCGGTATTTCAAAAGAAAGTCGAATACCCATCTGAGACTAAAATCGTTAGGTAAAGTGGTAAAATGCTAAAATTCGAACTACATATCTGAATATATGCAATTTGCACGACAATTTTACGCAACAAATTGGCTCATCTCACAGAAGATGTATTTACGAGGTGTGTCAATTAAGTAATGAGACTGGCAATGTCGACGATGAAAATGTCGATAGAATACGGGATATTGTGCATTCAGATCTTCGGCTGACGACTGATCGTCATATTTTCACTAACAAATTAGGGATGAGGAAAATCTGCGCAAAAATGGTTCCAAAAAACCTTTCACAGGAACAAAAGGACAACAGGAGAGAAAGGTGTCTTGACTTTCTGGAATCGATTAAAATTGATCTCCATTTTATGGAACTTGTCATTACTGGTGATGAGACTTGGGTGTTTGCGTACGACCCGAAAACCAAGCGCCAAAGCATGGAATGGTACACTTCGAGCTCTTCAAGACCCAAGCAAGAATGAGCAAGTCGGAGATCAAATGCATGCGGATTTACTTGGATAGGCCGGGAATTGTCCATAAAGATTTTGTGCATCAAGGCCAAACGCTCAATCAACACTTTTACAGAGTGGGTCTTGAAAAACTTCAAAAAGGGTCATCCGGGTGAATCCAAACGTCAATAACAACGGGATGTTGCATCACGACAATGCGCCTTGTCACACAGCCATTTCAGTAAACGAGTTTTTAGCCAGTAAAAACATTCATTCGTGTGGCTCCTGAGTCTTCTTATTCGCTCCTGAGTCCTTGTCAATTTTTTTCTCTTCCCGAAATTGAAAAATCACCTCAAAGAACGTCATTTTGGGAAAAAATTCAAACATTCCAACGGATGTAACCGATCAGCTGAAGGCTATTCCAGTATATGAGTTCCAATACTGCTATGAGGAGTGGAAGAACCGTCTCCAGCACTGTGTGGCTTCCCAAATAATTTATTTTGAAGGAGACAATACTGAATTGTAATTCTATTCAAATAAAAAAAATATCAGTCTAATTACTTAATTTAAACATCTCGTGTTCTAAAATAATATATCATTATCAACGTTCATTATAAAACTTGCAAACATAACAGCCCAACAATATATTTCATCTCAAGAAACTGTCTACAATGTATGAAGATGTATCAGTCAAGAGGATGAGTTTGATATCTCGGTCGTATTATAAGAAAACTATTATAAGAAATGAAAATGAATTCGCTCTCATCAATTCTGAATCGTGAAAAATTTTATACTCTGTTCGCCTAACTATCGAAAATTAATACTGGATATAAATAATAATAAGGCCTCATAAAAATAATTTCCCTGTCTATTATTACTTATTATTTTCACAATTTTCAATATCGCTGATTTAAGAATTTATTACAGATACTTCAGTTTGTGCTTAAAAATAATATTTGTATAAAAAATGAAACATAACGAAATGCGAAACACACATCAAGAAAATATTGCTACAGATTGTCACACGTAAAACTTTGATTTAATAGTGAACTTAAAATATCGTGCTTCTGTATTTTTTAGAGTTCATATAGAATTAAAACTTAGTGTGCAAATTAATTATGTGAATTTTTAATGAATATAAGAAATGTTATATTAATTTACCATGTATTTTCATTTTTGTTACATTTACATATTATTTCATTATTTTCTTTTTTAGACCCACCTATGGTGATGGTGAAATAGACGAGGGCTTGGATCCCGCCTATTTAGAGGCCCAAAAGGCGGGGCAATATGGAGTCGAATGTTATACGCTTTATCCGAATTGTAACTTGGAAAATGGATTGCTTGGTTTTTTCTCCGTCCTAGAAAATGAATTACAAAAATAATCATGAAAAAATAATTTCAATAATTCCTTCTGAATTTTTAGTACCCTATGTATTACGCCATGTGAAAAAAAGGTCTCCTACCTAAAATTAGAATAATTTAGTAATAGAAGTCCAATAAAAAAAAGTTTGTTGCTCGTGTGTTCTAGATCTTGGATAGGTAGCCATACCTTGGATTATGATACCACGACAAGTAGTCTTTCTGCATTTATTCTCGTTAAACGTGAGCGATATGGCTTGTATATATATGGTTGTAGCGAGAAAATGATCGTTCCAAATCTACTGAAATAAAAGATGCAAATTCAAAATAGTTGTACGTGGACAAAGGACGACACAACATGCACATTATTTTCACGAATTTCTCACACTTGTTTGTATCACTAACAGTTTATTATTGTCACTAACATTAGTACATTATTATTTTTTACATCTACAGAGGACAACGCATGTTTTACTAGTATTTCTATACTTTTAGTCGCTGTTTGCAAAACCCGTTACATTATCTATCAATATCAGGGGCATTAACACACCCTATTACCGCAAAATATGTTGTTTCGCCCACTGTCAGCCACAGACATTTATTACGTATGTCTTCTTTGATATTTCCCATGACACGTTGATAATTCTGTAAATATATTTTACGCAGCTTGTGGCTAGTAGGCAATGGAAAATCGGATACATATTTGGCAAAAAAACGTCTAAAGTAAATATTGTAGACCACGTTCCAAAGGCTACACGCGCAAAAATTATGCACAAATAAAACCAAAATTCCTCTTTTCTAACCATATCAGGTATATTTTGTTGATGGATATTCGAATCTAAATGTCTCGCACTCTCAGCGACCACGAAATATATATATCGACGATTGCAAGGAATAAATAAAATATGTGATCCGTCTATTTTAAAACCGTCGTAATTTTCAACAATCTGTTTCAGTCTATTAACAAATGGTAACGACTGTGCCATTATTGCATAAATCCACACAAAATCAGGTAATATTTAAATACAGTACACGAACGAGTCAGTCACTTGCGATGGAAAATTGTTTCCAATGCGGCGATCGACTCGTTTCACCTACGACAGGTGGCAAACTACCTGTAGACACCCGATTCGACATTACCGGAATAGCGGGCTGTATTACGGAGAAAGTGTATTACAGAGTCCTGGGTTCCCGCGAAGACTTCGTTCGGGATAACATTCTACGCGCCGAGAATGGAGTGGGTACATACGGGGCAATAAAGCTGCACGGTTTATACTTTAATTATCATAGAGTTGTATAGCGCCGACTCTGCGTGACAGCATACTTGTCCAGACCCTACTCACCACTCATCATTTGTCTCCAGCAATAAGCTCGTGGTGAATCAGGACCGCAGTCAGGAAAGCAATACAAAATTAAAATATTGTAGAAACACTTACCCAAATACCTATTGCCTATTCAATCAATGTGTTATTGCCTATTCATGTCAATGCATGACATCGTCAAGGTGTCATGCATGTGCTAAACTTGTCATGTGGGTCATATTTTTATATGTGCGTTTTAGGCGCTCAGCTGCTTTTCGTGTACCTACGAGTATAAACGGCTGCATCTGTGACAAACATCAGTAAATTTTTATTGTCAAAATACGTAAATCCCAAATGTCCTGAATTTGTAAAGAGTTTTCAGCCAGCTTAATTTCAATGTTAGCGGTGCTGAATAAATTTAGTTCAGATTAATTGTGACGTAAAATTCCACACTTTTTCAGAAAATGGCATTAGAATTTTTCAAAAATTGATTTTAAAAACGTTAATTCGCATATACCTGTATATGTATTTAAAGTTTAATAGTTTTTTTTTCTCGAAAACTATACATTTTTGTAAAAATTTCTCAAGAATAAAAATATCTTAGAATTTAATGAAGGATACTCTTTTCAGGATTTTCAAAAATGATTTTTGGTTGTTCCAAAAAATCACAAAATCGTAATTTCCAGTTATTTAAAAAATCTGAAAAAGGCATTTTTATTGTTAGAACATTTGTAGAAAAGTCCGTAGTTTTTGAGAGAAATATGGATTTTTTTACAAAACATATTTTTGTTTCAGCCGCCATTTTGTTTTGTCAAAATTTTTTAAAAATAAGATAAAGCCATTTACTTTAAACTTAGGTTTTTCTGGTATAGAACCGGGGGATACCTGTTTCATAAACAAATTCAAGTCTAGAATTTTTTTGTCGAATAAATCGTAATTTTGTTACATTTCTTTATATTTTTTTTAAATCAATTTTTGAAAACATCTAAGGCCATGTTCTTAAAAAAGCATTACATTTTACGTCAGAATTGACCTGATCGAAATTATTTCAACACTGATAATTTTGAAAATAAAGTATTATACGATGCACAACATACGAAAGTTCCATCTGTTTTAAATTCCTCAATATCTTTGATTATATTTTGTAAAATAATTTATATGCGAACGTAATCCGCGACATAATTAATAAGAAGGGCTTTTCCCTTAATATTCGATATACAGGGTGTTTAAAAAAGACGCGGCAATATTTAAGGGGGTGATGGCCCAGGTCATTCTATAAAAAAAGTTCCTATAAACATAGGTCCGCAAACGCTTCGTTACCGGTCTACAAGATGTTGAAGTTTAATTTTAAAAACAGTAAAAATTATATTTCTCCAAAACCGTTTAAGATATTGCAATGAAATTTTAAGCGTGTCAATAGCTATGGGAGACGCATACTTTGCAATACAAAATGATTTTTTAGTCTTACTACTTTAGGCTATTTTTAAAGGAACAAATATGACGCCGCTGGTTTTTCTAAAAATAAAAATTATTTTTCAATTCCTTGTTCAAATATGTTGAAAAAAAGATTTCTTCAGATTTTATTGCACGACGCACCGTTTTTGAGTAAAAAAAATAAAAATCATTTTAGTACGCGCCCATATCCGATGCTATTTTAATTTAGAAGTTCAAATTATTGTTTGTTGTACTAAGAGGCTGATTTTAGAATTTCCTAAATGGCTGATACTAAGGGGCTGATTTTATAATATTAAAATTATCAAGTAGGGGGCACTTTAACCACATTTATTGATAAAAGAATGTACAGCACTGACTAATTTTTACTGTTTTTAAAATTAAACTTCAACATCCTGTAGATCGGTAACGAAGCGTTCGCGGACTTATGTTTATAGGAACTTTTTTTTATAGAATGTCCTGGGCAATCACCCGCTTAAATATTGCAACGTCTTTTTTAAACACCCTGTATATTCGTTTCGTACCGCGACGATCACAACAGCGAATCACCTAAAACCGAATAAACACATGCAACATGCGTGCGGCGTCCTGTATAATTGGCTATTTGGCGTTCCCGTAATCCGCGGCGACAGAAGTGAAGAGTGGGGGAGCTGGACTCCGGTACGTCTGTGTCCAGTCGTTCTTAACACACGTAGCAAAATACTGTTCAGGGACGTTTGATTTACGTAATTAAATAATGCAAATTTGGGTCATGACCTCGGATTCCACCTATTTTATTGCAGCTTAGTCTTCATGGGTTCAAATGGGGTCAAAACATTCCTACAGTTGGGAAAGGAATCTCATAGTTAGTAAAATAGTAACATGAAGAAGTATTCCGAAGTCTAAGTTAACCTTCTGTTGAAACTGCAACCTTATACTTTAAAATTCGTAGAAATGTTAGATCCCTGATATTTATTCTGTTGAATAAGAACCAGTCGAATTTATAGTCGCCGATAAATGCTAACTAAGGTATATGTACATAACGATCGGTCGCGTACACTGTATCTTCCTAGTTAAAGTTTCAAACGACGGAGGCCCCTATCAAGACTTTATCTATTACCGACCGCGACTCACTTAAGAGTTTAAAGTTTTCTTTATTCGCCTCCGTACAATGATAAATGGACCAGGAAATTATACAGCCCGGGCGACGTTTACATTACCGTAATGGTCCCTTAAGCAAATGATAAACTTCTCGAAAATTTATTCGTCGCCAAGTGAACTAAAGTGCCTAATCGAAATTAATTTGGTGTGGATGATTTAATAATATATGCGCGCCATTCTGGATAGAAAGACTGCTGCCTGTTGATTCAGCAGAACGCGAAAAAATCCCATTCCTTAATATCTTTTCAATATCCAGTTTTAAAAGAGTTTAACCTGCCCGCGACCGTGCGCGGTATTTCAGTTACCCCAGATATAAATTATTTATAATATTTTCTTTAATAACGCGTCTATAACAGTGTCTGTTTATGTAAGCCTCCACTGAATATTGATATAAGTTAGCACGGCATCTTTATACCTAGTTTTGATTTATGGAAAAATATGTTCTTGCGCATTTTTTTTGACATTGAGGTAACCAAGTTACCCCGCACGAACTGTCTAAAAGTCTAGAATTTCATGTCAGGCATGGAAGAAAACAGTTTGTAACATTCACATGAGAAAATAAATAAAGCAGTGTTTTTACCTTGAATTGTGGACAGTTGCATATTTTAATTATTTTGCCTTTGAACATTGAATCATAAAAGCACATGTCTATAATAATCTGACTATGCGTAGAATATATTTGTGTGTGGTGAAAATCAAAGGTGTGAATGACAGACTTTGAATTTTTGAAGGAAATGATAGTGATAATTGGAACTACCTAACGTATAGGAAAGATTATTGGACTACAACAATTTTCATAAATCAGTAAGAACATTAATATGCGTTTAGATCAAACTATGGAACAACATAAAGAACATCCGCCTGTAAATGTTGCTCAAAATGCTGCAAATGTTGTATTAGGGAATGCAGGAAAAGGTAACATTCATAGGAAAGAAATAAAACAGTATTTTTGTCTTGGATGTGGACAGTTGCACACTTAAATTATTTTACCTTTAGTTTTACATTTTTAATTATAGAGTATAAAATAAGTAGTATAAAATTCAGAGTATTTTTGTTTATTTGCATTTTCAACATATATATTTTAATTAAATATGCTTTTTAATTCTTATTTCCACTTACAAATTCGTTGAAATAAATATAAAATAAGTAAAGTTCCAAAATCACAGAAAGTAACATGCGTATATTTTACTAGCACGGTCACGGGCGAGTAGCACAAAACTGTAGTGTTTCACCCAAATCACTAGAGATCGTAAAAATAGAGATTTTAAGATGATTTTTTTTAAATGTCATGCATTTCTCCATAAATTCCTCTAGCCGGAGTTTTGATTTTCATTCCAAATATTTTATTATTTTAATCTAAAAACGTACTTTTTATTGGAAAATATGGGTTTTTCCAATAAAAATCGGTGTCAAGGTCTCAAATGTATAAATATTTTTGACTTTTTAATTTTAAAAGTTCATTTTACAAATAGCCAAATGATTTGTGAAATTATTTTATCTGATTTCTTTTTTTATTGTTGACAGTTGCCAAATTAACTGTCAAATATAAAATAAACGTATTTCTTAAGTTATACAGAAAAAATGAATAATTTTAAACAAAATTCATATAACATAGTTTAAAACTTTCTATTTACGTAATTTATACTAAAATTTAAATATGACAGCTGTCACAATAAAACAGTCAAATTACTTAAGATGCCATTTATTTATTATTTCCTATACTTAATGTGCTTAATAGTTCATTTCTAAGGATTTAAGTAACACTGAGCAAGGAATAATTTAATTGAGAATAATTTACATTTATATTTAAGTACAGATATTTAGTTCTAAAAAGAACTCGTTGTTAAAGTAGCTTTTAGAAGAGCAGACTGCAAGTTTCATAGCTAACTATGAATATAAAGTATACTGATAAAAACAGTTTTATAATTAGCTGAACCTCAAGAAAGTTCGAATATTAAATACTAAAAAAGTATAATTGTGTATTAGGATATTGCAGACTATATATAGCCTAAAAAATACATTTCACTTTCGCGAAAAAAAATTACTGAACAATTCTCAACAAAAAATGTATATTATACAAGAACCGCACCAAAAGGGTCGAATAAAAATGATTGAAAAATTTGACCTTGAAATAACCTTAAAAACCGGGTTTAACGTCAAGGTCATTGGTATCAGGAAGTGATACCCTGACGACTTTAATCAGAAATATTTTACTGTTTCCAATCTCTATTCCGAGCTAGCCCTCGTTATTCAACAAATTTCGAAAATTTGACCTTCATTCGATCTTGCCATAATAGTGCCATTTTGGACGTAAAATTTCCCGCTCTTTTCAAATCCGGGGTCAAAAGTAGATGTTCCCTTTTAAAAAACCACTTTGACCTTGAAATAACCTTGAAAATGAGGTTCAAGGTCAAAGTCATTGCCACCACTGCGTGCCCCCTCCCTCCTCCAACTTTTGTCTAAACGTTTTTTTTTTCGGATATTTGGCAGCTGTCAACAATAAAAAAAGAAATCGGACAATATCATTTGACAAATCATTTGGCTATTTGTAAAATGAATTTTTAAAATTAAAAAGTCAAAAATATTTATACATTTGAGACCTTGATTTGATTTTCATGGGAAAAACCCATATTTTCCAATAAAAGTACGTTTTAAGAATAAAATAATAAAATAGTGAGAATGAAAATAAAAAATCTGGCTAGAGGAATCTATGGAGAAATTCATGACGAACATTTAAAAAAAAAATCATCTTAAAATCGTTATTTTTACGATCTCTAGAGTGATTTGGGTGAAACACTACAGTTTTGTGTGTTTCAGTTTTACAGTTTTTGTGTGTACACTACAGTGACGCCCCACTGTGGGGCGGTTTAATTAGTGTAAAAATAGAATAAATGCAATTCACAATTGAACATATTTCCATTTAAAACGCTTTTTTGGACGTGTTTGGATTGTCTAACCTATTGATACTAAAATTCCCATTGCTGTTCATCGACACGTGAAAATTGTATTTGTTGATTATTAACCAGAATAGTGGACTATTAGGTACACATAGGTCCATTATATGTATTGTAACGTTTTTTTTTGTCCACTTTAGGGTTGGTAAGGTGTGAAAAATCAAATCACTTTTAACTAATACTATTTATTTAAATATACGGATTAAGCACTAAATTTAACACTAATTTATTTTTGTATAATTTATATTCGACTGTTTTACGAAGACAGCGTTTCTGCTGCAGTATTTCTTATTATATACGTCTATCCTATGACTCAACAGCCACACAAATAAATATCAATCACGAATTAAGTACATACCCTTATGTATTTTGACTCGCAGAATTCGAATCTATCGTTAGAATTGGCTCATGGCGTCACACTGGAATAGCGTCTTGTTTTATAACTATTCGAAATAAGGGGTAAGAATATTCTTAGCCCTAGAATTAGGAAAATTCAAATCAAAGTAAAGGCTCAGAATATTCTTAGGCCTTACTTAGAATGGAACCATTACATATGTGCAGAAAACTATTATTTCTACAGAGATAACATCAAAAGTTTCAAATGATGTTCGAATAGTCATAAATTGCGCCCAGATGTTAATAATAACTTTACCTGGGGCGGCTTCAGGATACCACTATGAGTAACGCTACGAAATGTTAAGCAGGTCTTACCTTATACATGTGATGGTGATTATTGTAGCCCAACTAATCGGCAAAGGAATCATAGCCACAAAGACATGGAACTTGCATACACATGATAAACTATGACGTGTCCGTACTGCCACTCGAGTTTCCATAATTTCATATGTTCAGGAGTTATGCTTTGGCGCGTGTCCCTTAAAATAGCTGCCTGTACCCTTTCTCAGTAGTTTTGAGTTATTTCCTTTTTTTTTTAATATTGTTCATTAGCGCCATAACATTTGAAACTATCTGTGTAAACATGCTTTTATTATTTCTCAATTATGTACAGGATGTTTAAAATCGAACGACCATTTGTCCAACTTTAAACCATCCAAACTCATATTTTGTAAGTACCCATATTTTACTTCACATTTTAATGAGGAATTAAGTTCTTCATTGATCTATATTAGCATTCCCTATACCTATATTTTTATTTAATAGTTTTTTAGTTACTTACCATTCTTTTGAACTTCTAATAAATAAATTGACTTCAATAATTTATATTTAATAGTTTTTTAGTTACTTACCATTCTTTTGACCTTTTTAATAAATCAATTGACTTTTCAATAATATGCCATGGCAATGATTGTGCTATTGTTATTATTACTGTTTTGTATAATTTGTGTCATCTTCGAGTGAATCGAGTTGTATAGTGTGCTTGTTTTCTGTGCTCGTCAACATGAAAAAATTAGGAATATTTAAATATGGATATTAATTTAAAATATACGCTGAAGATGCTTGGAAAAAAACGTTGAGTATGCTTCAGAGTGACACTATTGTTAGGTAACATTATCTATTATTTAAAACGTTAAAATATATTTAAAAAAATATACAAGTTTTTCGTTATATTTTCGTTACTCATATATGTAGGTATTTCATAGATTTCAGTGGGGAAATTTTATTTTACCCAGTCACAGAATATACAATATGGGTAGTGTGCTTATGATTAACAATAATACTATTGGATAGTGGCTTCTGTGACATAATGTTAGGCCATGCCCATCTTCGAGATGTGATTCACTCACTTTTTGCATTTATTACGACATTTTAATCAACATCGGTATTTTTTATCAAACGGTCTGGGGAAACCATTCGATAGATCGATCTGCCGATTTGCAGGACCATTGAGGATACATTGAGGTATAAAAATTCGTACAAATATTATTAGACTCCCCATGAATATTCGCAAATATGCGGTCGACTTAGCAAAACAAGTGAAAAAAGTGACTTTTTTTCACTTTTTTCAGGTCAATATTGAGGATGAAAAATTTTTTTCAAAAAAGACATGCCATAGCCTTGTAGGAAATTTATTCCCGATTCTGAAACTGCCATTCAATTTTCTGTCCGATAACTAGTTGCTGAGATATCATTGGTTAAAGCCAAAAGGATCTTTTTGCATTCAAAGTCGGATATCTCCGGGACAAATTAACGTAGAGAAAAATTTAAAAAAAGGAAATTGAACTGAATAAACAGGCTATCAGGTCTGTAACAGTTTCACTGTGAACATTTTTTCCAAGCCCGTGGGCCGAGAAAGAAAACGCAAAAAATTTGCAAATTTTTTTTTTGTGTTATTCCTTAGAATTGCTCAATAACTGTCGCTCCTAAAAATTTTCGGCCAAGAGATCTGAAAAATAGAATCTTGGAGCTTCAAAATGCTTTTTTTATCATCTCGATACGATCATTTTTCACATAAATACAGCCCTTCAAAGATCACTATAAAATTTACAATATTTTTTTGCTCCCTTAATTGTTTGCAGTAGTTTAGTTTAACGTCAAATACAAATATTCACTTAAAAAACAAAAGCTAATTGACTAAGGTATAGTTTTTTTATATAGAATATAATTAAACCTCTTGGCACATTCATTGGAAAAAAAACAATTATTGGTTGTTGTGACACTCTACAGGAAATTTTTTCGGCAACTTTCGCGATAAGTAAAATAAGAATTTGTTTTAAAAAAGTCTGCCATAGTCCTATTAAGCCTATATAATATAATTCCAACTTTTCAAAAATCATCCACACTTATACATATTGATATCATCTGACTCAGAACGACTTGTAATTTAAAATAAAAAAAATACAGTATGTCCATTAAGAAACACAAAGTTCTTATTTTTTTTACGCGACCTATGTTAAAAGATATACAAATCTACAAATATTTTTTCCCGATCAAAAATTATTGACCCTATCTTCGTATACACACGGTATGCATGATCTTCAATTCCCAACTCATCGCAGTCTTTTTCTTCACGAGGACAGAAATCACGCGGTCGGATCTCTCACCATTAATCCTTTGCAAACGAATGTGATGTCAAATACAGTTACTTTTTAGTACTCAAGAGTAATCCTTACTTTTATACCGCGTACTCGTTACTTTGTATTCGTTATTGAGTACAGTTACTTATGTATACGAAGGTACAAATTACTTTTTAACGTTACTAGAAGTTACTTGGTACTTTGTTCGTCTGAGGAATCCTTTCATTAAAAAAAAAAAACATGGATTTTATTAACAGTAGGTATCATTCTAAAATATAAGATAATTTAAAATGTGTGTCATTTAAATTAAAAACATAATATTTCATTTTTCTCCTGCAGAGTGCACTAAAAAAAGGTAAATAAATAATTAAATTCTGTGATATACTTATTTCACAATAATTATTAGGTATCAGTTCATCACGTTGAATAATTACAAATTACCTATTATATAAAATATCCGATTGTATACTAGACACCTTAATAAACACCAATACCAAACTCAATATCCTAAATCCACGCGGTGTGGTAAGTTACAGTTATAGGCAGGTACAAGTACGAGTACGAATACTACCGAGTCTGAAACATTTGTCGTTACATGTAACCATGACTCGGGGCAACGGAGCCAGTTCCAAAGTACTCAGTACCGAATACTTTTTCCAACGATTACTCAGTATCCGTTACTTCGCCAAGTAACAGATAAAAAGTAACGAATAGTTACAATACTGACATCGCTACAAACGATGCCGCTCTGATCTATTTCCACTGCGTTTTATTTACATATTTTCATGACACGATATTTTCCACCTCTGTGTTTTGATACCAGATATTCCGATGCGTACACACAAAGCAATTACCTCGAATGTATGCGTTACGCCCTAACATCAAAATCTACCGTTCTACCGCTCTAATTGCTCCATTCGGAACAACGCCGGCGTACTCCAAACAGGTAAACGGTGTGTGTTTTATTTCGTCCGACAAATGGTCATCAAAGCCATTGAGATGGATGCATTCATGGGCTTATGCGTATGCGGGACACCATAAAGAGCAAACGTGAGCCGCATACAAAGGGGGAAAACCGCGGCCCACAGAGCGCGGGCCCCATAATCGAGTAGGTACGTTCAAAAGCGCTGGGAATTTAAGGATTCGCGTCGTGTAAAAACACGCACTGACTAAATTTCAAATAACTACACAGCTACACAAAAAATATCATGATCCTGGACCTAAGTACCCACATGTATAGAGACATCCAAAAAAAACGTCATCAACTCTGGCTATGAACGAGAGAGATGGAAATAGCAGTCCTGTCTAAGCTTTTTGGTTATGTCAAACTTTTGACAAGTGACTGTCACAATTTGTAAAATAAACAATGGCTGTCATATGATGTGACAGTCTTGACAACTAAATAAGGTTATAAATTCGATTAAGAATAGAAATACGTCTTTTTTTTGTCGGCCAACTTTGATGACGTTTTTTTTTTGATGTCTCTATATTTTTCGACGCTGAATTCGAATCCAACCTCAAAAAAGTTAATAAACCCTCAAAATTTTGAGATAGGGGTAAGTAATGAAAATTTGACAAAATACGCAATTTTTATTCCAAGAATATATTTTGAGAAGTTTTCGAGGTTGCTGATTCAACAATCAAATTTCAACTCAATTTCAATTATTTCCTGTTAAAAGCAGGAAATATACCCCAGAGGTGAATATTGAGTATAACAGGGGTTGAAGGGGGGTGCAAAAATGTTTATGTGACAAAATAATTATTTACGCCAAGCTTGATATGATGTGGTGGAAGCAGTATTTTACTGTGACCAACTAACCGACTTTCTATGATAGTAATTTTCCCGATTGCGAATTTCTTTCGCTGAGGCCAGTTTTTTTTTTAAATATAATGGTTACATTGTTAATTTTTGTTTCTTTGTTGTTGTTTTTTATGTTTTGTTTTTTATGTTGTTCATATTGTAGTAGTAGTTGTTGTTCTTGTTATTATTGTTGTCCTTTTTATTGTTGTTGTTACTGTTATTGTTTTTGTTGTTGAAGTTTTTGTTGTTGTTGATGTTCATGTTATTGTTGTTGCCCTTGTTATTGTTGTCGTTCTTGTTGTTGTTATTATTGTTATTTTTTTTCCTGTTTCCTTATCACCAATCAACCATTTGGCTGCCGTGAGCTTGCTCTAAACATTTTCGCACCTCCTTCAACCCTTGTTATACTCGATTTTCACCTCTGGGGTACATTTACTGCTTTTGGAAATTTGAAATCAGCAACCTCGAAAACCGCCAGAACCATATCCTTGAATTTAAATTTGCGTATTTTGTCGAATTTAAATTTCTTAACCCTATCTCAAAATTTTGAGGTTGTATTGACTTTTTTGAGGTTGGCTTCGAATTCAGCGTTGAAAAATAGATGGGGATAATAAGGTCAATATCGAGTATCATGATTTTTTTTTTGTGTAGCTGTGCTATATGACAAATGGGGAAAACTCATGGTTACATCCTTACTTGACTAGTTTATAAAGTAGCTGGATAGTAACAAGTCATTAATCATCGTCATCAAAGTTGGCCGAGCAAAAAAAAAACTTAATTATATTCTTAATGTTAAGTTTACAACCTTATTTAATTGTCAAGGCTGTCAAATTATGTGATGAGTGCTTTTACCGGATATACACGAGGTATGTAAATTAAGTAATGAGACTGGTAACGATCCAATTGTTTGCTCTATGTGACTGTTTTAGTAAACCGTTTTTTTTTTCTAGTGCCTTTTAAAAATGAATGACATTAATTTTGAGCAACGGTGTGCTATCAGTATTTGCTTCAGACTTGCAGAACACAGTGCAACGGATACTTTTGCAAAGTTTCAATACGCTTACGGAGACAGTGACTTTTCAAGAGTCCAGATTTTTCGGTGGTTCAAGGCATTCTTAGAAGGAAGAGAGTCGAACCACGCAGCGGAAGGCAGCTGAACCACGTTGTTGTTGAAGATGAACCACGCAGCGGAAGGTCTTCATCTTCAACAACCGATGAAAATGTCGATAAAATACGAGACCTTGTGCGTTCATATTATCGGTTGACGACAAGAATGATCGAGGAAGAGTTAATTTTGAATCACCACTATTCATCAGATTTTGACTAATGAATTGGAGATGAGAAAAAATCTGCGCAAAAATGGTTTCGCGGGAACAAAAGGACACAAGGAGAGAAATGTGACTTGACTTTTTAGAATCGATTGAAAATGGTGCCCATTTTATGGAACATGTCATTACTGGTGATGAGACTTGGGTGTTTGAGTACGACCCAGAAACCAAGCGCAAAACATTAAAAAAAATCAGTCTCATTACTTAATTTACACGCCTCGTACATATAAGAAAATAAATAGTCAACCTTGTATAAAAACAAATTGTATTTTCAAAACAATAAAACTCTATTAAATAATATGACAACCGTCCAAATTTATACACACTTGAGCTCTTGTGTCAAAATATACCGCAATATCCACGGTGTTGATTTATTCAATTTTATTGACAATGAAGGTCTTCCATATCGCCAACGGGAGTTTCAAAAATTGAATATTCCAGAGAAAAAAATCACAGGGGGTCAGATCGCAAGATCGCAAGATGTAGGGAGGGGGGGGTATGGTCTGCGGGTTCAATATAATTATTAATTCTAATTAATAAATTAATTAAAATCAATCTAATTAATAAATTATGCATAACATTGATGATTTTTAACGAAAGGTAGTCTAGAGTATGGAACACAGAGTAAGGTATATTATTGCCGAAGAAGATCATTGAAAGATAAATTAGTTATATAATATAATATTTGGTTAAACGATCATTAAAATAAATAATCGGTTCGATCAATTATTCGAATCTTACTCTACTCGATTATGATGGAATAAACGATCACAGTCCATTTTAAATAATCGACAATCGATTATCAAATTCAATAATAGTCCAACCCTAACAGATTAATAGCCTACTTGACGTTTCTGTCGAAAAGAGTTCATTTCTTTCCTTTGTTTTCCTCGGCGATGTCTCTGATTCCACAATTGCGGAGACCACGCCGTCGTCATCCGAAGCCTACTGGATAAAGCGAGCGCCATGATGTTGATTGATGGAGATATCTGTGTGTTATGGTTGCCGCAGAGACTTGGTTCTTGCCCTACATTATTTTTCTCCGTTTACAATGGCGCTTTTTTTCCAACTTTTAACTAATGCTCTCCAGAATAAGACGAGGAAATCGTTTCGTAAGGAGGGTGAATTATTTTCATTCACTTCTCCCCGGCTTTTTGTAAACAGATACAGACGGGAATAAATTGCCTTTCGCGGACTAGCTTCTATCGTCTCCACACATTTCAACAGTAAGTGATTATGATATGTGTGCTGAAATCGGAAATCGTAATATCATACACGTTTCAGAACAGGACCAGGGTGGCGCTTATATTTAAAATATAAGCACAAAATGACATAACCATAAAAAAAATCAAAGTTGGCCGAGCAAAAAAAGTCGTATTTATATTCTAAATCTTAAATTTATAACTTTAATTATCAATGCTATAACATTATGTGGCTCAACCTCGGTTGAGAAAGATAGATAAATTTAGGGGTCGTACATATTTTTAGGAAGAGGAAGGTCCCCCAAGTATAGTGGCACTATTATTTTTTCAGGAAATGACCCCTAAAAAAAGTTATGATTTTTTTTTATCTCATGTTAAGTCTATTGGAACTTTCATTTAGCAATAGTAATCATAGATGGCGATACTAGAAATTCCTGCGCATGCACAGATATGGTAGGAAGGTGAAAAATAGCGTCTGTCTTGGACCAAATAATGATATTTGATATATTTCAGTTGTATCTCATTTATTAATTTTATACATTATAGCTTAGGTTGGGTTATATTATGTTATTTTAAGTCGTGCATATCTCCTATATATCTTGTTAGGTTATGTTGGGTTCGGTCAATATTGTAGTTTCGTGACGCCATCTATGATATAATATATTGCCAAGTAAAATTTCCAACACACTTGACATGGGATATAAAAGAATTCATAACTTTTTTTGAAAGGTTAGGTTAGGTTATATTATGTTATTGTGTCATGCATATATCCTATATATCTTGTTAGGTTATGTTGGGTTCGGTCAATATTGTAGTTTCTTGAAGCTGTCTGTGATATATACGGAACGAATAAAAGTTCCAACACACTTAACATGGGATGTAAAAAAATTCATAACGTAATCATTCGTAAATTCGTAATCATTTTTTGATAGGTACAATAACATAATATAACCTAACCTAAGGTTATATTATGTTATTGTGAGTCATGCATATATGTCATACTCGTAGATGTATATATATATCTTGCATATTCGGTTGCCATAATTATATCTATGTATATAATTATGCCAATATAGGTCTATATAGGCATAATTATATCTTGCTAGATTCAGTTGGTTTAGGTCAATATTGTAGTGTCTTGGCGCCATCTATGACATATATTGCTAAGTAAAAGTTCCCATAAACTTAACATGTGATATAAAAAAATTCATAACTTTTTTAAGGGTTGTTTCCTAAAAAAAAAAAAAAATGTTGTGCCTCTATACTTGGGAGACCGTTCTCTACCGAAATATATATACGACCCCGAAATGTAGCCATCTTTCTAAACCGAAGTCTTACCCATTATGTGACAGTCATTATTTATTTTACAATAATTGTGATAGCCACCAAAGTTTACCAACAACAAAGTTTCGCTTTGAGCGTCGGCATAACCATTATTTTCACCTTTCTCGTTCATTTGATTACATTTTTTGGACGGTTGGTTATTATATAATGCATAATTGGAGAACGAGAAAAATGCACCACCCAGTAGGTTTCCATTAACCCCTGTACAAGTTTATATCAAGCTGAAAATAACGTAAGGTAAAAAAATGTCGTCAAAGTTTGCTATTGAATTGATGTCACATGTCTTGAATTATTGCCGTTGGAACTGCTAAGTTCTGAAGGTTCTATTATTAAGAAAATTAAATATGGTAATCACGGCAAAACAAAAAAGCTTTACGATTGAAAGTTATTTTAGAAATGGTAGAAGGGTGATGGCCAGTAGGTTTATTCAACATGGAACGTCTCTTAGGATTTTCAAACACTTCCACATATAGTCATGCATTTTAATCAGTTGAACCAAGTTTTGACCAGGTCTATAACTTTGTTTACAGAAACAGTAAGTGTGAATAGAAAGTCAGGCAATAGGAAACTTGAAGTTCGCACTGCACATAAAGGTTGAAGAAGTAAGGCAAACTATTAATGAACATCCACAAACGTTTAATCCGACGTTTAGCGAGGAAGCGATTGCACGCTTATCGTCTAAGCTCAGTCCAAGAATTGTTACCATAGCGAATGCAAGTTTCAACATACGTGAAATACTGTTTTTTATTAAGAAGACATGATTTTATAAATTGACAAAGTTGAGGCTAAATCCCAACATATCTAGTTTAGAAAGGAGAAGATTATGATCAATTCGAGCGAAAGCCTTCGAGAAATCCGTGTATACCACATTAACCTACTCCTAATTGTCGAGTTCTTTTGAAATATACTGATTAAGTAGACACAAATTGGTAGCAGTAGATCGTTCTTCCATAAAACCATGTTGATCCAATGACAAAGAGATCTTAACGGCATAAGAGATGCGTTCAAAGTCATTTAGGACACTTTTGAGGACTTATACAAAATTGATATAGCCCTGTAGTTTGTAATTGCATATAGATTTACAGTTTTGAAAATTTAGCAAATCCTGGCTGCCTTTCACAAATCAGGAAAATTGGTAGTTTTTATTGCTAAACTGTAAATGTATAATTGGGGTGAGCAATATCAAACGCACAACCTTTAAATAAAAATGAAAGTATTTTATTGTGGCCGGATGTTTCTTTGTTTTTTTATATTTTTTTCGTAGCAGAAATAACTTGTTATACTTTATATTAAACTATGGATATTTAACATAAAACTGTTTTCATAAATGTGGCATTGCTAAATTAGACACTGCGATTTCGTATGTAAACGTCGCTAAAAAAAGTCGACAGATATATTTACAATAGAGAATGGAGTATCATAAGTTCTATCATTAAGTTCAAGTATCCCAGGTATTCTAGCTGACTCTTTTTTTGCCTTGAATAAATGACGATAAAGATGGATCTGCTGTTATTAAATCTTGCACATTGTCAATATAATTTCTATAACTACCTCTAACAAACAACGTATTCGCATAAATCATACGTCATATTTTTTAAACCCGTTCTCATTGAATTTTTTCAAAAGCTATTGTATTAGAATTTTGTGTATGAGGTTTCTGAATATTATCAGCATTTTATTAAACGACTCCGTATGAAAGACATTTTCCTATGAGACAGTCGAAAATACACTGCGGCACTAATGAATCGCCAAGTTATCATCGCTTACTGCAAGGAACGTTCGCAACGGATCATTTATCACCCCGTAGGTAACATATCGCAATTCCCCGCGGTACATCTAGATTATTAAATACACATTAATGTGTAATATGCACGAAAAGCGACGGCAGAAGCTAAATATTTCGAATCACAAAAGGTGCCAGATATGATTGCTATTGATAAATTTTGTCACAAACGGTTTATGTCACAACGAGTGCGAGAGATAGTTGGATTTGCATTTTGTCGAGTTTATTTGACGTTTATTTTGAGCAAAGGCGGCAGTGTTAAACTTTATCGGATTTTATTATATATTATTATAAGAGGCATTCATTATTATACAACTTATTCTTTAAACATAATTTATAAAAAGTTACATTACACCATAACAGTATGATTATTATAAATGCAAACGTAATACAACGATACAAAAACAAAGTGTATATTATATTGTGACGTTGTCGTCATCTAGTGCATTTTAATGGTATCAACATGGTGTGTAAATTAAGTCATGAGAATGGCAACGTAGCGCCCGATCTAGCAACACTTCACTTCAGTACAAGTTTGAACTTGTTTGAGTCATTTGTTTGTTCATTGTGACTATTTTCGTAAACCGTTTTTTTTTCTTAATAGTGCGTTTTAAAAATAAGTGACATTAATTTTGAGCAACGGTGTGCTATCAAGTTTTGCTTCAGACTAGGTCACAGCACAACAACGGATACAAAACTTCAACACGCCTACGGAGACAGTGTTTTCTCAAGAGTCTAGTTTTTTCGGTGGTTTAAGGTATTCTCAGAAATAAGAGAGTCGATTGAAGATGAAGCATGCAGCAGAAGGCCTTCATCTTCAAAAATCGATGAAAATGTCGATAGAAGACGAGATCTTGTGCGTTCGGATCGTCAGTTAACGACAAGAATGATCGGGGAAGAGTTAAATTTGAATCACATAATTGTTCATGAGATTTTGACTAACGAATTGGGGATGAGAAAAATCTGCGCAAAAATGATTCCTCCAAAAAAAACCTTTCGCAGGAACAAATGGACATCAGGAGAGAAAGGTGTCTTGACTTTTTGAAAGCGATTGAAAATGATTCCCATTTTATGGGACGTGTCATTACTTGTGATGACACTTGGGTATTTGAGTACGACCTGAAAACCAAGCGCCATAGCATGAAAAGGCACACTTCAAGCTCTCCAAGATCCAAAAAAGCAAGAATGATCAAGTCGAAGATCAAACGCATGCTGATTTTCTTTTCTGATAGCCAGGGAATTGTCCACAATTTGGCCTCCAGGCCAAACAGTAAATCATAACTTTTACAGAGCGTTTCTTGAAAAACCTCGAAAACGGTCACGCGTGTGAGACCAACTCATCATCAAGAACAACTGGATGTTGCATCACGACAATGCGCCTTGTCACACAGCCATTTCAGTAAACGAGTTTTTAGCCAGTAAAAACATTGTGGCTCTTCAGCCTCCTTATTCGCCCTGACCTGTATCCTTGTGACTTTTTTCTGTTCCCGAGATTGAAAAATCACCTCAAGCAATGTCATTTTGGGACCATAGAAAACATTCAAACGGCTGTAATCAACCAGCTGAAGGCTATTCCACTATATGAGTTCCAGCACTGCTATGAGGAATGGAAGAACCGTCTATAGCGCTGGTGGCTTCTCAAGGAACTTATTTTTACGGGGACAGTACTGAATTGTAATTCTATTCGATTAAAAAAAATGTCTCATTACTTAATTTACACACCTCGTATTTCGAAGGTCCGACAAAGTCGGCAAATGCCAAATGTCCTTTCCAAAGCATTCTAACGGTAAAACAGTTAAGCGTAGATAAAGCGACAAAGGTTTCTTGTTCTTTGTTACCAGCACGTCAAAAGTTACATTCGAATTTCGATCTTATTAGATCTCGTCAGCGTGGCATAGTTGACGTCGAGTAACAAATACCGAGCGTGTCTGTTATAGCCTGACCAGGGATGCATACTGTAGAGCTACCTTCATGGTATAGCTCTCGAGTGCATTTTAATGGGATTAAACATATTTCGGAGGTCCGACAAAGTCGGCAACTGCCGTACTCGCATCATATCAATAAATTCTGACTGTAAACATTCCTTATTTCACGTCATAACGTCCACTGATTTTTAAGTCATGTCTGACACATTTACATCTCGTGACATATGTAAATTACCTTGCACTAGCTCAATAAATACTTTAACATCCACCAAAGATAGACTTCCATCCATTGTTTCCATTTTCTATCCCCAATTTGATATAGTTACTAAATCCTGTTCAGATCTCATGATTTAATGCGAAACTTAAAATACATCGATCATAAAACATGTTTGCTTTGTTCAATGTACTCATCTACCATGAGCTGTTGGAAATGGTTAGAGATCACAATCATATTTCTTAATCGCATTTCTTAATCCCCGAAAACGAAAATGGACCTCTTCAGGAAGTACAGGAAAACGGCTCTCCTAAACGCAACACTAAGTTTGGCAGTAGAAGTGGAACCTGCAGTTGGACAGGAGAATGAACAAGGCTGATATTTTCCGTATGAGCAGTGCGTCGGGCACATAGGGAAAACCTGGGATGTGAAACCCAAAATGGCAATGAGAATGTACACTTCCATTGTAAGATTGATGATTAAACTATGAAGATGTTTTTTGGTAGCCTAAATACCAACAAACCAAAGTAAAATCAAGGCTTAATTAAGTAAAAGCAGTTAAAACAGCTAGAGCGCTGGAGGTGATGTTATTTCTACTACCGCTAGACTTATAATTATAAGAATGATGGTACACCTCAAGCTGTTGGTATACAGATAAACGTACGTAGTATTGGGACCAGGTTTCTGAGCTGTGGAATAACGCCATCAACAAATTTCCACTTCAACAGGTTTCCACTGATAACGTCCCTCCCCAACTCGTTTTCGAGAAACCTTATACAATTCTTACTAAAATGAAATACTGAAAATGGTGAAAATATAACCACCGTAGAAGGGACAATAGAAGTATTCATGAACGGTTCAAAAGAGGAAAGAAGAGCAAACTTTAACGCAGCACGCTAAAACCCGATATGGTAAAAATAACCATTAAAAGAAACCGCTAAAGGGATAACCCCTACGCAGATAGTGGATAAAACGATTGAAATCTACATATACCAGGGGTACCCAAAAATAACCGGAACAAAATTGCCCTGGGCGGAGCTTATGTAGTACGCATTTCTGCCGCTAGGCGTGTATAGCGCAACTCATTGCCAGTTCAGTGCCGCCTGTGTTGTCGACCTGGCTTGTTCTGTTCTTCTGCAGTGATTGTTTTTCCTAGCGCTGTTTTGTTCTTGTTTCGTTTTTTATGATGGCGATGATGAAGTTTAAGGGAACAACAGTTGTGAAATTTTATTTTCTACTCGGTAAAAATGAGATGACGCTATGGGAAAAACTCATGTGTACTAGTGGTTTGCTCGGTTTAAAAATGGCGACATGTCGATTGATGACAAACCTGGGTCTGGACGTCCATCAAGTGCCCGAAACGACGAAAATGTTGAATCATTCAGAGTTTGTTCCCCCAGGTTAGACCGTCAATCAAACTTTTCATTTGGAATATTATCTTTTTTAAGTTTTAAGAAGACTGCTCAACAGTGTTCGTCAAAAAAGACCCGATTTGTGGCAGACAGGAGACTGTTGCTTCTACTACGACAATGCACCTTCACACACAGCCATGTCTGTTCGCCAGTTTTTGATTAAAAATGGCATGGTTCCGCTGCTCCACGCACCTTACTCGCCTGACCTGGCTCCGTGCGACATTTTCTTATTTCCACGCATGAAAAGGGGCATGAAAGAACACCCATTTGATAACATTGAAGAGGTGAAGAAAAAAAAAACAGGGAGGAGCTGTCAACCATTTCTAAAGATGACTACAAAAAATATTTCGAAAAATAAAAGCACCGATGGGACAAATGTATTAGTTGTAATGGAGAGTATTTTGAAGGGGATAAGGTTGTTTTGTAAAAAATTGAAAATATATAGCTTTTAAAATATAATTCCGGTTATATTTGGGTACCCCCTCGTATACTAAATAGTTGCTACCTTGTTTGGTGTTTGTGAGAGGGCTATAGCCCTGTAGGGTTACAGGGCTATAAAATAACGACACAGTGAACGAACGCCATCAAACCGTGCGAATGAAGCTCTCACAAACAACATTTATCCATGCTGGGTGAACATAGACGTTTTTGGCCAACATAAGGGAGATCCCCTAAGCTACGTCGTCATCTCTTTTAAAGCGTTAGAATGGTTGATAGCTTGATAGGGAAAAAGCAGAAATGGCCCAATGGGACCTAAGCGCTGCGGTCTTCAAGCACTACACAACAAAGTAAGAGTATATCCCCTTTTCTCGAGATATGTCCGTCATTTTCCTTACCTCAGGTTTCGCTTGTGAGCAACGACTTGCGCGCAACATCGATCGAATTTTAATAAAGCCTCGCACTTTGTTTATGGCTTATTAAACCCGTCGCATAGCCGTCTGGCTGCTGCTAAATGTTAAGCGACGGAACAGATTCCCGATACGCCTTGCTAAAATATCCTTCAGTGGGAAAAAAATGGCGAGATGAAGGATGGCGTAACTTTCCCGGGGTACGTCGGTCAGGTGATGAAATACTTAGAAAGTTGTCGCCGTTGCGGCAGAGAAGTACACCGCCTAATGAAGATATACGTTATTGGAAACATAAATCCGGGGGCTTTGATTTGTGTTTGCGGCAGTTTCGGGTTCATAATAAATCAATGAAGTTACGGCGCAGGCCGATATTCGGGACGCGACGTATCATAAGGCCGCGGACGTCCCACCTACTCTCGATAAGTAAATCATCCCGGGACAGCGTTAAAGCCGGAAGGAGAAAAATCGCGGAGATAACACGTTTATTGCCGGACTTTATCGAATTTATACCGACATAATCTCGGTTAAGACATGGGGAATTACAAGTAAGCTGAAGATGTGTGTTCCTTGGTAATGATGAATGGCCTGTGGCGCAATATGATATTCCAGCAAAGAACGAAACCAATTTGGAACATAAATGCTTACCATACCGATGAATAAATGAACAATGCACATCATGTCCCAAATTCGACCATTGGGACCTCGAAAACTGTAAGAGATACGAAAAAGACTAAACAGAGGCAAAGTTGGGCAATTTGGTGCTCAATCAAATGCCGATTAAAAATTGAGGAAGTTCCGAATATTTCTGGAGATACTCGAAAAAAATGAAATTTTGAAAATAGGTTTATATTTTCTCCTAGCATTATTTCAGGAGATTTTTTTGAAATGAATTGAACTTCCTTATATCGCTTTTTTCTTTTCTAGAAAATGGAATTATCAGTTCTTTACCCCGACATTTACGATTTTGGGTCCATCAATTTCATTTTTTTAATACCTACCTTTTTCTATTTACAAAGAGCTCATCGTTCCAAAAATAGGTATATGTTTTATGATAATTGGTATTGCTAGTTATTTTTTGCTTCTATATAATCATTCATTATTTATTTTCAAATTCGAAAAAGCGTGATATGTTATATACAGTAGTTAAATAAAAAAAAAACAGTAATCTACACGTATGCAATATTACCGAGTGACAGTGAAAGAGCGGCTCCAAAAATTATTTATTTTTCGCCTGTTTAGCGACCCTCGAAATGTACCTTCAAAATGCCAAATCATAGTTTGTGATAAGACTTGGAAAGTATTTCGTACCCATATCTCAAATATCTCTACATATACATAGTTTTATTTCAATACTTTTAACATAATTTTGTATACGATTGACTGTAAGTGTAAAATGATTTTGCTCTATTTTACGCCACTGTTTTTCTTTATAATGAAGTAATTTTACCATACCAAAATAATATCAATAAAGCTGATTATAAAATGCACAAAACCAAAGAAAAATGCGTCTTTTTAAATTTTTTATTTGATTTGTTTTAGAAAATTTTAGGCCTATTTAGCCTATAAAACTTTTCAAAAATATTTTCACCAATGCTATACTTAGCAACTCAAAATTCAAAGGAATAGTGGGGTTTCGAAGCTAGAACATAATATTTGTATATTTTTGTCGAGTTGTCTGGTTACATATCGTTTTTAGGGACTAAAAAGGTTCTCTAAAAAGTTATTGTAGAGTCAATCACAAGGATCTAACTCTTTCTAATTTACTGGTTGTCATTTAGAATCTGGAAAATTATTCTTTACGTGATGATGTCACTTTATTAGTGTAATAGAATATTATGAAAGATAAAGAAATAAACATAAACATGGATTGTATATTTATATACATTGCATGGGAATTCTCGTCACCAGATATAACAGCTTGAACTGAACTTTTGCAGATAACCCCGTTGCGTGGTCTGGGTTTTTCTATTATTGACAACACGATCATAAATATGCAGATATTTGTTCAATAAATTATGCGAATAATATAAACAAAACAATACAAATCAATAAAAAAAACTGGACTTCTTCCACGAAACATCGAACTACTATACTTTTCTCGACGCGCGTTTCGCCAGCCAAGTTGGCATCTTTAGGAGAAGATTAAAACTGAATTCTAGCCTACACACTTGCACTATTTATACTAAATTTGTTGTCACGGTTCACTGAACCGTAACTGTCTTTGTTTATCAGATCAAACAGTGGACTGGTGGGTATCGGAATTGTTGTATCGGGAAAAGTCGTGGAATTGTACAGGGTTCTCTTTTCGTAGAGATACTGACAATTCGAAATTTGCTTCGTTACCATATGAACCTAAATTCACCCGCGGACTAGATAATATTTTTAAAAATAGTAATATCAATTTGGTTTATAATCCTAAAAATAAACTACAGACGCTTTTGGGTAACCCCAAAGACAAAATCGACAATTACGAAAAGTCAGGAATATACGAAATAAGTTGTAAAGATTGTGATCAAAAGTATATTGGGCAAACAAAAAGATCTATTTTGACTAGATTTAAAGAACACATGGCTCATTTGAAATATGGCAGAACAGAAAAATCTTGTGTTGCCCAACATGCTTTTGACAACAACCATAGGATAGCCCTAACCTAACCTAACCTAACCTAACCTAACCCAACACGCTTTTGACAACAACCATAGGATATACATAAATAATTTAAAATTAATTAGAAATGTAACAAACAGTAGACAGTTGGATGTTTTTGAAAGTTTAGAAATCATTAAGTGTAACAGTAGTATGAATAAGGACAATGGCCCGATACCCACCAGTCCACTGTTTGCTCTGATAAACAAAGACAGTTACGATTCAGTGAACCGTGACAACAAATTTGGTATAAATAGTGCAAGTGTGTAGGCTATAATTTAGTTTTAATCTTCTCCCTGAAGATGCCAACTTGGTTGGCGAAACGCGCTTCGAGAAAAGTATAGTAGTTCGGTGTTTCGTGGAAAAAGTCCAGTTTTTTGTTTCTACGCCGAAGGTTCCAGTGCCCACTCCAGGAACAAATCAATATTGATGATATATAGATTTTATTTACTAAAGTCCCCATTTTTGTACTTAATAAATAAGTTTGATGTAGTTACATCATCAAAGACTAACAAATGGTTTTAGGCAGCCTTACCTATACTCGACTAATCTAGTAGTCAACCAAACCAAATTTGTTCTAGAAAGTTGAAACTTGATACTTAAGGAAACTAAAAACTAAGAAGTTTCTCCTTTTACATTTTGAAAAATAATGTGTTATTCGTATTTTGTTTTTTTTTTTTGGATAAAAATGTCACGTGATCATCGTTTTATAAATTTTTGAGGTAGAAGAATTCAAATATCTCTTAAATAAGCCTCTAGTTACTTCCTCATTCAAGTACTATTGGAGACAGAAAACCAGAGGCCCATAAAAGGTAAAATATGTTGAAGAAACTAAATTGGTCAGGGAAATCAGGAAGGAAGTTAGGTCAACCAAGAGGTTCAATTAATGAATAGAAGGTGACTTGGTCCAACAAGACAAGAAATAAAGTGGTTAAGGAGGTAAAGGGGGTAAAACAAACGGAGGTCAAGGAGGTCAAAGGGGACAAGCTTTGAAAAAATCGAATATAAAAAATCGAAAATAAAGAAAAATATAAAGAAAATAAAAAAGCTGAAGAAATCGAATGTTATTAAAAAGTCAAGGGTCAATGAAGTTAAGGAAATGAGATATTAAAAAGTTCGATATCAAAAATGACAAAGGTCAAAAAGGCCAAAAGAAGAAGGAAAAAGGCCAAAGAAAGGAAATGAAAAAAATAGGTAATACGTCACAAAGGACAAAACAAATACCAACGTTTTCAAAAAGGCCAAATATTAAAAATGGAAAAAGGTGAAAAGTCTCATAAATGTTAAAAATGTAAAAAAATTAAAAACGCGTTTATGAAAAATGCGAAAAACATTTAAACATTTATAAATATCATTTATGACCTTGTATATTGAAATATACATATGTATAGAGTGTGGAAATTACTTATGGAATAAATTCAGTTATTCCAAAAAAAAATATTTCGCAGAACGTTAAGACAGGTGAACTAATGATTTTAGGTTATGGGCTCAGCCACCTGCGTAATTTTCCTCAGGCCCTTTAAAGTTGATCAGATAATTGGATTAATACTGTTGCAAGGAAAGGAAAAGTAAACTTTTTATTATTAACGTTAAAAACGTTAAGTTATTACTTTGTTAAACTCTGTTGTCGCAGTGCTGCATTAAGGCCGTATCGGTTTCCCAATTTTTGCATTACATATTGATGGTTTTTCCTTATTGGTCCGTATATGTCCCACCACAGGTGAGAACCAATCGCGAACCAATCGTGAGCGCAAGCATGAAGAAGATATCCGGTATGAGGGTACTTGCGACCACCGTAGAGCCAGGAGGGTTGAAATATCATTTTATGTTTTATTCTGGTCTATTGACTGATTAGAAAAGTGCGTTATTGCGAAAGTATAATAGAAGCACTACATACATTCTTGTAAAACAAAAATGGATATTTATTTACAGGTCACTATTATTACGAAACGATAGTTCACAGAAAATGCATAAAAATAAAATAAATAATGAATACTCAAATAAACATACTGAGGGGCTAACTATTACATGATGCATCCGTATTTAGGTGTGATAACGGTCACGAAACATGACACTTAAAAGGACTTATGTACATTAAGCTCATAAAATTTGCGTCTACAACGCCATAACAAGTTATAAAGTTAAAATACAACGTTAATTTAAAAAACAAGAGACAAAAAAGTTATTTCACGAAGACATAAAGACAAAAAGAATATCACTTTTTAATACAAAAAGGCGACAAATTTGTATTCCCTCCAAATAGGTATTTGGAACAGGTATGCCGTTGGAATATGAACACATCACACCTGTTACCATAAAATTCTGGATACCTCGATGTAGCGACGGCATTTAGAATTTTACAAGGTATGATGCCTTCCTGTTTTACGGGTCTACCTGTTCCAAGTACAAGTTCCCATAGTACCTGTTTTGAGACAAGTAAAACTAATATTTCTTCAGATTAAAGTTAAAATACTTAATGTATTTTAACTTTAATCTAAGTTGTTGTAACCTAAACTTGTAACACAAAATCAGCTCTAACGAAACTGCAACTGTTTAACAAGAGACGAAAAAAATGTGCAAATATCTTCTCTAATAGATGCTCTGCGTTAGTTAAAAAGTAATATTACTTTTTGTTTTAAACATGTTATGAGTTTTTGTGGGTCCTTTTAAATTTAATTTTTCATGACCACCGACATTACCACACCTAATTATGTACCACTCCATCGTATAGTAGTTAGCTTTCCAGTACGTTTATTCGAATAATCACTATTGTATTATGATGTATTTTCTGTATGAATGATCGCTTTGCAATAATAGTGGACGAAATCCGACTTTGTTTCGACTCGCTGGAACATTGTATTTTTGTAGAGTATTACCGAACCGTTGTGCCTTCTTTCGCTGTTGTCACATAAACATAACATTCCTATTAGATATTTTTAAATTGTTTAACAACTGTTTGAAGCAATATTAGCTGTTTAAAATTGTCTCACAGTAGTAAGTTGAAAAAAGATAACAGTAAACTTTATTATACGCAACACAGTCTGAAAATGAAATTGGCTTATATTAATTGATTGTACATCAATGCATTCATATAAATATAGGGTTTTTATAAAGACCTATAATGCAGAGTTACAGTAAGATCTGCAATGTTGCTCTCTAGATTTCTGTTAAGAGGAAGGAGGGGGGAGGGGGGCTTTGGTGTTTGTATGTAAGTAAATTCGTTTAGCTTTGCCATAAACATGTTCCATTTAATATGTATTTAATATCCACCTACGTACGCAGTATCGAACTCTTACTGTATACATACTAACTGTTAATTCCATTTTAGATTCTCTATTTAATTCAGAAATACGCTTTCAGCGTTTTTGTGAAGTGTTTGCCAATGCGTTAATTAATTCCGCTCATAAAATGAAGACAATGTAATGAAATATGATTTATTAGGAATGGAAAATATTACATCAACATTTTCAACAACATTATATGGTAATAGAAGTGGTTTTCAGCCTTCTTTGCGTTTATCTGCAATAGCCAGCTACCCATCCAGGTTCCTTGTGGCAGTATCCAGAACAACAGTTGCCTTGACTTCCATCAGGTTGGCAGCCGTTACGGTTTGCAATGCAGGCCAAAGTACCTTGTACAAGCACTAGAGCGAACACGACGACGAACAAAATGCTAGCGAACTTCATCTTGAGGTAAAGAGATGCTTAAATCTGAAATAAAAGGTGAAATGTTGGAATAATGAAAATCTGACACACACAAGTTGATTTTCTGTAGTTATCTTGATTCCGCTATTATAAAAAATGATACTTTGAAATTATGGACTCACTTCACGAAGTATGAAATCAAAGTACCCTTATGTAAAACATGAAAGACCCAAATATATACAAAATACAAAAGAGGTAATTTTGCAAATATTATTCAGTAAAAAATACAAATGTTTTTGGTTTTTAACAAAACTTCTCATACCACTGAGACCAATGAGTAACTTATTTCACATGTTAATATTTGTATATATTCTTATTCAAAAAGAAACATAGCATGCATGAAATATTTAGGTACAAACAAATCGGAAAAGTAGAAATAGAACATGGTAGCTTACCTTCTTGTATCTGTACGACTGGTGATCAAATGATAGTTTTGACTGATATTTCGACGTCTTTTATACCAACAGAAAGCAATAGATCTCAATTAGATATTTAAATAAAATTTAAAATTTTATTAATTAAGCTTATCAAATCAAAAATATTTATGTATGTAGTTCTCAGTACTGTTACACAAAATAATTAGAAGGAAATTCCAACATCGTTGCTTTGCACCGAAAGAAAAAAATAGGGTTTTCAAAGTCAGATTACATATTTGTACTAGAGAAAAATTCTTAAGACTTTAAACTGTTAAAGAAGAAATTAATGTATATAATTTTTTTTATAATCTAATATTCATCTGTCAACTTAACTTCTGACTACATAATTATTATTATTATTACGATATGGACAACGAGCTGAGAAATTCTATACAGCCCGGAAAATTTATAAAATACAACACTGAGAAAATATATATGCTTAAATAATTCATGACAAAATATTATAGATAGTTAATAACAAAAGTAAAGACACATAGATTATTTGAAATATAATCTATAATAAAAGTAATTTAGGAAAAGAAAAAATAAAACGCTAAAAAACAGTCTCTTAGTTGGACTTTGTCACTTTGTGAAGTTTTAATGTTTCGGTCTAATAAAATTATTATTTGTCAAAGATGTATCCCCACGCCTAACAAATGAGTATTAACTTTTATTAGTTGTAATAAAATACCTATACACATCGAAACTCATATACAGGGTATTTCGCATAAGAACCGACACAGAGCAGGGGCATGTAGGGGAACCTAAAATATGGTGATTTAACGCAACTTACCTTTATACTAAGTTGTACCCCTGTGAAGTTATAGGCCTTCAAAGTGGGGTTTCAAATTTCGAAAAAAATTAATATCTCAGTTATACTTGAACTTAGAAAAACCAAATTTGGTAGACGTTGTGAGTGTACCAAAAAAATTAATCGACAATAAGCAGAGGTCAATTGAAGCATTTTAAAGAGTTGATTAGGGGTGATGCACCATTAAAATGTGACAGAATTTTTTAACCCGTTGGCGGATTTAAAAAATGTTCATTTTTTCTTATGGGCAATTTAATTCTAAAACTTTTCTTACTCTTGTTATTTTTCAAAAAACTTTGTCGTTTTCAAGAAAAACTCGAATGACTAAAAACACCTATTTCAGCAGTGTTATTTAAAATCATCGAAAATTCAAAAGTTGGCTATGAAATTAGACGTCAAACTTGACAATCAACCAACTATTTGGAATACTCATGATAGTTACTTCTACTCCAAATTTCCAAAACTCCAAAACTCAAATCCAATACTCCAAAATTCTTACAAACGACCGCACGAATGCTCTTAATCACGTGATTTTGCGGGAGCCAATCACACTGCATTGTGCTTCCCTCTTGAGACAGCTGCCGATATACGCGTTCTCTTGCATTTCAACTTGCGCACCGCATTACTCACTCCCACTCACGTTGAACATTCTCACTCACCTGGCGGGTAAAATGTCCCACCGAAACGACCTGTCTTTTTGTAAATAACTATTTTTAGTCACGAATAATACCCTACAAAATTTCAAGGTGCCTCAAGTACATTTTTTGATTTTATAAAATAATTAATTTTGCAAACGTCTGGCAGGCAAACTTTTTTGACCCGGTGAAATGATCTGGCTTTTTGATTTTTTCAACTCTTTAAATATTATATTTTAAAATGTTAAAATCTCAATGTGCTCAAGAACATTTTTTTCAAATATTATTTCGCTTCTTGAAAAATTTAATAGTCGCTTAAGCCCCCTAACCCATCAACCAGGTCTACATTTTTGTATTTAGATATCACTAAAGGAAGTTTTGAGCAACTTTTCACATTGCCTCAAATACCTTCCCAAAAATGTCTATCAGCTCTCCTACTAAAAGTTCAATTTTGCGAGTTGGTTCCATTTACAACTTTCACGCCCTCTGTCTTCTTTATTATAAGTCCTATCGATATAATGTATTGGTAAAAAATACAATCGTCAGGCAGAAAAACAGTAATAAGTCAATTTTCGGGGGCAGCAAAATATTTTGATGGATACAGAATTACTCTTACCGATTTGAACTATACTTACCATTTTTTATAAAAAGTAGGATAATCTATTTATCTAATGGTTAAGGCGATATACTAAGCCGCAAAAAGTTATGCAATTTTAAAGTGACGTGATGACTAAGGTCCGGGAAAGTATGCTGTCACACAGAGTCGGCACTATACAACTCTATGATAATTAAATAAATACGGTTTCAGCGTTTTGTGAAATGCTTGCCAATGCGTTAATTAATTCCGCTTATAAAACGAAGACAAAGTAATGAAAGACGAATTTATTAGGAAAGGAAGATATTACATCAACATCAACAATATTATATAATAATATAAGGTGTTTTCAGCCTTCTTGCGTTTATCTGCAATAGCCAGCTACCCATCCAGGTTCCTTGTGGCAATAGCCAGAACAACAGTTGCCTTGACTTCCATCAGGTTGGCAGCCGTTGCGGTTTGCAATGCAGGCCAAAGTGCCTTGTAGAAGCACTAGAGCGAACACGACGATGAACAAAATGCTAGCGAACTTCATCTTGAGATGAAGAGATGCTTAAATCTGAAATAAAAGGTGAAATGTTGGAATAATGAAAATCTGACACACACAAGTTGATTTTCTGTGGTTATCTTAATTCCGCTATTATAAAAAAATGATGTAATTTGAAATGAAGAAATTTTGTAGTTTCGTCTATGCCGAACATTATTAGATTTAAAGAAATTTGGTTAAATGGAATAAGACGAAATAATAGGTACAAGATTAGAAGTTTATAAGTTAAAGAAAATCATTTCATAAAACTATTTACACGACCTAGAGTAGAAATGGAAGTCCCTCATTATATATTAATATAATAACATTGTATGTGAACATTATATCACAAGTAAATAATTTAATATCCAAGAAGATATTTCAAAAATAAAATCATTTTTTTTCTTATTTTATTGAGGTAACAAACAGTCTCCCAGTTTTGGTCCCTTGCATTTTATCATTTCTAGTCATATGTGTCATGTTTCTGCTTTTGGTCATGCAGAATAATACGGAAAATCTAATGTTACCGTGGTTTGTAACCATTGGACATTCCCTTTCAGATTTTAACTACATTTTCGAGAAAGATACGCACTTCTCACTGTTACGACTTGGATATACGCTATGGATATACAGGGTGTCCCAGTATTTTACGTACGCACTTAACTTCAAGGCCATGTAAACATAGCCTTCTAATATTATTCCTAAGGAGCTACAACTCATTGACGGTGACGTAAGAAAATATAAGTATTTTGCACATATTTCCAAAATCGTTAGAGATATGGTAACAACACTATTTGCTGTAATTAAAAGTAAATGGTCTAAAAATAATAACAAAATGTTGCCCAGAGGCGTCTCAAAATGAGGTGATCAAAGTAAATTTTATCATCAAGTTTTTTATATGCAATTTATTTCTATTATACATTTGAGCAAATGATATCAAAATTGAAGATTTTAATTTGAACATTGTGAAGAAAAATGTGCTCAAGAATATTGGAGACATTTTTTAAAAATACCATTTTTATATTACCTTCAAAGTGCTGTAGTAAGGCTTAGGAATATTTTCAGGACCAATATATCTTATTTTTGAACACAGAATACGTTACTGAAATATTTCAGGATTTAAGATCAATTGCTGAAGCGGCTTACGATATTTACAGACTTAATAACATAGTACAACAATGACAAATATGAAAATAGAAAAATATACAAAATACAAAAGAGGTAATTTTGCAAATATGCTATAAAAAATATTTTTGGTTTTTAACAAAATTTCTCATACCACTGAGACCAATAAGTAGCTTATATTAATATTTATATATATATATATATATATATATATATATATATATATATATATATATATATGTATTCAAAAATGCATGAAATATTTATATACAAACAAATCAAAAGAAGAACATAGAACATGGTAGCTTACCTTCTTGTATCTGTAAGACTGGTGATCAAATGATAGTTTTGACTGATGTTTCGACGTCTTTTATACCAACAGAAAGCAATAGATCTCAATTAGCTATTTCAATAAAATTTAAATATTTATTAATTAAACTTATCAAATCAATACTATTTATGTAGTTCTCAGTATTGTTACACAACATAATTAACAGGAAATTCCAAGATTGTTAGTTTCCAGCGAAAGAAAAAAAATAGGGTTTTCAAAGTCAGATTACATATTCGTACTAAGAGAAAAAATCTTAAGATTTTAGACATCTAAAGAATAAATCAGTTTTTTTTATAATATAATATTCATCTGCTAATTTTTGTAGAAAATATTACAGATATAAATAAGTATTTAATTTTTGACTACGTTATAAAAGGCATTTAAAGTAAAATAAAAAAAAACAAATACCTCTTAATTGGACTTTCTGAGTGAAGTTTTAAAGTTTCGGACTAATTATTATAATTTATTAAAGATGCATCCCCATGGTTAGCAAATGAGTATGAACTTTTATTATTTGAAATAAATTTGCTGCCCTCGAAATCTGACTTGTTATTCTTATTAGACAAATGAATGTGATGTACCGTCCCGTAGTTCCTCAAAAAAAAAAAAAAAAGAATTTTACATTTTACCTTCCCTTCACATCATGCGTTGTTGAACTTTGTAAAATAACTCGACCAACAAGGTATTTAAGCACTTGCAAGTGTTTTTCCATGGTTATCCAGAGTCAAACTTAAAGAAGACATATTTTTTGGGCCACAAATTATAACAATGATATTAAAAGAATAACAAATTTGAAAACTGCATAGACGTGGTGGTTTTGAAATGGTCATCAACGAACTCTTGAAAATTGTGAAGGAAACACGGTGGGGGATATATAAATGGTTTGGTTGAAAAATGGTTGACAAATAGTTTCCAAACTGTAGGTAGATTGCCTCAAAATGTGTTTTAAAGGGATTTTAAAAATCCACTTTCTGCCTTGCCGTCTCTATTCTTTTCCTGGGAATCTAGAAAGAATGATTGATGAAATGATTGTTTTGAAATTTAAAGCCTAAAAATATCAAAATGGGGGTGGAAAAATTGGAAAGGAATCTAAAAATATTTAATATTCTATATTTTATTAACAACACATTTTGTACATTATTCTATATTTTATGTTAACATTGATAACAAAGTAGTGGATAGACTCAGTTAGCTTGTTATAAAAATGGGAAATTTATAATAATTATAATTCTATAATAATTAAGAGTTCCGGAAAATTTGCTCTCACGTATGCTACACTGGATATGACTATCCAGAGATCCACCCGGGACCGGCGTATTGCCTCTCACACGTGACTCGCGGCGCCTTACAGGATCGGTCCAGTGGCGTTCGTATTCAGGGGGCAAAAAATACACATGTATATATTTAAAGCCTTAAAAATATATTTATAATTTAATTATCATAATTTTATAGGTGACCTTAGTTATGGTACACATTTCCAGACCCCAATAATAATTAAACAAGTTCAAATTTTCAAGTTAATGCCATCGACAACTTTAACCTCCTTTAGCGCTTTATAAGTCCCATTGATTTAGTGTATTTATAAAAAAAATGCACAACTCATCAAGCAAAATAACAATAATAAGTCAATTTTTGGGGGCAGTGATATATTTTGCTGTATATAGAATGGGCAAGATTCTTTTAAATGCGATTATATCGAAAACTATCACTCTTACCGGCCTCAACTAGGTATACCTGTTTTTAAGTAACATCGATTTAAAAAAAAAGGAATTTCTAATTTCATGCCATAATTTCGATTTATTCGGACATTATGAAGAAAAATTTAATTAAAAACTTTGTACAATTCATGTCTTGCTTTTATCGACAATTGGAAGGTAAGTTTATCTGAATCACATTATTGATTCTGATGAATATACTGTTGTACCATTATGTACCATTATGTACCACTATGTACCAAGACTTATGACTCACCCTGTATATTTTGTTCCGATGATTTTTTGCTAATATAGTGGTTATACCTGGCTTGTTATAAAATGGGAATTTTATAACAGTTAAACAAATTTTAAACATTAGGAAGAATAATTAAGAATTCCAAAAGATAAAATTGATAAATAGGGGTTTTTAAGTTGGCTTATAGGGCAAACTGGAAGGACTGATAAACAAGAGGTAGATCATAGAAGAAAGTTTATATATATAAAAAAGAATCTAAAGTTTCGTCCTTAATTATATTCCATTGATCACAAGAAAGCTTTTCAGGATATTTTCGATACTTTACACACAGAACAAAATAAAAAATAACATTTGCAGTTACTTTAGGCATTATAAATTAACAAATTAGAAACACTAAACTTATTGTTTATTAATTAAACATAAATTAATAATTATTATCCTTTATTTTTTACCACAGTCAGACAAACAAGATATACTTGAATTGAATACCGTAAATCAGCAAAAGAAATGGACTATCACAGTATGTTTAATAGTAACTAAAAGACCGTGAAATATGTTTTTTTGAGTTTTTATAAATGCTTGTATTAATATGAGTCAAAGTTTGACCATTGCCTTATATTATATTTTACAGTTTTAATAAGTATTTAATGACACTGAATCCTGAAATCACAAGGCCGAAAGTTGAACAAATATGTGTTTTGAAAAAATCAAACCAGACTAACGTATGCCAACATAAGTAGAGTTACAGCAACATTTTTTAGCATGTGTATTTAATAATCGCAGTAGCCTGCGAGCCAGGTAACTTCCGTCAGGTTGGCAGCTGTTCCCGTTTGCGATGCAAGCGTAGTCTGTAAAAATACGAAGGCGAAAACGACGATGAACGAAATTGTAGCGAGCTTCATGTTGAAGTAAAGAGGTGCGCAAAGACAAATAAAAAATGTTAGTAAATGAAAAGAAACAAGAAACTAATATCTTGAAATACATTTATGTCACCGTGGGAATAGTTTTTGTCAGGGCCGGCGAAAACATACATATATGCGGCAATATTTGAGGGTGACTTATTTTATTTTCAAAATTTTAAAAAAAGTTAAACCAACCAAAAATGGCCCTGTGATCCGATTTAGGTAAATACCAGCCTGAACGTCCAGAACTTTTTGCATCTTGAGGATATTCCTTTTCGATCAAACAAATCAATTGAAGAGTTTTGCGGGTTTTAACAAAAAAATAAATATCACTATTTTTGCCAGAGATTCGTCTAATGTACTCAGGGCTTAATTAGAACAATGAAACTACTTCCCACCGCTAAATCCAATAATCATTTGATTTTGTGTAAATTATTTATTATTTCATTAAAAAGTTTTGTGTGAAAACTTACTAAGAATTACTATATTCTATGTATATGTAGCTCCCAAAATATTCCAATTTAGATTTCAAGTATGTTTTATTAAGGGCATTTCATTTCATATAAAACAAATTCACTTTGGCAGAGTGTTTGAAACACTCTGTATATTTCAAGCTATGTTTAGGTTATGACTTCTTAACGCTAATTTTCATATTTAAAATACCATGCCAAATATCTATTAACTTCAGATATTTACATGATTTCACACTTTCCCTCATCACTGTATACAGTCTGTTTTAAATTCGTTATGCATGCTTTGATATATCGATTATTGTTGTAGATAGACGGATGGTTAAATGAGGAATGTTTTATAGGCTTTTATTATATCCTCGACTTTTTTTTTTTTAAATTCTATAGTAGGTGTTGGATTTAAAGGACATTGTCCCCATTTATCAAGTCCATTTCAAGTGATATTTACGATAATTTTTTAGATAATTATTTAAATGTTATTTATAGTTAATTAAATCTGTTAATTATCTTATTTATGTTTGGCTTATTTTATAAATAAAGATACACAAGTCAATACATAGACGGATTATAAAACTGATTTTAGATGGAAATAAAAATTGTATAAGTAACTTTTTTATTTTTGAGTTTACTGAAAAATAGTATTTGGAAATTTTTTTATTTTGAATAGTTCTACATGTTATTAAAAAAATGTGTCTCAACTTACGAATCACCCTGTATATTTCAAGCTAAATTCAAGTTGTCGCCATAAATCACCCTCTGAAAACATAAATGTCTCCCTCCCCTTATTTATTTCTATATCGATTCCTGATTTAAAAAAAGAACATTGATAACAATGTGCTAGCAAGACTTTATACATCATAGTAAAAAATATGTGATCTTCACAATAAATGGATTACCAAGGTTATATTTTATTTACTTTTTTAAATGAGACACACCCCGTATGTCACTGAAAAATTTAAAATCTTGTTTTTCTGATTCCAACAATCTAGGGTTTCATATAACTCATATAGTTGTGCTGATATTACCAAAATCTTCAATTTGCAAAGTGTGCACAAGAGGTTAAGTAAGTATTGAAAATAATGAGATATCAACAGAAATAATAAACAAAAAAAATACCCAAAGGTTGGTAGTGTGGCGGACAAGGAAATATTTTACTATGAACTTCTGGAACTATAACAGATAGACTCTACCAAGCTCTATGTATAACACATGACAGGGATTGTCCGGAAAGTAAAGTCAGTGAATTTTTTCCCGAGACTGTACGCGCCAGCCCGCGCTTTACGTGCTGGAATTGTGGTGGGGGGATCTGGCAGCAAGATCCAACAAGCGTCAGTTGGCTACCGGTCGTTGTAGCGGTCGCATCACTCGTTGTTTGAGATTCGTTACAGTGACCCGGTGCAAGAAAAATGCAAAGTTCGCTTGAGCAACGGATGGCGATCAAGTTTTGTGTGAAACTGGAGAAGAGTGCTGCGGAAACCATTCCAATGTTGAAGAAGGCTCTCGGCGTCGATTGTCTTTCGGACAGGCAAATTTTCTGGTGGCACAAGGCCTTCGCAGAATGTCGGGAAGATGTCAACGACGAAAACCGCGCTGGACGGCCATCAACCTCCAGTTCCGACGACAATGTGAAACGTGTGCGTGACTTGTTGAACACTGACCGTCGTCTAAGTGTCCGTTTAATTTCCGAAACATTAGACATTACGAAAACCATTGTTCACGAAATTGTGTCGGAGTCTTTAGGAATGAGGAAGGTGTGCGCGAAGCTCGTGCCAAAAGTGCTAACGGACGGTCAAAAAGCGAGGCGCGTCCGAAACCTGCCAAGAACATTTGGATATCTGCGAAGACCACCCCGCTTTCCTTGATGACGTCCTTACCGGGGACGAAAGTTGGGTCTTTGAATACGATCCGGAGACGAAGAGGCAAAGTGCGGAATGGCACACGTCGAACTCCCTCGCCCCAAGAAGGCCAGGATGTCCAGGTCAAAGATCAAGACAATGCTGATTGTCTTTTTTGATTGCCGGGGATTGGTCCATCATGAGTTCGATTAGCAGGGGACAACCGTAACCGGAAAGTTTTACGTCGAGGTGCTCAAGCGGCTGAAACGCAGGGTGAATCGCGTCCGCCCAGACATCTCAAAATCCTGGAAGCTTCACCACGACAATGCGCCTTCGCACACCTGCTCTCTCGTGGTCGATTACCTCGTCAAGGCAGGCATCGCCGTTGTTCCCCAGCCTCCCTACAGCCCCGATGTGCCCCCCCCAACCAGACTTTTTTCTGTTTCCGCGCCTCAAAACCCCAATGAAAGGACAGCATTTTGGGTCGGTGAAAAACATTCAGAAGCTTGCACCGACGCTTTAAAGGCGATTCCGGAAAATGACTTCCGTGCGGCTTTTGATGCGTGGAAGACCGCTGGAGCCGATGTGTGGAGGCAGGAGGAATGTATTTTGAGAGAGTTTTGTACAGTTTTGTAAAGATTTGTACACATAGAACCAATAAAAACCATTTTTTCAAAGCTCACTGACATTACTTTCCGGACAAACCCTGTATATGGACTTGGATGTGAAGTTTTGTCCCACCCTAGACTAACCAGACATTGTTCCTTTGGGTTGTTATGAATTTCGATTGCTCCAACACTTTGTGACAGAAAACAATCAAAGGAAAGGATTACTTCAAAATCAGCTCCATCTCTTCTTTAGCAGGATACTCCTGTCACTTTATTGCAATAGTATCTATCGAATTGCCTGGAAAATAGAAAAAATTGGTATATAATAATGACGATAGTTTTGACAATTTGTGGATGGAAATATTGAAATTTATTAAGTAACATAATTGGTAAAAAACAATGCGTTTTTTTGCCAACCTAATATCTATGACTTATAACCTATGCCAAAATCAACAACAATTTCTGCGAATTTTAAAATGCATTGCTTTAGCGAGATTTAATCGATTATTAAATAATTTAATGCAAATAATTAGTAATGATATTAAGAGTTCAGAATCCTACAGGTCAATCGTGTACGTCATAACTTCCATATACAGACTGTTCAAACTTGAGTCGATACCATGGTTAACTTTGTTGTTTAAGAGGTACGATTTCAGTTTAATCAATGAGAATGGAAAAAATGGAATAGGCACTCTGGAAAAAATGCGTCTCCAAATAGGACCTATAATTCTAACCGAACATTGTGAGTTTCTTTGTTCATAGTAACATTATGAGTAGGACATATGGCCAGACCTAAATCACGATAAAGTGTGGGTAATTCTGAATAAATGTATGGATAAAAACTAGAATTGGTGTGTAAAACTTTGATGTGTTTTTGTGAACTTTTTTGAAGGCTAATAAGCACATTCCATATTAGATATGAGAAAATATAGACCTTTAGACACATCATTAAACATGTATAACCTTGTAGTTATTCTGCCTCTTGTTGTACCACTCCTTAAAAACGGTAAAACACTATATGCATATCTCTAACCACTAGTATATATTCCAAATGTTATTACGCTATTAATGATCTAAATTGTAAAAACAAAACGATGATAAACCTCAGAACGAGTAGCCGGATTCGAGAGAATTTCGGAATAATACTTAAAATTTGTGTCGAGTGTTTAATCAGTGCGTTTTTTGCGATTATTAAAAAGATACCATATTGATAAAGTAACGCAATATGTCTATTAAACCAATAAGTGCGACAACAGTAAATTATAAAACCAACTTGTAGGAAAATATACTGTTTTGATAAAATGAAGATCTGGGTACTATTGTTAATAACGTGTTGCTCGTCTTCTTTTGGAAAATACGGTAAGGACCATTTACCTGTAAACACCTATAAACAAAAATTAATAGGTAGTGATAAAGTCTTTTTTCCTAACTAAAACTACCTTTTTAACTAAGGACTTGATGACTTTCTATCTTATACGTATATAGTGTGGAACAACCAAATGGAATAAATTCAGTAGCTCCATTACTATACATTTTTTAGAAAATTCTGACACGTCAATTTCTAATTCTAAAATGACATCTTGAGACTTAAAAATGTCTTCATGTGAGCCCTTCAGGTGATAGCTTGGTACAACCCCTAAATTTTCAAATTGGAAGCATGGGCTTGTGGTACTTCATTTGAAAGGTCTTTTCATTCTCTATTCAAAACTGCTATGGCTTTAAATTTTATTGCAGAAATTAACAAGAAAAAAAAAGTTTCTCCAACGTAGAAAATTCGTTACATCAAAATAAAAACAAATCATTATTAATGCAGCAGATGTTCAAAATGCATGCCTCCAGCATCTTGGCAGCATCCTAGACGTAAATAGAATGTCTTCTAAGTTAGTTAACATCTGCGGGGTAATCGACCTAATTGCAAGTGTTATTCTTCTTCTCAAGTCAGCTAAATCGTCGGGTTTGGTTTTGTAGACCATACTTTTTACATATCCCCATAGGAAGAAGTCTAACGGCGTGAGATCAGGTGATCGTGCAGGCCATTCTATAGAACCACGTCTCCCTATCCAGCGATTTGGAAAGATTTTGGGAGATATTGCCGGACATTGACTTCGTAATGTGCCGGTACACCATCCTGCTGGAACCATATTGCATTACCTGGTTGTGGGTTTCCTTCAGTTGGATACCATTTTGCCATCGTCGGTACAACATTATTTTGGAGCAGCGCTAAATGAGTTTCTCCATTTAAATTCCCGTTAATGAAGAAGGGCCCAATGATATTTTCTCTAATTTTTCCTGCCCAAATATTAACTTTCTCAGAGTTTTGCGTGTGTGAGTGAAAATCGTCATCCAGTGAGGATTTTCTCTCGACCAGTAACGACAGTACTGTATGTATTTATTAGTAAATTTTTATGTTATAGTAGGGAATATTGGCAATTACAGACATTTATTTTGTTATTATTAATATTTCAGGACATAAAATTGACAAATTTAATAGTGTTACTTATAAAAGTTTTATTTTAATGTAACGAATTTCTTACGCTGGAGAAACTTGTATTTTTTTCTTGTTAATTTCTGCAATAAAATTTAAAACCATAGCAGTTTTGAATAGAGAATGAAAAAACCTTTCAAGTGAAGTATCAAAAAGCCCCTACTTCCAATTTTAAAATTTAGGGGTTGTAGCTGTCACCTGAAAGGGGTTGAATTTAGGGATGACTTTTTACGTCGCAAGATGTCATTTTTGAATTAGAAATTGACGTGTCTCAGGATTTTCTAAAAAAATGCATAATAATGGAGCTACTGAATTTATTCCATTTGGCTGTTCTACACTGTACAGCCACTATTTTTTCCTGTTTGAGAGATCAGAAGTAGGAAAGTTTTAATGTATTAATGACATCGTTGACGAAGTTTTAATCATCGAATTTGCATAAAAAATGGAATTAAATATCGGTCGTAAAATCATACAAATTTTGATCAAACACATCCAGTTCTAGAGGAATATCAACTCATTAATTATAGAATTATGTGTGGCGTACAGGTTTTTTTGAATTTTTTTGATATTTATGGTTCTACTTCTTCCAAAGTTGATCAGCTTGTTAGATATATACTCTGAAGATTTTCCTTTATGGTGAGTCCAAGAACTTTGAAAAGGATTCAATATTTTCGGAGCTATTCATTGTTTTTTTGAAAATATTGCAATTTTATTTTTTTAGAGAAAGCAAGTATTTTTTCATACGATCGATATATCACCTTCAATCATATCATATTAGACACGAATTTCACAAGCTGTAATCCTAACAGAAGCAAGAAAAAGTCAATACTGTAGTACAAAAATTCATCATAATTTAAGCAACCTTAAAGCGGGTGTACAAATGCTTGCGAAATAAAATATTCAGCAAACGTATTATAATCGATTACTTCCACATTCACGTAGTGAAGTGAAGTATAGTCTCGCTGATTTTTTTAAACTTAAAATATTCTGAAACGTCGTGGAGTTTTTGAAATATATGGGATGACCAGTGATGGATTGATTTATTGCATTTGAGCCTTCATTACCAAGGTAAGGAGGTTTTACATTTTCGCCTTCTATTTAGGCGTAACAATCACCTTCCATGATGTGGGGATCGTGCTCCATTATCAAAATACGAGAATCCGAAATTGCCAAGAAGTCAACTGGTAGTTGCAATAGTTTTCTTTATATTGCAGAGTGCTGAAGAGGTTATTGTGACCTTACCAAATGGGCAAATACGCGGACGTACAGAGGTAACTTATAGCAATGTGACATTCTACGCCTTTGATGAAATTCCATACGGAGAGCCACCTTTAGGGAAGTTGCGATTTATGGTAAGGAGTAGACATTTAGATACAATATGCATAAACGAGGCATTACTCGTACGTACGCTTTTTTAGATAAGAGTATACAGGGCGTGTCAGAAATGCACGGCACTATTTTAAGGTTGCATTCATCAGCACGATTCAGCACGATAATAAACAAAACAGTTATTATTAACATATGCCTCAAAGTTATTTATCATCGAGATGTCGAAAGTTGAAGATGAAAACGCCTTTCAGTTAATCATATAGCCGCGGATAACAAATGTATATTGTTTATTTGCTTGAAACATCATTAACATGTTCATTAAAATTTCTAGGACTTGTTCACTTTTGCAGAATATGTGCTTTTAATTTATGGTGAAGTACATAACAATGATGCTGCTGCTGTTTGAACATACCATGAAAAATCCCACTAGAAAGATACCAAGTCGTATAACATTTGAAGCCATTGAAAGTCGTCCTAGATATCTCCTAGTACTAGAACCACCAGATTGTTTATACTAGCACCTAGTACTAGCAACATTAGATATTTATTAAATAGACATATTATTCAATAATTTTCAAATCAAGTACTTAACCCACCGGTATACATTTTACTCCTCATTTTTCGGTTTATAAAAAAGAAATTTGAAAAACGCCGGGAGAAACCCGGCGAACTCTACGAATGACTAAATAAGCCTATGTGCCTCGCTATAGGCTTCCCCTTAGCTTCATTGGTTTGTCTGTATGGTTTGGTCTAATTGGTCTGTGGTATTCTAGCAATATGCATCTGTCTTTGTAAGAACATTTGTATAAGTTATTTGGAACATAATTTGCTGACCGTATTTAGGAATCGATTTTTATTTGTTGTAGGTACCTCAGCCCGCCAAAAATTGGACCGGTATTTTAGACTGCACAACTAATACTAAAATATGTAGACAGATGAACAAGTACAATTCAATGGAAAATGAAGATTGCCTCTATTTAAATGTCTATACACCTGTGGTAAGAGTACGAACTAAAATTGGGAATTCAGTTTTCTTTAAAACTTCTTAAGTTTAAGTTATTCTTATTTTTGGACGATTAGTCATTTTCCCTTTGCAGAAACCAGGAAGCCAATCCTCATTAGCTGTTATGTACTACATCTTTGGAGGTGGATTTGAACATGGTAGCTCTACATTCATAGGTGCTGGTCCACATTACTTTATGGAGTACGGAGTTGTAATCGTGTCTGTCAATTACCGTACAGGACCTCAAGGTAAATTATTTAGGTATAAATAAAGTACAGTACACACTACGAAATAAAATTTACATTTATGTCCTCATCATACATTCGTGTTAACTATTAATTGAATACCTTTAAAAGTCAATAAGCTATTTTGAAAATACATGTCACTTAAGGTCTTTGTTATAAAGTAGACCCTGTGTTTTACGCCATTTTTTACTGTAAATCTTTGGTATCATTTTCCAAGTGAGGATAACTGCCCAATAAAAGCTACTATACCGTGTGCTGCGTAAAATCATTTCATTGGAAAATAGATATATGCTATAGACGACCTTTCTTATATCTTCTATTGGCCAGTATCGTTTTTTTAAGTTTAGTAAGTTTTTTTAGTAAGTTTTTCCTGTTTTTTCTTAAGTGGTTTAGTTTTTAGATATCCAGGGTGTCCCATTATTAATGGGTAACAGCTAAACTTTATATTCTTTGGGTAAAACTATTATGATTTAACCAAACGTACCTTAGTCCAAAAATTATTGGTAATTTACAGTGCAACAACAAAGTTCACAAAAAAAATAACAGAGTAAGAAAAACGTCACAAGTCGAGTTAATTAAATAAAACTAGTTGTATAGCATATTATAAAAATAGTAAAATGTTTCCAATTAAAAAAATTGAAAATAGCTATTATTTCAAATGTACCTATTTGAATGATAAGTAAACTATTCCAAATGTACCAACCTTTAAGAACAAATATCTCGAAAATCATCCACTCTACTGTGCATCTCAAGAACCCAACTTTGCATGACCTCATTTGAACTTCATGAAATCACTTGAGGACGTACCTCCTTCAGTTTTTAGACTACTTAGGAAACACCCCGTAGAAATACATTGCATAATTCTGAACTTAAATTATTGAAAAAAAAAGTGTTGATCCTATGAAGGTATTTTATTGTTTAAATTTTTTATTCTAAATTATTTACTGATAATATATTTCAATACAATAATATTGAACATATATTCAACTCACAATAAACACAACAAAAAATGTGTTCTATAAATGACTAAATGTAAGAATGAGAACACCGTAGACAGTATAGACATCCACAGGTAAATTTGTTGCTGAAGATGGATAATTTTTAATTTAATGAAATCAGTACTATCGTATTTACACTAATGTTTTGACCAGGATTTCTATCTACCGGAGATGCCGCCATACTTGGGAATATGGGTCTGAAGGATCAACTTCTTGGATTGAAATGGGTACAGCAAAATATTCACTTATTCGGTGGAGATCCGGAGAAAGTAACCATATTTGGTCAAAGCGCAGGAGGTGCCTCAGTGACATACCAGATCCTTAGCAAACAATCCTCAGGTGAGAATGATTTATTGATCTCATGGTGAAGGTATAAGGTAAATAAACTATGCTGATCTAGTACATGAAACCTGCCTCTTCAAGACTAATATTCTTGAAGAGGCAAGGATTCTAAACATGTTTAATGATCTACATCGTTTACTATGTATATTTTAGTATTTTAGTTTATTTCTATGTATATTATACTATATATATTTTAGTACATCTGACATCAACATGTTCTATAATAGAGTTACTAAATAAATAAATAAATAAACGACGATTCGATGTACTCAACTGTGACTTTGAGTTTAACCTTATACTCACACTTTCGAATGGAGTTTATCTGAAAGTGAACTTTTTCTTCTTAAAAAAATAGAATGACCTATTTTTCACCAAGAATGTGAACAGGGTCTTATAGGATAGTGTGAGAAAAAAACGTTTTCTTATCTAAGACTTTTTCCAAAATGTCTCATAGAAATGATTACTGTGGACTAAGAGGTAATCGGCAGGCTGATTTATTAGCTATTCAGACGGGTCGGTTCTGCAGGAAGGATCAGGTGCTAGAATTTAGATCCAGCGGTTCTCAAATAAACTACCTCATTAGCCTCCTCCCCTCTAACATTTGAACGGAGCAAGGCGCTGCAAGGCGCAAATATCAATTGAAATAGTTTAATCTTTTGCTACTTTCTAACATAAAAGTGACATCTGTTATTTTTTTGTTAGAATTAATGTTATTGTCTTGTTCCGTCCAAAAGTTAGAGAGAGGTGGGGGGAGGTAAATATCCCCCCCCAGTATTTTTTCCCCCAAAGTATTTTTTCTTTAAATAAGTAAAAATCTAATTATACATATAAATACTGTCAACTGGTCTGTAAAACTCTTCTGGTTCGTATACTTTCGTAATTCCAGAGTAGGTTTATAATCTATGTGCCCTCGATTGCGTTGCTTCTGAATAGGGGTAAAATTGTGAATTATTGTTAAGTTAAAGCATATAATTTAAAAATTAATGACCAATCTGGCGTATCATCTTTGTATCATTAAAATAAATGTATACCCATTTTCTTATCCTTTGACTAAAATAAAATCATTTTTTGATATTTCTGAACGCGCCTCTATTTAGTATTTCCAACACAATTATTTTATAGTGGGACTGGTGTTTCCTTCAACATGTCTCAACCCCAGAATTGGGATTCATTGGTTGTCATATAAAATATAGGCCGCACCGTGTGTGCTTGGTCTGTGATGCTGACATTTAGGCTTCTTTATTGGCTTAAGTCATTGAGTGTTGAATCGAGGATTGTCTGTGAATACCAAAATCTATTCCATGAACTAGTCAGATGCAACCGAAACGTTGTACTCGGCTAGGCCCCTGATCATAGCGTGGGCAATGAGAGAACTGATGCACTGGCAAAAGAAGGTTAAAAAATGGGTATTCTTGGGTCGGGTCGGAACCAGCTCTGTACTGTGCAAATGTTCCAAATGAAGATACGAAATAAAGAACAATAAGTGAGACAGTAATAAGAAGGATTAGAGCTTTCGGTGTAGAAACATAAACACATTTTTCCACTAACGTCGAACCCCTTGTACTCAGGAGGCGTATTGCTCCAACCATGTTGGCATCATCAGGAGATAATTAAAACTGATTCTTAATGTATCATCTAAGACTTACTTATTTTATGGGCACGTTTTTAGGTTTATTTAGAGGCTATAGCTCAAAGTGGTTCCGCATTAAACCCATGGAGCTTACCAGAGACACGCTAGAGATATAGCTTATCAGTTTGCTACGCGAATAAATTCGTCTTTCGATGTGAACCAAAGCTCCGAACAGTTACTTCAATTTTTGCAAAGCGTACCTGAAGAAGATCTAGCTGCTGCTGCGAATGGTTTTAAACCTGTAAGTACAGTTCTTGTTTATTTTCATTGTAGGTAAACATGTGTTGTATTTTGGTGGTTTAAAGAAACACAAAAAACCATAATTATTAATCTATCCACGTTTTAGAACCAAAAGCATTGCAAGTATCGCTGAATAATTAAATTCTATTTGATATTTCAAAAATGCATAATACACAAATCTGCGTCAAGAAACAGCTACTTGATTCCAGTAATGCAACTGCTTTATTTAGAATGTCTAGCAAAGTTATAATTTTCCAAACAAGAAGACTAGAACTAACCAAGAAGTTTAGAACTAAGAAGACAGAACTACGGCTTTTCGCTGTATAACGCGACGGGCTCGAATATGTCCGCCTCCAGAGGCATTGTAAACAGTTGTGTACCACGGTATTCAAATAGAAATCTATACGTATACCGTGGTTCTGTACTAATCTGTGTGCGTTAGAGGTTAGAGTTCGTGTGAATGTCCGTGGTGCGAATACATTTGGTAGACGCTCGATATTTTTTCGTTAATTTGTTGTTATCCAAGTATGGGCTAACAACAATTATCGGCGAAAGTTATGAAAGTAAGTATAACACAAAAAATGTATTTTATATATATATTTCCTATTTTATATGCCAGGAAATAAGTAATACTTTAAAAGTTAACAATACAACAAAGGAAAATATTTCGTTTCATACAAACATCAGTAATTTGAAATAATGTTCGGTTATTCGGAACGTTTCTTGTATCACACAATGCAACACAGCACTTTTGAAATATTTATTTTTGCATGTGTTTTTGTTAACGCCAAACGGCATGTAAGCACACGCTTTAACAGCTTACATTCATAAACGTCATATAAAACCATAACATGGTTTTCTATGATAAACATTCACATGTGGTCCGCTGCTCATCACATGACGTCGAGTACATTACTGTCTACAGCGCCTTCTGGAGGCGGACATATTTGAGCTTATGATACCGAACGAGTTCGGTCTCCTTAGTTCTAATTTTCTTGGTTCTAATAAGAGTTCCGTCTGGCAGAATTTTATTGGTAATTAAATTACTGGTTGCTCACAATAGGCCAGAGGCCTCAATGAGAGGCTCTTCAAGTGAGGACCCCCATATGCAGAAAAAAAAATGGTTAAAGGGAGGGGCTACAGCTAGAGGGCGGGGCTAAAGGCTAAATGATTTCAGTAAATTCTACACCCTTCGCCCCTTTTCTCCAACAAATGAGTCAAATTTGGTAAGAACAAAAAATGTGCTTCTGATCTGTATAAATTAAATATGTATCTTAGAACCATAAGGAAATGAACATTTCTGTTTGTGTATCTCTAAAATATACTCGATTTTTACCGTTGTCCTGTTGCAAGTATTTTGATATTAATGATAAATTCGCTTTATGTTGCAATTTTTTTCTACCGACGTTGTCGACGAAATGTTTTCTTTTCAGCTGTCGAAATGATGGTATGAAAACGCTTGGTATTTACTTGGTAATTAGGAAACAAATTATGCCACTTCCAAAATCACTGAGACACAATTTTTGAAAACGTTCTTGACAAATTATTTTTACTTAGGTTTAGTAATAACCCTCGAATGTAGTGGAATGTGACGTAGGTCACTTGCTAGAATTTTCAATTTCACCAACTCCAACTAATACACACCAATTGTGTAGTTTTTGAGTCGCAAAGACAAGTAGAGTCACTTTCCAATAATTATTTTGCAGACAGGAATTAATCAGGATGAAAGCGTGCAGGGATTTTTCTTTTCTCCAGTGATTGAAGTTGAACACGATGAAGCGTTTATCACTGAAAATCAATACACATTATTAGAAAAGGGTGATTTCAACAAGGTACCACTTATAATTGGAATATGTTCCGAAGAATCGATTGGACGAGCTTCGAGTAAGTCATACATTTTCAACTCGTTGTAATACATTTATATGCCGTGTTTTAGATTTGACCAACTTTGAGAAGACAGTAACTGAATTCGAAGAAGACGTTACAAATTTCGTTAACGAGGATATGCACATCATAGATGAAAATAATAAGACCTTAGCTGGTGAAGAAATAAAGAAAATTTATACAGACGGACAGTTAGCTTCTAATTTGTCTACTGCTGTTAGGGTAAACCATTTAATTTCCTACAACAGGAATATTTCATATATTTATTTATGTAATACCAATTGATGTTAAACAACTAAGATATTTAATGTCTGCAGCTGAGGGTTCAAATTTGATAGGCTCATCTTATTAGCTATATTAGTGCTATTAGAACTATGCTAAAATATGACCTACATATATAGATGCACTAGAGCTAGGATCGCTCATTACTTCATATGTTGTTCTCAGTGCATCAGAGAATAACATCTGAATGTCTAACGTACATTTATTACGCATTAACAAGTTAGTGTTTAGGTATTACAATATACGTATAATATCGTAATAAATAAAAAAAAACGTCCTCAAAGTGTGCCGTGCAGTTCGATTACAGGGTGTCCTCTAATTAATGGTACACATCAAAACCACATATTTCTCATGTCAAAATATTAGTAATTAACCAAACATACCTTAGTCCAAAAGTTGATAATAACCAAGATACAGGGTGTCAAATTTGAAATTTGGTTTTCCTTTTTTTTTTTAATAAATTCTGAATAAATAGGAATAATGGCACGACATTAGAGATTCGGGGTTTTTTTGAGGCGATAAAGTCAAATTCGTTCACACATTTGACGTCACTGATAGAGGGCGCCACCTATAGCACATCGAGCTTGTTTCAAAGGACACAACTATTTTGCGATTCACTGTATCGCTTTGACTATTAAATACATCGATTCTTCTACATTTTTTACGGAAAAAAGATCCACTTTGTTGGAGTCGCTAGGATTAACCGTTTTCGAGATATCTGCATTTGAAATTTCCTACGTGTACTTATTCTTGATTCAGAGATCTTAAATAGTTTTTTAAAGCAGGCCTTGCCTGAAATAAAATTAGAATAAAAACGAAACAAATTTATTTATTGTCAAAGTCAAACTTTCACGTTATTTTCTGCTTTAAACAGCTCTTTAAAAGTGTTTATTTTAAGTTAATTGCAAAATGCCGAGACATAATTTGTTTTCGAACGAGGAAATGCGGGATATGGTATGCGTATATTCAAAGGCCAATTTTAACGGACGTAGAGCCCATTGACGATACTTAGAAATGTATCTAAATCTGAGACAGCCAGATTTTAAGATTTTCAAAAATCTTTACGACAGATTGGGAGAAACAGGTACTTTTCGTCCCAAGCGAGGTTCCGCAGGTCGTCCGAAGATTTTACACCCCGAGCAGGAAGAAGAAATTCTGGTTCGTGTAGCTGAAAATTCTGAATTAAGCACAAGACACATTGCTATGGAAACTGGAGTAAGCAAGTCAACCGTATGGAAAGTATTAAAAAAAAGAAGGACTTCATCCTTATCACTTTACGCCTGTGCACAATCTGATACAAGGTGATTTTCCAGCCCGACACTGGATTTTGTCCATTTTTGTCGACTTCAACAAATTGCTGACCCGATGTTTTTAAACAAAGTACTGTTTAGAGATGAAGCAACATTTACGCGTAGAGACGTTTTCAACTTTAGGAATAAACATGCGTGGGATTTATTTACTACCAACTAATTTGAACGGCGAGTTATACCTCGATTTTCTGCAAACTCAGTTACCAAATTACTTAGATGATCTTCCCCTACAGTTAAGACAAGATATGCTATTCATGCAGGATGGAGCTCCGGCACACTTTTCTAGACTTGTAAGACAATATCTAAATACCACTTTTCCTGATCGCTGGATAGGTCGCGGAAGCCAGATGCCTTGGCCTGCTCGAAGCCCTGATTTTAATCCACTTGATTTCTGTGTATGGGGTTATATGAAATCGCTGGTGTATGAACACGAAATCAATACCCGAGAAGAGTTATGGCAGAAAATTAACAACGCTGCAGTTTCACTTCGAAATGAACAATTATTTTTTAAAATTAGACGGTCGTTCAATAAACGAGTACACAAGTGTATTGAGGTAAACGGACATCACTTTGAATATTTATTGCTGAAAGTAGACCTGTTTGTTTATTGATACTTCCGTCATTGTTATGATTGAAATAAAATATGTAATAATACATATTTAGCAAGTAAACATTTATTTACAGTAAAACTCTTGACTCTTCTTTGACAATCTGATGGTTTTAATAATATTAAAATAAAATAATATTACACTAATATAAAGTGAAGAGATGAATTGATATGCAAATATCTCGAAAACGGTTAATCCTAGCGACTCCAACAAAGTGGACCTTTTTTACGTAAAAAATGTAGAAGAATCGACATCTTTAATAGTCAAAGCAATACAGTGAATCGTAAAATAGTTGTGTCCTTTGAAACAAGCTCGATGTGCTATAGGTGGCGCCCTCTATTAGTGACGTCAAATGTATGAACGAATTTGACTTTCTCGCCTCAAAAAAATCCCGAAACTCTAATTTAGTGCCATTGTTCCTATTTATTCAGAATTTATTGAAAAAAAAAAAGGAAAACCAAATTTCAACTTTGACACCCTGTATTTTGGTTATTATCAACTTTTTTGACTAAGGTATGTTTGGTTAATTACTAATATTTTGATATAAGAAATATGTGGTTTTGATGTGTACCATTAATTAGAGGGCACCCTGTATATTTCAGTAGTCCAATGATAGCTGGTGCTGTTGTGCAATCTCCGCTATATGTAATATGTTGAATAGTGTGATATAATGTCCTAATAAACTGTGGCAAACATGCTAAAGACTACCACGAATTTAGGGATTGGTGTTCCCAGTATCTTCCTTTCTTTTCACACTTCTGGTTTCTGTAAACAAAGCCAGAGATCTAGTCAAAACTTGGCGATACTGATCGACATTCTTGTCTATGTGTGGAAATTCTATTTGAAAATCCTGAAGGGCGTCCCGTGTTGAATAAACCGACTGGTCATCAACCCTTCTTCTACCATTTCTAAAGTAATTTTCAATGATAAAAGTTTTTTTCTGCCGTGATTACCACATTTAATTTTTTTCATTCAATAAAAACTTCAGAACTTGACAGTTTCAAGAATAATAAGGCATGCGAGATCGATTTCAATGGCATATTCTGAGGATTTTTTTTATCTAACTGGATCAAAAAATCGTAACCATATCTATATTTTCTATATAAAGAAATGGAGGCTTCATGAAGCTATAGATAGGGTTAGTATCCACAACCAGTGGTCGTGGGTAGGTTAGGTTAGGTTAGGTTAGGTTTTGGTTATTAATAGGCAAGGCATCGTTAGGTAGTAACTGAGTTATCTTTTTGTTATTATGAAATACCCCTCCTTTTAGTTCTATAGCGACACATCATTTACGAGACCAATTATAAGATATGCCGAGATGCAGTCCGCATATACTGACGTCTATTTTTATCAGTTCTCCTATTTCGGAAATATGACCAGCAAGGAATATATTTACCTACCTGGTAAGTGCTTATTTCTAGTAGCTCTAATCAATAATGAAAATGTTTTTCTTCTGTATTTAAGTAGGTCTTCTACGTGTTAGTTGGACTACAAAGTTGGTTAAATGATAGGCCATTATAAATTAACAAAAATAAATTCAAATAGATGAGAGTGACTCACGCATGTGCTTTCATTTAGAGAAGCCATACAACTAATAGTTTAGTACGATAAAAATATAAAAATATTTTTTGTCGTACGCAGAAAAAAGTATCTGTAAAAATTACCCGTTACCAAAGGGCATAACTAACAACATTGTGAAAATAGATTTAGTTCCAAACAAATTTATTACATCATGTATGATATATCGAGTCGTAATTGTATCACAGCAGTTGTTGCGTACACTATCACTGGTTACAGTGACACACATTAATTGGTTTGAATGCAATTATTTATTAGCTCAACATTATTTCCATTCTGCAGTATTTAAATCGACTTGAAATTCAGATACGCCATTTGGTAGCAGAAGCAACTAAATACTTGTATACTACGTTAGGAAAATAAAAATGTAAAAATAGAAAAAATACCATATTAAGTCATGACAATCAAGGAATATAGTATTATATGCCGAATTACATAACTTGGAACGTACAACGTCAACGTTATATTAGGCATTCTTACAGATATTTATTTCTGCGTATGTCCATAGAAGAATGGTTTTTTTATTCTTATACTTTTGTGTCAAAAGGCTTTATGTTAAAAAAAATTGCATTAATCAAACAACTTGTATTAGGTGTCGAAGACAATTATTAGTTTGTAGAATCTGCTCATATTGAATGTATTTTTATGCTCGTGAAATGTATTTGAACCTATATTTAAGCGTTAAGCTAAAAATATTAATCCAAGAATAGCCTATCAATCTAAGAATATTAATATTTAGGAGCTGGTGCAGTACCGCATGCAGGCGATTGGTCATTTCAGTGGGCCAAAAACAACAAGAGCAATATAAATATTTATCCTACAAATGATATTTTGACCCACGATAGATACATGGGTTTTTTCACCAACTTCAGCAAATACCTGTAAGTAATGCTATATTCCAGATGGTAATAAAGGTGCAATAGCCTTCTATAAATATCCACGGTATTTCATTTTATAAAATGTCGATTTTTCTTTCTTGAATACGACGAATTTTATAAAAGAAAAATAATGTTATATCCGTATTTGTACTTGCTTCGTAATCTATTTCTTGGCATGACCTAATTACTACTTCATGTCAAAAGTACGTGGGACACATTTGACCTCATATGTTCTGAGACGTTTTATAGGAATAATGTCAAAATATTTTAAATTTCTAAAACCTTAATTTTTAACACATTTAAGGACACTTTACTGACATATACCTCTCCTCCTCCTCTCCTGACTCCTGAGAACTGCAGAATTTTTATTAATTGATATGCGTTTACGGGATACTTTTCTGCTACCTAAACTGAAATTTCAGAATTTATTTTATATGGGAACACCGTATGCAAATATAGATGTGCTTTTTTCACTAACAATGAGCCAACATTGGTCTGCAATTTCAGTCATGTCCATGACAGAACCAAACGTTAATTGGTGCAATTTGTGAACTGATTTTGGTCCCTATTTTGCTAGATAGATTTAATAAATATTTGCTGAGAAGTTAGTTAAGTTGCAAACAGCATTCGCATTCCTACCATTATATCATAAGACTGTGATTACGTCACGGGAAGAACACGACATTCTCCCAACACCAATATTATAGAAAAAATATCTGCTGATATCGTCAAGTCCAACAAGGTAACATTTGGTTCTGTCTCTAGTCCATACGCATACAGTGTCCTTCATAACGTGCGCATCGTATGGGAAACATTTTTTATTGACGGTTTTTTTAAACTTATGTAACTCTGTGGCTAACTTATGTTTTAAAAATGAAAAATTACCTGCTCGAACGGATTCACATGACTTTCAGTACCTGTCAAATATGACATTAACTCAAAGAAATCGGTTAAAATGGGTCCATTTCTTGCTATTTTAAGAAGTTTTACTTACGAAAATTAATCCCAAGCTTTTGAAATTAGAGAAATGGTTTCAAAGATACCTATCTAGCTTTTGTGGAATACCTTTTTCTTCAACGACTATTAAAAGTTTCATGATTTGAAGTTTTCTAAACTGTGTTTTTAAAGACTGTATTACACCCTGGTCGATTGGTTGATGAACTGACGTGGTATTTTGTGGAAGGGAAACAAGTTTTATAGCTTTTAAATTCTGAATATTATGGTGAGCTTGACAGTTATCCAAAAGCAATAAAATTTTCTGTTTTTTTCATCTAATAAGTTTATTGTCTCATCATATAATAATTTTTTCAAATAATGCTGATGTCATCCAAGCTCTTGGATTGTTTTCATATTCAACAGGAAGGGATTTAAAACATCGAGGCTGCTTAGCTTTGCCAATAAACACAAGTTTTACTTTTTCCGATCGAGTGATATTTGCTGCAACTAGAACAGTCAATCTTTCCTTGAGAAAGTTTGCCTCCAACACACTTTTCTCCTTTAAGGGGCAACACAACTCTAGCGGCCGAAAAAAGGGCTAATTTTGATAATCTGTTTTAGACCTAGAACAAAAAACCAAACATTTTCTTAATCTACATATTATTGGCTAGAAGTACGTATGACTTTTTTTTTTAATTGATTATTGTAGAAATTGTGCACTAATGAAAAAAAAAATCGATTTTTGCCCTAAAAAATACAGCAGTAAATGATTTCGCCCTAAAAATACAGCAGTAAACCGATTTCATCTGTATTAAAAATTTCTTCGTTCTTTTATCCTTTTCTTAAATTTGGTCACACTCTGTTTAACTCTACTGGTTTGGTCTACTTACCCGGCCTTTTCTTGTTGCGCGTGGAGCGTACGTCGTTATAAGCGATAATATGACCTAACATTTCACTACATATTTCGTCGTTATATTAGTTTCGTTGTAATATCTGATGTCTTCATAAACGATAGGTTTCACATACAAAAAGGATTATTACCGGCCGGGACTTTTGAAATTCATAGCAAAACCCGGTATGTCGTTATATCAGATGTCGGTATAAACGATATCTACTGTATACTAATAATTTTTTTAGTACTACATTTGTGCAATAAATTATATATTATCGTAATAAAAAATTAGAATAATAATAAAGTCAAATATAATAATAACACAGGACCACAACATTTTTTTTTCATGTGCGGAATACTACACTATGCCTCCTGAATGTTTTTTGGGTCGCTGATTACGAATCCGGGCTTACTTTTGCTTGATCAGCTAACCTAACCTCAAAAAACGCTCAAAAACTCAAAAAATCGAGTTCATAAATTGAATAGCACACGGGATCTGAATTTTTAAACTTGATAGCCCCTTCAACCGAACTCTTGCATCACAAAATCTCCGTATCCAAATTTTCAAACTCCTAGCCTCTTAACCTAACCTCAAGAACCCCCAAAAACTAAAAAAAAGAGTTTAGAACCTCAACGGCACACTTGACCTGAATTTTTTAAACTTGATAGCCCATTCAACTGAACTCTTGCATCTCAAAATCTCCGAATACAAATTTTCAAACTCCTGGCCTCTTAACCTAACCTCAAAAAACCCCAAAAACTAAAAAAAAGTGTCTAAGAACCCAACAGCACACTGGACCTAAATATTGTAAAACGAAGCCTTCAAACACTAACCCATAGCATCTTGTCCTTGAATGATGTTGACGACATGTATCTTCAGTCGTCGTTTCTAGCAATAAATTGGTGAATAGGATATATTGCTTCGCCAGTAACTAGCGACGTTATGAAAAAGTACCTTTAAAATCTGAAATTCCATCACCCTGAAAACAGTAATATGCTGAAGTGGATTTAGCGTTACCCATCCTGGACCACGTGGAGGTACCACTTCTCCAGGACTTACCTGTTTAGAACAGGGTCACCTATGATAGATACTTATTGTTAGTTTTTTTCCTAGCGCAGATACCGCCAAAGATCAAAGGTCATTCATCGATATAACTATAGATTCTTTTAACTTATCGTACTCGATCAATATCTAATATATATATATATATATTTTTTATATACGTTCCTGGCGTAGGTTCCCCTGTTCTAAACAGGTAAGTCCTGGAGAAGTGGTACCTCCACGTGGTCCAGAATGGGTAACGATAAATCCACTTCAGTATATTACTGTTTTCAGGGTGGTGGAATTTCAGATTTTAGAGGTACTTTTTAATAACGTCGCTAGTTACTGGCGAAGCACTATATCCTATTCACCAATTTATCGCTAGAAACGACGATATCATCAACATCATTCAAGGACAAGAGTCTACGGGTTAGTGTTTGAAGGCTTCGTTTTGCATCAGTTAAAGACATACATTGAAAAGTCTATTGTTTTACAATATTTACGCCCAGTGTGCTATTGAGTTTCTAGACTCGTTTTTCTTAGTTTTTGGGGTTTGAAGATTTGGATTCGGAGATTTTGATAGTCGAGAGTTCGGTTAAAAGGGCTATCAAGTTTAAAAATTCAGGTGGTGTGCTGTTGAGTTTTTAGACTCGTTTTTTTTTTTTAGTTTTTGGGCATTTTTGAGGTTAGGTTAAGAGGCTAGGAGTTTGAGAATTTGGATTCGGAGATTTTGAGATGCAAGAGTTCAGTTGAAGGGGCTATCAAGTTTAAAAATTCAGGTCCCGTGTGCTATTCAATTTATGAACTCGATTTTTTGAGTTTTTGAGCGTTTTTTGAAGTTAGGTTAGCTGATCAAGCAAAAGTAAGCCCGGATTCGTAATCAGCGACCCAAAAAACATATTGTAGGCATAGTGTAGTATTCCGCACATGAAAAAAATTTTTTGTGGTCCTGTGTAATTAATAGTAGGTAAAGTGAAAAAAAATATAAAAATTTACCACTGTCAACCTGAATGAAAATCTACCAATTTGTATAGATAGATTTTTAATTTCAGAAATCCGACACCAACACAGTCCTCACTTGATGGCCAGTCAGATGTGTGGCCCAGACTTACCCAAAATTTCTTTTATTTGGATATAGATACAGAACTATCAATCAAACTGAACCCCAGAAGTGAATCCTATGCCAAATGGGTGGAAGTGTACAAAACTTGGGGCGTTCCGCCGTTCGATACTTATTAGAGAAGCCTGTTAAATTATTGGTGTAATCTTAATATTGCAACTGAAACCATATTGTTTTTAAATGTCGCAGAATTGTGTCTGAATATATATCAATATTTAATGTATTATTCATGTAATTAACAAACATATAGATACATAAAAAGCTCTACTACCCTTTCTTCTTGCAACTAAAAATATTTTTGAACTTAGATATATATATTTTTTTTAAGAAAAAAATTATACAGTCATATAAATTACAGTTATAAATTTTCCGGAGACGGACTATTTAGAGTTTTTTTTAGGTCGCAGAATTTATTCTTCTGTTTTATTTGATCATATGAACCCTGGTAAGGGGGTGAAATAGGGGTGTAGAGGGTGAAAAAGGCATATTTAAAGTGGATCGGATTTGAACATTCAAAACTATTTTTTAGGATTTTTTTTTTCGTTTATTCTAGTTTCGGGTTCTATTTGATCTTGTGCAACTCTTTAAGCTGATGAAATCGGGATTGCACATGGTGAAAATGCAATATTTTTAAGAGAGATTGATTTAAGAGAACGCACAGAAGACACAGTTTTGAATTTTCAAACCCGACCTTTTTTTAAATATGCTATTTTCACCCTATTCAACCCCTATTTCACCCCTTCACAAGGGTTCATATCACCAACTAAACCAAAAAAATAAAATTTCTGCGACCTAAAAAAAAACTAAAGAGTCCGTCTCCGGAAAATTTAACCGGTATCCAGAATCCTGTGTATTGTGTGCGTGGTCCTTTCTATAACGCCTCCCCCTCAGATAATTAAAAACAGTTACGCTAACGGCTATACCCTCATTTGGATGTGAATAAAAACAATATTATTGTGTATACAATAAAACAACGTGTCTGCCGTCTTCGGCGCTCGTAACGGGATTTTTTAAAAGTTTTTAATGGTTCTAAGGTTTTTAAGGTTTGAGGTTAAGGTTTTAACGGTAATTGTTTCGTCTCCTAAGACACATGTGTGAAGTAAACATGTACATCTATAAATATCAGTTTTATACAAGTTGTTAAACTTGTAAAACTTCCACATCTACGTAGTGGAGTGAAACTGTATTTTTTTTTCTGTTGATCTGTCGGTCTGTCTGTCTGTAAATCTTTTTGTTTACATGACAACTCGAAAACGCGTTAAGAAGTCTATTTTAAATTTGGAAAATCGATCGGTTAAGGGGTTGGGGGATAAATCGAGGAATATATGTTTGCCTTGTCTATAGGTAATTTACAAACGATGCAAAATATCAACCTGAAATTTCAAACACATAATTAAAATACAAAATTCTGAAAATATAAAGGTTTTTTCTTAAATTAAAGGTTGAAGGGTTGAGGGGGTTCAGGGACCTAAGTATTAAAAATAGGTAAAATAAATGTTTTTAACATATATTTTAATAATCACAAAGTGAAAAGAACCCCAATAAAAGAGTTCTCTAATACTACTCTTCTTCCCCCTACAACCCCTTTGAGTACGGGACGGGAGGTAGAGTAAAATAGAAAGATTAAAAACATTAAAAATTTGTGAAAACTTATATGTCGCCAATCTAAACTACAGGTCATTTGGGTCACAAAGATTATTCAGGTTATTAATGTAATAAATGAGTAAAAACTTGTGAAACGTGTCACGGATTTTCCAACTATTTAGCATGAATGCAGAACTATTAGGAATGAGTTGTCGCATTTCACGAGTATTTAGAAAGTTATATATAAAAATTATAAGTTCATTTAGGTTATGTATGTCATATGGGTTGTAGGGATCATAAGAATCATAATGGTCATATGAGGCATAAAGGTCAAACTGATCATAAACACCTTAAAATTCATACGAAAATATATACAAATATATATATACTCGTAATATCATACTTTTAACAATACTACATTTTTGTAAGATGTTTTCAACGGTTTAGTCTAATTAAACGTGGAAAATTGGATATGGAAGTAATGATTTTATTAGCAGCGTTTTTTTTTTTAAAGCCAATAACTTCAAATCAAATAAAATAATGATTAATTACTTCATTACTTCAAGTTTTAGTTTCTCTAACATTACTGAATTTTACGTACATTTATAATTTCATATTTCTGTCTGAAACTACAGAATTGACTTTTGTCATAGACGCAGTTCGGATATATAAAAAATTGATCAAAATGTAACAGCTGAAATCCAATATATCTGCATTACATCAATTCCATTCGTTCTTATTTCTATAAAAAAAAATAAAAATAAAAAAGAACTGATTTTAGACAACACTGTGATTATAAGCAAGTAAGTTCATTTCTATCGATTAGATGTACAATTTAGCTTTACATTTTGAACATGAATTAAATATATTCTTACCTCTTAGACTGTCCTCCATGAAAATCCTCCCCGCCAAACTAATGTGTTATTTCGATAACACCTTTCTTCTACATATATTAACACCGTATTTGTAAATCGTCATATCATGTAGCAAAATCTAAAGAACATCAACATGTTTTGATTTAATTCAAATGTGCCTAAAAGTTGTTGCACTACTTACAGGACTACAGAGTGGCTACACCAAACATTGTTGTTTTTTAAGTGAATGGGATAGCAGAGCCAGAAACCAACATTATGTCGTTAAAGAATGGTCTTTACGTGAAAACATTGTGTCTGGTCTAAAAAACGTCCTTAATGAACTCTTAATAGAGCAGCAGAAGATTTATTTACCTCCTCTGCACATAAAACTTATATAAAATTGTGTTAATTCCTTAAATACAGAAGGAAATGCTCTTCTTTATTTGAGACCAAAATTCGCGCATATAAGTGAGGCAAAGCTTGAGGAAGGAATGTTCGTTGAGCCGCAATTACGGTAACTTTTTAAAGACGAACATGTTGAAGCTACACTTTCACACGAAAAATTTCACCAGTAAATTGCTCAAATTAAGAAGCAGTATACATAAATGAAGTCCAAACAGGTTAGTAAATATTGCTGGCCCTCAAACGTGAAGCCGATCTCGGCAAATACAAGTGAAAAAAAGACCAACAAAATAATTTATTGATTGTATTGTGTCGAAGACACAAATATATCAGGGAACGACAACAAATTTCAAAATACAGAACAGTGTTATCTGACTTTGTATCTAAATAGAGTTTATTCTGTTGCTTGCACTTGCGCTTTCCGTTGTTCTAAAGTATAACATCGTAGTAATGTCAGTCTACATCAGTCTACTAATTAATGACTGATGTGCCGTCAAAATTGTTGGATGCATAGCGAATGACCTATAACATTCAATGTTTTGATCTGTTTAATGTAGATATCAATTAGTTTCTTTAAATATATGCATAATATCTACAACACATATTTACATGGATTAGATAAATGATGGAAACAAATTGAGTTGAAATCTCACAAATATAGACAATGAGCCAAAAAAACATCGATTTTGGTCTTAGTTTGAGCTTAAATAATGCGAGGACCCAGTATAAAAAGACAGGTACGGGCGTGCGAGTTTCACTTAAATTAACTTTGCAAAATGAACGATCATTTATGAAATGTCGACAATTTTCTTAAGGTACCTAACAGTTACTTACGGCTTTTCAAAGGGTTTCTTCCCAGGTAAAAGGTACCCAACAGTTACCTAACAGGCAGTGGAAAATTGTAGCTTAATGTGCGAGGTGTGTAAATTAAGGATTTAAGTGATGAAATAAGACTGATTTTTCTAAATGTTTTTATTCGAATAGAATTACAATTCAGTATTGTCTCCTTCAAAATAACTTCCTTGGGAAACCACACAGCACTGGTGACGGTTCGTCCATTCCTCATAGCAGTGCTGGGACTGATATACTGAAATAGCAGTCAGCTGGTCGGTAACAGCCGTTTAAATGTTTTCTAATCCCAAAATGACGTCCCTTGAGGCGACTTTTCAATCTCGGGAAGAGAAAAAAAGTCACAACGACTCAAGTCAAATAAGGAGGCTGAGGAGCCACAGGAATGTTTTTACTAGCTAAAAACCCGTTTAGTGAAATGACTGTGTGACAAGGCGCATTGTCGTGATGCAATATGCAATATCGTAATAAGTTTTTCAAGAACCTCTCTGTAAAAGTGTTGATATACTGTTTGGCCTTTAGGCACAAACTCTTTGTGGACAATTCCTTGCTATCAAAAAAGCAAATCAGCATGCATTTGATCTTTGACTTGCTCATTCTTGCTTTTGTGTCTTGGAGAGCTTGAAGTGTGCCATTCCATGCTTTGGCACTTGGTTTCCGGGTCGTACTCAAACACCCAAGTCTCATCACCAGTAATGACACATTTCGTAATAGGGGGATCATTTTCAATCGATTCCAAAAAAAAAGAGTCAAGACACCTTTCTCTCCTGCGAAAGATTTTTTTGAACCATTTTTGCGCAGGTTTTTCTCATCCCCAATTCATTAGTCAAAATCGGATTAACATTGGTGTAATTCAAATTTAACTCTTTTCCGATCATTCTTGTCGTAACTGATGATCTAAACGAACAATATCCTTTTCATCTGTGCTTGAGTTCTTGAAGATGAAGGCCTTCCGCTGCGTGGTTCATCTTCAATCGACTCTCTTCCTTCTCAGAATACCTTAAACCACCGAAATCTTGGGCTCTTGAAAAAACACTGTCTCCGTAGGCGTGTTGAAGATTTACAAAAGTATCCGTTGCGCTGTGTCCAAGACTGAAGCAAAACCTGAAAGCACACCGTTGCTCAAAATTAATGTCACTCATTTTTTAAACGCACTGGAAACAACCGGTTTACAAAAAGAGTCACAAAGAACAAATAAATAACTAACAAGTTCAAACTTGTACTGAAGGTGCATGACATGTTAGCCTATCACCCTTCCAAGTCCCATCTCCGCAGTGTTGCTAGATCGGGGGCAAAAATGATTGGATATAAGTATAGGACATTTATTTCATTTTTTTTATAAACATAGTGTTCCATTTAAAATAAGTTAACAACAAGACAACGACATATCAGTCAAAAAAATGCCATAATTACTATTATATTGTATTTGTATATACTATAACATGTGTTACAAACCTCTCACTTTTCATATTATTGTGTAACATAGCCAGAGTAAGTTATTATTTAATATTAAATTTAGTGTATTAAAAGAACTAATTAGATACACTGTATTTAAAACCTATAATAAATTCTACCCTTTTTTCTAGTAGCACATTGAAGAACATTGAATTTTAATTGTGGCAACATGGAGGTAGTTGTAAAATAAATTAACTGTTTACTTGTTAAGTGTTGTTAAATTAAGTGTTAACTGACAGAACCACCCCAGGATTATCTTAAAATTATTTGATATTTTAATTATTCCTGTAACTCAAACGTTCACCTAAATATTTCTGGGCACACCTAAATATTTCTGTACGTCACCTACATAGTAAACTTAAGTACGCATATATGTCTGTTTTTATGTTAAGTCACTAGTTCACGAGATTGTATTCAAATAATAACAATGTCGAAGAATATATTCATACTTTTTCTTCTGTCGTCGGTAGTTTGTTTTAAAACTCAGAGAGAAATAACGTTTCAAAATGTAACTGTTGAAGGGTATGTCACTAAACCAACTTGGGTGAAGTATTATATTTAATGGCCACCTATGTTCAGAAGAGAGGGTTGAAAACAACAAACTAATATTCAAGGCAAGGATAGATTTATCTAGAGAAAGTAATAACAGTTTGACACGGAATTTACCAAATCTTATAGATGTTGATATTATCAGGATAATAAACCAACACGTACCAGTGATATATAAACACTCTTTGGAAGGGCTGGAAACATTGGAAATAAAACAGAGTAACATTTCCAGGATTGAAGAAACGTTCAATGGTGTTCGTGTACGGGTTTTGAATTTGGAAGATAACAAAATTGAACATATTTTGGTCGGCGCTTTTAATGGAACAAATTTCAATGACATTTCTTTAAAGAATAACAAATTAAAATCGATCGAGGGAGGATTATTTGAAGAGTGAACTTGAATAAGGGGCTTTTTCACGATTTCTTAGCAATTTCCAGCGGTTATTCGCAATTTACTCTAACTTTGGAGGGTCTACCAGCTAAATCAACTTGTGATTTGGATTCAGCGCATCAAAATACACAAAAAACATACTAGATCTAGTTCGAAAAAAAAATTTCGGTTTCATAACATTTTCATAATTTTTTACGATATTTAGCGGTTTTTTGCAATTTACTCTAAATTTGGAGGGCTGACAAGCTAAATCAACTTCAGATTCGGATTCAACGTATCGAAATACATAATAAACATACTTGATCTAGTTCGTAAAAAAATTTCTCGCTTGCGTAACTGCATTTTTTTTGCCATTTTTTAGCGATTATTAACGTTTTTTTGCAATTTACTCAAAATTTTGGGCGTGTACGGGTTAAACCGACCTCAAATTCGGATTTAGTGCATCGAAATACATAACCCTAGATGGATCTGGTCAAAAGTAATGACCACTTTTTTTATTGTGTGCCGGTGCAATTTGTCAGCAATTGAGAAGCTGGACCTTAGGGGAAATTATTTGGAGTGCTGACCTGAAGATATTGTGGAGAGACTTCTTTCATGGAAGTAGATACTTGTTGACTAATAATTTCAAAACTATTTAATGCAAAAATATTTTTTATTTTTTAGTGTAGGTCTAAAAAGTAAATATATATTTTCTGTGTTGATGTTTACATAATTATTTGTTTTGGAAAAGTGTTATCTTCTGTACGAAATTTGTACAAGGTGAGTAAAATATATTTTATTATAGAACATTACTTTATAATGTAACTGTTTGGACGTTACATGTACAGTAAAATACTTATATTTTACTAGATGTAATACATAAGTGTATTTAATACTTATATTTTCTTGAATAACTATTGCATTATTAAATATTGTAGTGTTATGTAAAAAACAACGTTTAAAAATTGAAAAAATTAAGGTCTGCAAACTGTTACCTTCTTCACTGATTATTACAAAGAGCACATTATTACAAAAATGTCATAGAGTCCATATATTAATTAAAATCAACCGTACTTATGTATTTTTTAAAGCAAGATATTCTTAGGTTGATAAAACTTATTTCCAGTCATTTCCGTATTCATATAGTGGAATGTTAGGAAAAAACTTGTATTGGTATAAAATTTTCTGTTATGTTAATGTTATCTAGAAAGGGTGTCACAAAATGAGCTTGCAATATTTTAGTACTCCGTATTCAAAAACATTTTTTTTTATAAACCTGGGTCTAGAAATTATTTATAAGAGTTTATTTATACACCACTGTTCATCAGATTTTGACTAACGAATTGGGGATGAGAAAAATCTGCGCAAAAATGGTTCCAAAAAACCTTTAGCAGGAACAAAAGGACATCAGGAGGGAGAGGTGTCTTGACATTTTGGAATCGATTGAAAATTATCCCCATTTTATGGAACATGTCATTACTGGTAATGAGACTTGGGTGTTTGAGTACGACCCGGAAACCAAGCGCCAAAGCATAGAATGATATACTTCAAGATCTCCAAGACCCAAAAAAATCAAGAATGAGCAAGTCGAAGATCAAATACATGCTGATTTACTTTTTTTGATAGCCAGGGAATTGTCCACAAATAGTTTGTGCCTCCAGGCCAAACAGTAAATTAACACTTCTTGGAGAGAGGTTCTTTAAAAATTTCGAAAAAGGGTCATGTGTGTCAGACCAAACATCAAGAACAACTGGATGTTGCAAAACGACAATGCGCCTTGTCACACAACCATTTCAGTAAACGAGTTTTTAGCCAGTAAAAACATTGCTGTAGCTCCTCAGCCTCCTTATTCGCCTGACGTGAGAGAGATTAAAAAATCACCTCAAGGGACGTCATTTTGAGACCATACAAAATATTTAAACGGCATTTTTTTTAAATTAGGCTCATTACTTAATTTACACACCTCATATACAGATCATAAAGATCATATATATGTCACAGTCGTAAAAGTTAATCCAATTCTTATAGCCACTTTCTTAAACTAGAGACTTACTCTAAATTATTAATTATGGAAAAGTAATAGTTTTTATATGGTTTCTTAAAGATTTTTTTTTTTTTGTTATTTAAAATTTTATCAAACAATACACTTTAGTATCTCCTTAAAAACTAAGTACCGTATCGATAAACTTAACATTTATCTTCCAAAGTATTAGTAAGATATATTTCTATTGCAAGTGGTTATAACAACAATCGATGTACTTACAGTGAGATAGATAACACGTTTCTTACTTATTAACCTTAGTCTATAATTGGACAGCGTTTTATAAGAAATCAAAATGTGGACCATTTTCTTGATATCTTGCTTTGCATGTTTTGTGGGAAAAACCGTAAGTAATGTATTCTCTCTAGTTAGAAGTCATATATATGTACGTACATACTTATGCAACGTATAATTTATATTGAATACAGTTAGCTCGAATTTATATCTGCAGTGCGGAATGAATTACTTTTTTAGAAGTATATATGTATAATGTTAAATATTGATAACAGCAATCAATTAAATTACCTTGCTAAGAATAATTATTAATAATTTAACTTACTAATTGTTTTAAATAGTAATTTATGTAACCAACCTTCTTATAAAAAGTTACACTTCTCCAAAAACAATCACTGAAAAGAAAATGATCTAAATACCATTTTTTTAATACGTCAGGATTTATTTTCTCTCTCTTGCACTATAGATACCACATAAATTTCCAGAAGTTTCGAAATGTTGGGAGTATCTCATATATTACGAAGTGCACTTGAAAAACCAGCATGTTGTACTTTATTAATCTAATGAAATATACAGGATGAACAGTTAATTAATTTACCAAAATGATGAGTGTAATTAATCATTCTCCGATCTAAAGTTTCTGAATTGATGTCAAAGTTGTTGGATTTGACACACCTAAAACAACCTTATAACCCAGGAAAATTTGACATCAACCTGGAAAAAATTGTCACAATAGAAATTACACTCATTGGAATTGGGTTTCGAAATAATATAAGAGTTCCCCATCGATCCGAGTTCCTCTAGGTCATTTATGAAGGACTAAAAGGTTATGAAACAGGTTTTTCGTAAATATCTCCAAAACGATTACCTTTTCGAAAAAAAAAACAATGGTAATTTGTAGATTAGATAATTATTCACAAAATATTCAGTACAAATTTGTAGATCAGATAATTATTTACAAAAAAATGCTATATATGTATAACTTTGTCCATAAGACTAACTATTCTAGGGATATAGCATTTCAAAGAATTTCAAGTGTTATTATATACCAGGTGCGATTGTTTTTTATTACGTGGTGTCCCCAGTGGACCTAATCCACTATGTTGAACTGAACAACTACAAATAATAGGTGTTTTAATAATTCCTTAAACAATCGAAATATCGAAGTGGTGTACCCAAGAGGGTTGCTTCTGGGTTAACTCTTTCCCCGCCTTAAGCCAGGTCTTTACAACAAATAAAAAAGTAGTAGTGTACCCCTTACTGCTTGCGATAAGTTCTGGGCACGCCACTGAAGTAACGGGTGACTCGGTGTCCTCATCTTCTAAAACATAATCTTGTTTCTAATATCTAATCAATGATGTTCTCGTCATCAATTTTGAGTGTAACAAAATTCAAACATTATTGGCCACGGCAGTAGCTATAAGCTACGGAACACTTTAATTTTGGTTTTTTTACATCCACAAATTGGACTTGCCTTTACTGCATTGACAAGAACCTGTAATCCGCAGTACATGGGGTAGGTTGGAGCCAAGTTGCTGAACTGAATAATATCCAAGCCATACTTGCAATTTACCCGAAACAGATGTTGAACAGAGGCAGATGTAGGAGGAAGTAAATATAGTTTCACAGCTTTATTGAGTTTAGTTGACTTAACAAAAGTCGAAGATCTTAAAGCTTCAATGAAAATTATGTCTTTCAGTGATCTATAGACTGGCAAGAAAAATCGTAGCCCATTGTTGGCAATATAGATATATCATTCAGAACACTGCATTCAAATTCGGAGTATTCAGTTGTTCAAGCTGAAATATATTTTCTTCATTGAATTCCCCTTGTTTTCCATTATAATCATATATTTCATTATACTTCTTGCTACATTTTATTTTAATATTATGCGTCGAATAGGTGTATAAAATAATATGTTTTATTTAGCAATATGGTGCAATTTATAGTCAACTGTGAATAATGAATTTTCTGTTTCATATATTAATCAAACACGCCATTAGTTTGTTTTTTAATTAGTTTAATATATTTTTGTAATTAATAATAGAGATGCTTATTTTGTTAATTTTAAATTTATGTTTGGTAGTTTTGGTTTATTTGGTTCTCGTTACATATGTATATGTACAAATAACTAAAAGAGTACCTACAATTTAGTATCGTTGTATATAAGAAAACACGTGGAATTCCACGAATCAGAAAAATATAGGGTGTTTAATTAAAAAAAAAAAATAACTTTCTTTAAACAAATGCTACATTTTCTTTATACTGTTTTTCTCATTTCATGTTTTGAAATTTGAGAAAAAAATGTAACTGAAAAAATTAATAATAACTGTATAAATATAAAATAATTAATAATAATTAAAAATTAATAATATAATCAAGTAATATTACAACTAAATAAAATAAAATAATAATATATTTGACTAATAAATAATTTAACCCCGTAGAGTTTGTTTAAGCTCTGAGCATAATGCTGAAAAGGAGTTGGGAATTCTCATGAATCCACCCTGTTCACTAGTATTTATATTCCAGTATATAATTCGGTATCTTAATATAATGATTTTCTTAGGTTGGTTGGCAGTCAGAGATAATTGTGACGTTGCCAAATGGAGCCATCAGGGGAAGAGTCGAGGAAACCTACAGCAACGTTACATTTTATGCATTCCAGCAGATACCTTTCGCCGAACCCCCTGTAGGAAAACTCAGATTTTTGGTAAGTCCTCATTGTAAACGATGTGCAAGAAACTAAATCTGTTTTACTAGCTTAGTGTTGAAATTCTATTGCCTAAATTCAATTTTTGAAGTGGTTGACAACACTAAATAATTTATATTTGGAAATTAAGTAAGTTTCGAGTCAAATGGTGTTTGAATTTGATGAATTGAAAATTGTTTGATCTGTTAAAAAACTGAAACGGAGCGAGGTGTACTGACTTCTTAAACATGTTATTAGTTACGTTTAAATTTTAAACTGTTATTTTTAAATTTAAACCTGGAAATTCAGATTGGCTAATAAATATACAAACATTATCTTTAAATGTAATGGAAGGTCATCTAGAGTGAAAAATGAGATTACTAATAAATAATTTGTCAACATAAATAGAATATTAAGTCATTAGTGACTCACTGATATTTTACAAAGTACTATAAGAAGACCTTGAGTTATTCTGGATTGGCAAAAAATAAAAGCAAAAATTACGTAGAAGTTTAATAAATTGTTAAAATAGTATTTGAATAAATAAATAAAGCCACGTAAAGAGAATTGCGTATTTTGAAAACTGTACGGGGGTTTTTTTTTTTTTGTGTTTTGGGGGTGTGGGGGGGGGGGGGGGGGAAAGGGGAAGGGGGGAAGGGGGGTGGGGGGGGGGGGGGGGGGGGGGGGGGGGGGGGGGGGGGGTGGGGGGGGGGGGGGGGGGGGGGGGGAGGGGGGGTGGGGGGGGGGGGGGGGGGGGGGGGGGGGGGGGGGGGGGGGGGGGGGGGGGGGGGGGGGGGGGGGGGGGGGGGGGGGGGGGGGGGGGGGAAGGGGGGGGGGTTTGGGGGGGGGGGGGGAAAGGAATGAATAAGGGGGGGGGGAAGGGGGGGGGGGGGGGGGGGGGGGGGGGGGGGAAAAAAAAAGGGGGGGGGGGAAGGGGGGGGGGGGGGAAGGGGGGGGGGGGAGGGGGGGAAGGGGGAAAATTTTGGGATTGGGGGGGGGGGGGGTGTGGAGGGGGGGGGGGGGGGGGGAAGAAGGGGGAAAGGGGGGGGAAAAGGGGGGGAAAAAAAAAAGGGGGGGGGGGGGGGGAAAAGAAGGGGGGGGGGGGGAAGGGGGGGGGGGGGGGGGGGGGGGGGGGGGGGGGAGGAAAAAAAAAAAAAAGGGGGGGGGGGGGGGGGGGGGGGAAAAAAAAAAAAAAAAAAAAAAAAAAAAAGAGGGGGGGGGAAAAAAAAAAAAAAAAAGAAGGGGGGGGGAAGGGGGGGGGGAAAGAAGGGGGGAGAAAAAAAAAAAAAAAAAAAGGGGGGGGGGGGGGGGAAAAGGGGGGGGGGGGGGGGTTAAAAGGGGGGGGGGGGGGGGGGGGGGGGGGGGGGGGGGGGGGGGGGGGGGAGGGGGGGGGGGAGAGGGGGGGGGGGGGAGGGGGGGGGGGAAGGGGGGGAGGGGGAGGGGGGGGGGGGGGGGGAAAAAGGGGGGGGGGGGGGGGGGGTGTGGGGGGGGGGGGGGGGAAAAGGAAGGGGGGGGAAAAGGGAGGGGGGGGGGGGGGGGGGGGGGGGGGGGGGGGGGGGGGGGGAGGGGGGGGGGGGGGGGGGAAAAAAAAAAAAAAAAGGGAAAGGGGGAAAAAAAAGGGGGGGGGAGAAGGGGGGGGGGGGGGGGGGGAGGGGGGGGGGGGGAAAAAGGGGGGGGGGGGGGGGGGGGGGGGGGGGGGGGGGGGGGGGAGGAGGGGGGGGGGGGGGGGGGGGGGGGGGGGGGGGGGGGGGGGGGAGGGAGGGGGGGGGGGGGGGGGGGGGGGAAGGGGGGGGGGGGGAAGGGGGGGGAGAAAAAAAAGAAAAGGGGGGGGGGGGGGGGGGGGGGAGGAGGGGGGGGGGGGGGGGGAGGAGGGGGGGGGGGGGAGGGGGGGGGGGGGGGGAGGAAGGGGGGGAAGGGAGGGAAAAAAGGGGGGGGGGGGGGGGGAAAAAAAAGAGGGGGGGGGGGGGGGGGGGGGGGGGGGGGGAGGGGGGGGGGGGGGGGGGGGGGGGGGGGGGGGGGGGGGGGGGGGGGGGGGGGGGGGGGGGGGGGGGGGGGGGGGGGGGGGGGGGGGGGGGGGGGGGGGGGGGGGGGGGGGGGGGGGAGGGGGGGGGGGGGGGGGGGGGGGGGGGGGGGGGGGGGGGGGAAGAGGGAAAAAAAAAGGGGGGGGGGGGGGGAAGGGGGGGGGGGGGGGGGGGGGGGGGGTTGGGGGGGGGGGGGAGGAAAAAAAGGGGGGAGGGGGGGGGGGGGGGGGGGGGGGGGGGGGGGGGGGGGGGGGGGGGGGGGGGGGGGGGGGGGGGGGGGGGGGGGGGGGGGGGGGGGGGGGGGGGGGAAAAAGGGGGGGGAGAAAAAAAGGGGGGGGGAGGAGGGGGGGGGGGGGGGGGGGGGGGGGGGGGGGGGGGGGGAAAAAGGGGAAAGGAAAAAAAAAAAAAAGAGGGGAAAGAAAAAAAGGAAAAGGAGGGGGGGGGGGGGGGGGGGGGGGGGGGGGGGGGGGGGAAGGGGAAAAGGGGGGGGGGGGGGGGGGGGGGGGGGGGGGGGGGGGGGGAAAAGGGGGGGAGAAAGGGGGGGGGGGGGGGGGGGAGGAGGGGGGGGGGGGGGGGGGGAAAAAAAAAAAAGGGGAGAGAAAAAAAAAGAGAGGGGGGGGGGGGGGAAGGGGGAAGAGGGGGGGGGGGGGGGGAGAGGGGGGGGGGGGGGGGGAAAAAAAGGGGGGGGGGGGGGGGGGGGGGAAAAAAAGGAGGGGGGGGGGGGGGGGGGGGGGGGGGGGGGGGGGGGGGGGGGGGAAAAAAAAAAAGGGAGGGGGGGGGGGGAAAAAAAGGGGGGGGGGGGGGGGGGGGGGGGAAAAAAAAAAAAAAAGGGGGGGGGGAAAAGGGGGAGGGAAAAAAAAAAGAAAGGGGGGGGGGGAAAAAAAGGAAAAAAAAAAAAAAAAAAAGAGAGGGGGGGGGGGGGGGGGAAGGGGGGAAAAAGAAAAAGGGGGGGAAAAAGGGGGGGAAAGGGGGGAAAGGGGGGGGGGGGGGGAGGGGGGGAAAAAAAAAAAGAAAAAAAAAAAGGGGGGAAAAAAAGAGGGGGAAAAAAAAAGGGGGGGGGGGGGGGGGGGGGGGGGGGGAAAAGGAAAAAAAAAAAAAGGGGGGGGGGGGGGGGGAGGGGAAAAAAAAAAAAAAAAAATTTGGGTTTGGGGGGGAAAAAGGAAAAGGGGGGAAAAAATGGGGGTTTAAAAAAGGGATTTAAGGGGAAAAAGGGGGGGGGGAAGGGGGGGTTTTTTTTTCCAAAGGCGGGGAGGGGGGGAAACCCAAAAAAAAAAAGGAAAAATGGCCAACGGGTAAAGAGAACGTTTTCTCAGTCACCATTCAGAAATAAGTTTCAATGTAGCAAGTAACATTAATGAATAAAGTGGTGTTTACACTAACTTGTACTACACCACTTTTGTTTGACAGATGAAGTGCAGATATATTCAGTCGGCATTTCTTTTTTTTTACTATTTCTTGATTCTATTCAGTTCTCTGCTATATTCGGAACACTGCCTGGCCCCTCTAACTATCTCTACACCTGTGGCCAAAAACGCATTGCCACGGCAAAGCTCTACAAACTAGAGTTCTTTCTTATAACCACCTTTTTATTTCAATACCTTTTAATCAGAACTTAGAACACTCAATTTTATCTTCATGTCGACAAAAAGTTCAAACTTCACTTGATACAAGCAAGTGTGTACATTGAAAAAATGCTAGATGACAGATTACTAACTGTGGAGGAAGAAAGTGCCTTTGCAAGTGGTAAGTAGATATCCTAGGTGGTCATCCACTTAACTGTCTTGACTTCTTTAGCCAGGATTGGTACAAGTACTTTCCATGAGGTTTAAACTTGTTTAGTAGCTGACTTTCAAGTTACTGATACAAGTAACTAACATATTTATTATAGCAATGTAGCTTGCCAATAGATTTTTCTTGAACACAGGCTCCTCAACCGGCAAAAGAATGGGATGGTGTTTTGGACTGCACAATGGAGACTACAATCTGCAGACAGATGTACAGTATAAGTACAATAGAAGGCGAGGATTGTCTCCATTTACACGTTTATACACCAGTCGTGAGTATAATTAATTATATATAATATAATATTAATTATAAATAATATCTACCAATTCATGAAAATTAAGTTTTTGTAAAACCAACAAATGTATTTGGATTTTTTGTAAAGCCTCGGAGGCTTTAAACATAAGTTGGAACACATTAGTTTCCAATTTTGAATTATTAACACCTCTCAATTTAAAGAAATTTTAACGAATAAAAAAAATACAAGGCATTCCAACAGATGTCAAAATATTTACTTATATGGTTACTCAAAGTGTTTTCTGCTTAAATGTCCCTCAAGAATTTATCCTCCCTTCCCCCGATTGTAAATAGGTGTCTGCGTATTTCAAATATCATCTTTCTATTCATATTTTAGAAAGAAATAATGCAGCAATGCTGATAAAGATAAATATGCAAGCAAATGTAGAGTAAATAATAACTATTTTAGGAAATCTAGGCCAGTCACAAGTTAAGGAAGTTTTCTCTTCTTATCAAAACAAAAAAAAATTATTTTAACATTATGTGTCTATTATTTTAACATTCGAATTAACGTAATTAACAATGTTAGCAAAAAAAATGAAACAAAAATTTGACAATCGTGTGACGTGACATTTATTCAAATTTCCGGAGTTTAATACGACTTATTTTCGATCTGTCACAGGTTGTGTAAATCGTTGTAATGAATTTTCCATCAATCTAAAATAACCAAGTCTTCTATCATTGAAAAGGTTGCAAAACGTTGTTTTTTTATGAGCACATTACCCACTGTGACTGCCATTTAAAAAACACAAGTGTATGTCATAACTCAATATGACATCAAACGTTCTCCTTTATATTTGTTCTGTTAAACAAATAAAAACAGAAATAATTCATAGAAAATTTATTTTTCTTTGAAATACCTAGTTAGCTATATTTTTTTACAAATCCAAACAGTGCTTTAAACTAATCTCATAACACTGTAAATCTTTTTCTTTTTAACCGTTTTTAACCGTTTTCATGCTACTTATATTAAACATCGAAAAAAAATCACCCTGCATATGTATTCTTGGATCGACTTGATGCAGGTTTATAATCAGTACCAACGTATTTTCAGTTGCCAGGTAGTGATCCCACTTTGCCCGTTATGTTTTATATATACGGAGGTGGCTTTGAACAAGGTAGTGCAAATTATTATGGAGCTGGTCCTCATTACTTCATGGAGCACGATGTCGTTCTTGTGGGCATCAATTATCGAACAGGACCTCTAGGTGAGTTCAATACTGTGCTTGCATTAGAGTAAAAGGAACAATTTATGGTACCTATTGAACACGCACCAAAAACTTAAATCATACGAATTATAAAATATAATTTTTCGCGTCTTCTCTGGCCAAAAAGAGTTGAAATTTTTTGTGATCGCACTTTCTGTGGACATCGGCAATTATTTGTGACTACAAATATTTTCCACATGGAAGTTATTAAACTTATCTGTCAATTGGAGCCAACGATTGAGGGTCTTCCAATGAGTATTATTTTGTCATAAAAACTCAACTTTAGTCCAAATGTAGAAAAAAATTAATTTTCATTCCTTCATGAACGAAGAGGTGAACATCTGAAAAGCTATACTTTTTCATCTATTAGTATGTTTTAAGCTATTTTATTTATAAAGGATAGAAACCCTCAAAAAATCGATTTTGAACTACCTAGTCCGCTCAATTAAAATTAACTGTTTCGTTCAGGATTCTTGTCGACTGGTGACACAGTAATTCCTGGAAACGGGGGATTGAAAGATCAAAATCTTGCACTTAAGTGGGTCCAGGATAACATCCAGTTTTTCGGAGGGGATCCGAAGAAAGTCACCATTTTCGGACAGAGCGCTGGAGCAGCTTCCGTATCATATCAAACGCTGAGCAAACAGTCCACAGGTAATAATAATAATGATAATAATAATAATTTATTGGTTTAGTTGACCCATAGGGGTATAAAACAAGTCAATATGTCCTTATTTGTATAAACTATAACTATAAACTATTACTACACCAAATCGCAAACAACCCAACATATACATATGTACACATTACATTTTTCGATGTTTAATACATTTTTCAATAATTTAAATATTCAGACACACTATAGAAAGCTTTGTTCACTAAGTACTCCTTGGCTTTATTTTTTAAAAGAATGTATAGTTACATTATTTTTTATATCTTCTGGTAATTTATTATACAACTGTATACCAATATATGCAACATTATTTTCATAAATAGCTAAGCTATGCAATGGTAAACACAAATCATGACCCCTCCTTGTATTATAGACGTGATAATGATTGTTCTTTATAAATTTCTCATAATTGTTTTTTACAAAAATTAATATTTCTAAAATATAAATACATACATAAATATTGAAATAATACAAAAAATTTAATATGATTCACATTTTTGTTAAATTAGCTGACTACCTGATTATGGTTAAAGCTAGCTGATTTATGGTTAAAGAAAATACATTTATAATATTCATTAATAATAATAATAATATTTACATATTCATAATATTTTTCGTCCACTTTCACGGTCACATTTCTGAACCTACCTCTTAAATCTTCTAACTCTTCTAAATCTTTAACCCTTTTGTTTCCTGAGAGTTCCAAATGCCATATAAATGAATCGATAATATTTTTATTGTAGGCCTTTTTTAGAGCAGCAATTGCTCAAAGCGGAGCAGCTTTATGTCCTTGGACTTACCAGAGGCATGCGAGAAACATTGCTTATCAGTTTGCTGCTCAATTCGATTCAAGTTTCAACGAAAGCCGAAGCTCAGAAGAATTACTGGAGCTTCTCCAAAGCATACCTGAGCAAGATTTAGCCGACGTGGCTATTAGTTTTAGACCAGTAAGTACAAGTATTCGATGATATGTACGGTATTCGATTTTACTTACATTATATCGTGCGTTCAAAAAAAAAACTCACGAGGTTTATTGAAATTTGGAAGACATGTAGTTTCTTGTTGCGGGTGCTTTTTGTACAACTGTTACCGTGTCACCTGTCAATCATCTGTCTTTCTGTCATTAGATCATTTTAATTATTTCACAAGTATAATTTATACGTAATATTTTGAAAATGCCTACGCGAAGAATGTCTTTTCTCAAAAACACAAAATGTTGTAAGGGTCCTTTATGCTTGAATCGTACTTCAGAAATGGGCGAAAAGTAGAAAACGAATGAAAATCTTCAATGGAAGATTGTTTAGAAGAGTTTCGCAATGAGTTCCATGATAGTGTTCGATTACAATCCTTTCCAGTCTGCAGTGCGACGTTGTGAGCATATTTCGAGAAGCAGGAAGTGTAGGAAGAAAAGGAAAGTGGCCCGCCAAGGAAACGCACTCCGGAGTTAGTAGAAAACATACGATAGATTGTGGAAAATGCTCGTAGAACTCCTATTTGTGTTATTTCGCAAGTAGCTGAAGTATTTGTTGATACTTCTAGCGTTGGCGGTACTGTTATAAAAAAAGATCTGCACTTCCTGCCATGCCACTTAACTTATCCCCAACAATTTCCAGAAGTTTATAGACCACATAGAGTGGTATTGAATCTGGAACTTTTTTTTGTCAGAGCCCCTCTACATCAACATCAACGTAATCAATTTCGGTGTTTTGTGTACTATTAGTAGAAAATTAGTAGACCTTATCTGCAATTTTGATCTCTTGCAATTTTGCGCTTACTGTGAAGGTTTTCGAGATATTGGTCATTTTTATTCTGATAGTGCATCTCCTTACAAAAAACTTATTTTTAGTTTTCATTTTATTTTTTTAACGAAGTGACCTGGGCATCCGAAAAAAGTAACATCCAGTATAGTATTTTCGATAAGAACATTAAAAATGTTGATCTCATTCATGTTAAGACATGTCGTGTACAGTAAAAAATGAAACTTTAACACCCTGTATAACACCCTGTTGTTAAAGTCCTGCTACACTTTTTTGTAGCAGGAAAAGGAAAACAATCGATAGAACATGATATTTTGAGAAAAAAAGTTCCTATAAACATATGGTCTATCTAGCTTCCTATGGAAGATACAGGGTGTTAAAGTTTCATTTTTTACGGTGCACAACATGTCTTAACATGGATGAGATTAACATTTTTAATGTTCTTATCGAAAATACTGTACTGGATGTTACCTTTTTGTATGCCCAGGTCACTTCGTTAAAAAATAAAATGAAAACTAAAAATAAAATTTTTTTCGTTGCCATGTAAGGAGATGCACTATCAGACTAAAAATAACCAATATCTCGAAAACTGTCACAGTTAGCGCAAAATTACAAGAGATCAAAACTGTGCTAAAACATCATTCTTTTATAAATGTTAGTCAAATAAGGTCAGTGGCGTACGATAAAAAAGTTCTGTTAATCTAAATAACCTGTGCACACGAGAAAAGCATCTTCCAGTTTACTGTTTTCGACAAAATCAGTGGAAATTGTTGCTCCTATTGAGGTTAAAGCGTGTGTAAAATATAACGAAAATACCATTCTGTTCAGAAAATATTGTCAAACAACTTAAAAAAACCTTTAACACCCTGTATCTCCTTTACGAAGCTAGATAGATCATATTTTTTGGGAACTTTTTTCTCAAAGTATCGTATTTTATGGGATGTTAAAGTCCTGCTACATAAAAAGTGACTCACCCTGTATAATTTAATCAAGGATATTTTTCACAAGATGGCGCTAGAGCTGCAGCAGAAACTGTCAACTTTCTGAGCGAACTATTTCAAGACAGATTAATTAGTTTAAATGTCGACCATGAATTTCCACCAAGATCATACGATATTACTCCATGTGATTTCTTTTTATGGCCTCATCTTAAAAACACAATTTTTCTAATTAATATTCCTGATTTATTGCATCTCCAAATTAGAATTTCAGAAAAAATATGAATAAAAAAATTATTTTCATCCTCATATCTCCCACAATGTTTTCAATTCGATCAGAAAAACATGTCAGATTTGTTTGGAGCGAATCATATTCACTAAAGTTTGATATCCACTAAATGAAATATTGCCTGTCTTCTCCACCTGTCGAGATACTAACAAAGATTTTCTAGCATTTGAACCCTTACAACATTGAGAATTGAGATTGAAAGGTAACACAGGCCTACAAAAAAATTTTTTTTGACTATGGATAAGAACATAGTTTTTCCCTGTATTTTTTGACGCTGAATCCAAATCCGGTGTCCGTTTAACTGTAGCACGTCAGGATCAAGGTCATTTGAAGGTCAAATCACAAAATAAAGGCTTAAAAGACAATAAACCCATGCATATTAATGTTTCTAGGGTTGCTGAATCCAAATCCGGTGTCCATTTAACCGTTACACGTCAGGATCAAGGTCATTTTAAGGTGAAATAGCGAAATAAAGGCTTAAAGTACACACTCACGCATACACGCTTTTATACACACGCGTGCATTATCGCACACGCAAAAGTGTGTCTCTGGTTGAAGGAGTCTAAATACGTTTATTCAATGATTCACTCACTGATTTTCAGTAAGATGATTACTATGTAGTTAGACGATATACCTTACTGAATAAGTAAGGTGGCCACGAGAATTGGTATCAACTCATCTAATGTACATGGATACACGGACTTACATATATTTTACCTTAACAAATAATAACAATACATTCACGAAACCGAAAATCCTTAAGCACATTTCCCTAATACAGCGTAAGGTACATACATGATGAAAATGAGACCATTTACGGTATTCTATCATGGGTTTCAGATTTGGATTTAACAACTTCAAAAACATAAAGATACAAACTTTTGCCTCATTAATGCGTGTTTTAGTGATTTGACCTTGGAGTGCTCCTCGAAGTCACGTGATATGGTAAGAATAACAACAGATTATAATTCAGCGATCCCAGAAACATAAAGATATATGGGTTTATTCCCTTTTAAGCCTTTATTTTGCTATTTGACCTTGAAATTACCTTGATCCTGACGTGCTACGGTTAAACGGGCACCGGATTTGGATTCAGCGACCCCACAAACAGAATGATATATGGGTTTATTCTCTTTTAAGCCTTTATTTCGAAATTTGACCTTGAAATGACCTTGATCCTGACGTGCTACGGTTAAACGGACACCGAATTTGGATTCAGCGTCAAAAAATACAGGGAAAAACAATGTTCTTATCCATAGTCAAAAAAAATGTTTTTTGTGGGCCTGTGTAATTAGGTATAATCTAGGAATTATTTCATAGTCAACAATATGCAATTAAAGAACAATTAAGTTACGCGCTATGTTCTCATCAACGTGGTCATTTCTGACTTTTTTTTTAACAAACGATGTAATGGCCATTAATCAAATTCTGATTTTCTTTTCCGTATCTTCTTTAACCCACGTTCTTTCTGCAGACAGGCATTAACCTTAACGAAATAATGGATGGATTTATCTATGCACCAGTTATAGAGGTCGATCATGATGATGCATTTTTCACTGAAAGACAGTACGAAGTTTTATCATCTGGAGACTTCAACCAAGTACCGCTGCTTATTGGAATATGTTCGGAAGAAGCTATTCAGAATGCTGCTAGTAAGTAGTAAAAGATTCAGTTTGTTTGTCAATAACGATTTTAGGTGTACGTAGTAAGACTGATGAGTTTTTGGTTGGCTCCTGTGTTTATTGACAAAAAAATGTAAATATATTTTTTTGTTGCCTTCACCCAGTATTAAAAAATAAGGAAGGACGTGAGAGATTTATTAAAATAAAGCATATTCCATGAATTTACAAAAATATGTACGGGGAGTGTAAATTAAGTAATGAGACTGGCAAAGTAGCACCCGATCTAGCAACACTGCGGAGACGAGACTTCGAATGGCGGTAGGTTAACATAATGTTAAAAAAGTTAATGCTAAAGTTTAAACTTGTTAGAATAATTTGCTTGTTCATTTTGACTGTTTTCGTAAACCGGCTTTTTCTAATGCGTTTTAAATATGAATAACATTAATTTTGAGCAACGGTATGCTATCAGGTTTTGCCTGAGATTTGGACAAAGCGCAACGGATGCTTTTGCAAAATTTCAACACGCCTACGGAGACAGTGTTTTTTTTCAACAGCCTAGGTTTTTTCGGTGGTTTAAGGCATTCTCAGAAGGAAAAGAGTCGATTGAAGATGAACCACGCAGCGAAAGATTTTCATCTTCAAGAACCGATGAAAATGTCGACAGAATACGGGATACTGTGCGTTCAGATCGTCGGTTGACGACAAGAATGATCGGAGAAGCTGATGGCTATTTCAGTATATGGGTTCCAGCACTGCTATGAGGAATGGAAGAACCGTCTCCAGCGCTGTATGGCTTCCCAAGAGTTATTTTGAAGGAGACAATACTGAATTGTATTTCTATTCGAATAGAAAAATTTAAAAAAATTTGTCTTACTTAATTTACACACCTCGTACATTACAAAATGATTGAGGATTTATAATATATAGTCAATTTGCTTAACAGCTTAAAGTGAATTTGAATATTTCGAAAAATTACAGCTACAGATATAGAATACTATATGCGAACCGTTTTAGAACTGAACGCAGAATATAAAGATACGCTGCAGGATGTTTTAAGTAATCTACTTCTTGCATACGCGGAAGTCTCAGATATCCCAAACTATTTGAGCTAATAATTTAAACTCCGTCAGAAAATCCTGCTCTTCCGCACCGGGATGGCGGGTTCTGGAGTGTTATCGGGAAAGGTCAATGCCATACGTAGCACGGACAAAAAAATACACGCGTATATAATGTATAAGGCCCTTAAAAAATACGGTTTATACTTTCATTATCATAGCGTTTTTTTAGTGCCGAGCCCTGCGTTGCGGCAAATATTTTCGGATCCTAGTCATTACATGCTACTTTCAGGAAACAAAATTATGGCATAAATACCTTTCTATTGTACCAAAATTGCCCATTTCTCTCTCCTAAAAGACAAAACTTCAACTAGAATTTTGTTATTTGTACATGTATCGTCAGCTCCATCTGGGGACCCTCTGTACACATAATATTTAAATCTCTTAATCGACAGTAGTTTGGGGATGTCATATGATATTTATACATTGTGTATTTTTTAACATATTTTTCATTAAAATTTTCATTTTCAGTTTAATTCTAGTTTCAATTTTTAGATATAACGAGTTTTCATGACAGCGTAGCCTGGTTCGAGAGTGATGTCAGACAGATGGTTAACGAGGATTTACATATCACTGACGATGCTAATAAAACTCTAGCTGGCGAACAAATCAGGAAAATATACACTGATGGTCAATTAGCTGACGATTTATCAAGTGCCATGAGGGTAAGTGTTTCTATGTTATGTGTGGTTAGTACGATCCGTAAGTGTTTAATCTGACCAAATTCTAATTGTTAATACTGCATCCAGTTTTTGGCATAACTTAGATTAGATTAGATTAGATTAGGAGCTGACCAGTTTATCCTGGACGTTAGCATGATCTAAACGTCTAGTGCAGCACTCCCATTGAACATCGTATCCAGCGTTTTCTTTTTTATAACTGTAAAAGTTGTTGAAAGTAGTTACTGCAAATAATTACATTTGTCACCTACCTTCATTTTCTTCAATCAGACTTCGCATTACCTCTTCACTATATATTCTGCTTTGCCGCGTTCGTTTAAATTTTCGCTTCTTTTACACTCACACTCAGCGTGAACTCTGCTGTCTAGCGGAGTCTGTTTGAGGAGACTTGTGTCGTCGACTCATCGTGTCACAAATCAAATGGAAAGCACTTTCGGAGACACGGGTCGCCTAGTGTCGACTTGTGTCGGTAAATGGAAAGCAGCCATTATGTCCTTCATGACCTTTATGTCCTAATATCCAAGCGAATATCACTTATAGACGTTGTTCATGGAACGAATCATGAACGACTGTTTATTGTGTGTTCACTCGCCGTTATATTAATAACAATTGTTTGTTCCAGATGTTCAGTGACCTTTATTTCACCAGGGGAATACGTAAGCATGCTGACATTCAATCAAGATTTACTGACGTTTATTTTTACCAATTTTCCTATTTTGGAAATATGACTGGTCAACAGCTGGTTGAATTACCTGGTACGTAGCATTTTTATACAAGTAGGTTACATATATTTAGTATGGTATAAGGCACGTAACAATGAACGCACTTATATTTAGCGGAAGACAGAATAATTTAGTATTACTATCAAAAGTTTTACGGAATTTTATAACGAGCTATCCAAAAAAAAAAAAAGTCATCAACTCTGGCTACGAAAATAGCGGATATGTTGAGGCTCGAAGCGAAACTTTGTTGTTTTCAAACTTTTGACAAGTGGCGATCACAACTGTAAAATAAATAATGGCTATCACATAAGGTAACAGCCTTGACAATTAAATAAGGTTATCAATTTAAGATTAGGAATAGAAATACGTCTTTTTTTGCTCGGCCAACTTTGTCATGATTAATACAATAAATAAACTCTCTATCATAAAAAAAATTGTTGTTAAAATTAAAATTTTTCAAAATCGTTTGGGGGATCAATTTTTCATAGCAACTACTTATGAAAAAAATATATGGACTTAATTTTTATGATCAAGTGGAAAATGGGGGTCCACTTGACGTGATCTTGCTCACATACAAGTAGTAAGTAGTATGACGCGTACGATTATGGCCTGCCGCCCGGATCTGCCGGCTTTACTTATAATTTAGTGACATACAGTATATTCTATAAAATGTGCATCGTGTGCGAATTTTTTTATCAACGACTCTTTTTCGCTTGTGCAAAAGAACGGGGTCACATGACTTTCGGTACCTGTCAACTTTGACATTATTGCTTGAAACTATAAATTGCTTAAAATAGGCTTATTTTTTGCGATGTCAAAAATATGTACTAAGCAAAGTTGTTTTTTTTTCCGAGTATCACAAAACACAGTATGTTCCGATTTATAGGAAACTGCACCTCCTCGTAGCGGGGGTGCAGTTTTGTTTTTTTGCACAATGTTTTTTTCAATTTTGAACTTAAAATTTGTATTCTTTTTTCACGTTTTTGAAGAGTTTATGAACTTAGAATATAATTATTATTATCTTACTTTATTTCGTGTTTTCTTGGGTATTTCTTTTCTTTTAATGCTAGAGTACAGTAGAGTAGGTATTTTTCTGATAATGCTCAGTAATGTGTGAAGTAAGCCCATGTTCGATTCACCAACTTATACGAGGGCAAGTCAAATATAAACCGAAATTTTCCAAAATAAAATTTTTATAGAGATAAAATTTAAAAACTAACATTTTATTTTTCTACATAGTCTTCTTCAACCGAAACACATTTTTTCGCCCCGAATCGGCAACTTTTTGATTGCGTCGTCATAAAAAGTGATTGTTGTGCCAGCAGCCAGTTGTATACGAACTGTTCAACTTCTGCATCATTTTCAAATATATCGCCTCAGAGAGCTTTTTTTTAACGGTTCAAACAAATGGTAGTCGTACGGCGATAAGTCTGGACTGTAAGGAGGATATTTAGTCTGCTCGCAGTGCATTTCCTCCAGTTTGGCCTGAGTCAGCCAAAAAGCCTCTGACAAACCTCAAAATGCACAGTTTTTTGATTGGGGGTGAGAAGTAGATCAACCCATCAAGCTGAGACCTTCCTGAAATAAAGATTGTAGTGGATAAACTGATTCCCACTGATCCAGCAATTTATTTAAGTGTAACGCGACGGTCACCCTTCAAAATTTAAAAAAACGTACTGCACAGATGTTCTCTTCCGTGATGGAGCTTCGAGGATGACGATCACGTGGTCTGATTGGGCCTGAAGACGCGTCAAAATTTCAGAAGCTCGCAAAACTTCAATATCCAGACGAAATTTGCGGAAAATACATACGCCGCCTGGCCTTGAAAAGGAAATTCCGGTTTATATTTGACTTGCCCTCGTAGTAGCGTTATTTTTCGAGATGCAAACACAAATGTATCCTTTAAAATGTATGTAGTGTTTGCATGAAACTAGGATAATATATTTTTCAATTTAGTCACAACCTGTAGGCAATTATTATTCTCCCATTTTTGCTACTCTAAGGAAAGAGCCATGGATGTTGGTACCTATTAAATTATTAATAAATTGTCAAACTATGAATGTCACTCTTCTCGATTTTAAAAAACATGTAATCGACTATGTGGGTAATTTTTTTATTGCTGAAAATTTACAAGCAAAGAATTTGAATAAAATTATTTATTAATAAAAAGCATTTTATAACCAAATTGGTAAAATAGCATTTTGAGGGATATCAAACTTCCCTGTGACAAATTTTCGCTAAAAAATTGCTAATATAATTTCTTAGAAAATCGTTCTAAAAAGAATAATAGCATTGATAACTTGGCGAAAGTTATAGACCACAGATGTGCGCCTCCTCGTAATCAGAATAAATAATTGGATTTTCAATTGTGTTTTGTGTTTCATTACAAAGTTTTTGTATTGTACACCTATAAATTGCAACACACCATTTAATATCTATAGAACTATATAGAAGAAAGAAACACCCCAAACTTACAAAATAGCACTTTATTTCGGTAGACCACTAATATGTCTGTGTGATGTAAATATGACATACCGTGCAGCACTTACTATACATATTTAGTGATATATAAATATTTATTTTTAGTATTAAATTGATGGTATAAAAGTAATCTATAATATCGTCGAGAATTTGGCGTTCTCAACGCATCGAAAGTAACACGATTTAGAGACGTAATTTTATTTTATTTTTAGAAAATACGTAATTTGATAGACATTTTGTAATAAATAGTCAGTAGTGTAGTAAATCTACAGAAATAATACGTTTTTTTCGAGGTGTTTAAATTTTCTGGATAAGCAAAAAACAAATGTTCTAATAGAGCGCTTACATTTGGCATACTTAAAATTTTGAACGAAACAATTTTTCTGAGTAAATCTTTTTTAAATTTATTTGGAAAGAAAACGGGTAAATGGACGTTACCATATTAATCAATAGGTATTACCATCATTTAGTGGTTCTCGTATGGCACGGTTTCTCATCAAAACGCCTAAAGACCCTTAGGAAGATCTCAACTCACTTTACATATCGCCTGCTGAGAACAGTAGTGGCGAAACTTAAAAAATGGCGATTTTGAGTTAAGCTCACGAAAGGACTTCAAAATGGGTCCTCATTCATGTGCAATAGAGGCGAAAGGTAATTTCACTTCTTTTCTGCTGATAGCGGTAGATACGCCTTGACAGTTGAGGAGAAATAGTCGCAACGATGTATGCGATAGAGACGAAACTCAGTTTGTCCTGACACGTTTTTTTTTTTTTTTTTTTTTAGAATGTAACACAAAGAATAATAATTATCTAGGTAATATGTAAGGTTTTACATTTTACTCAGCCTTTTAAGACAATCCGTTTTGTTATATTGAATCTAAAATTTTCTCGTGTAAAGTGGATAGCCACTAAAGAACTGAATGGTTACCTACTTTTAGATTTTTTTAGGAAAAAGAACTGATTCAGTAACAAGACAAAAAAAATTAAGACGTAAAAATTATAATTTTTGTGAAAAAAAAATCAGATGTCCTTTAAGGACAAACATGTTAATACTGTTCTTCACAAATATTGTATTTGTCATTCATACATTCATACATAGTACTGCTCCAACACAGATTATTATACTTAAGTGTTCACGATTACATGTTCCTACATTTTAACAAGTTAGGATTGAGTGAAAAAAAATCTTCTTGAAGTAAAAACATTTTACAAAAGTAATTTCAGTTCCTGTAAAAAAAAAACAATGTGAGACCGTTTAAAGTAGGTAATAAAAGAACTGTTCCTTTTAGAAGTCTTTAAAGATATTCGTAGCTAAGTTCAATATTAATTTGTTTTATTGTATTTTTTTTTTTGAATGAAACAGATTATGTTGGTTTGTTATTGTGTATTTAAGTCAAAGCAAATCCTTAAAAAATGGTCTAAACATTGATGCAATAGTAGCGAAACTCTGAAAAAAAAAATTGAAAAAACGGAATTTTGTATTTGAAAACTGAACTATTAGTTACAGCAAAGGAAATGAAGCACACATTAAAAAAGAAAAAAGTCCAAAATGTGTACCTAATGAACCGTAATAGTAGTTTAAAGTTTTAGCAAAACTTGAAACGCGAATATCTCAGAACAGCTTTTTTGAGTTTCGCCACTATTGTTCTTAGCAGGCGATATTATCGGACCATATTAAAAAAAGAGACGTTTCGTAGAGTTGATTCGGAAGCTGTAGATGACACCTAACGTATATTTTCTTATTGTGTTCTTTTGCCGTCATTAGGTATTTCTTGTTCCTTCAACGTAGTAGCGAAAACTTGAGCTATGAAAGACTAAGTTTGTAATAACCGATCATCCTAGCCAAGTGTGTTGCAAATTCGATGATAGGTCAATATTCCGGAAGTTCTTTGACATTATCGAAACTCACTTGACCCCGTCCGAGTACGTCATTTTTCATTTTCAAAGAACAAGTGAACTCTGAAGCTGTATTTGAAAAAGTCGTTAATCATTTATTTTTCATATGATGAACACTTTGTGAAGTATAACTGATGCTGAGATGAAGAAAATGAACACAAAAAGCGAACGCTAGGAAGAATAACTTTGGATCGCTCGGACAGAAAACAAAACATTTTTCTCTATTTGATCCACAAATATATTGATATTTTATTCCGTGTGCCTTATTTCAATATGCACCAAAATTTGTATGTATATAAATTTTTGGTGAGAAGCCTTAAAAGACAATACAAATACTTTACATATTATTTTTGCATGGTTTGCACATCTTTCACACATCAAATTTGTAACATATATTATGTCATAGGCGCTGGAAAAGTAGGGCACTCAGGTGACTATATGTATCAATGGGCACAGGGCAACCAAAGTAATGTGCACGTCTTCCCTGATAGCGACGTCCTAACGCATGAGAGATTTATGAAGCTATTCACGGACTTCAGCAAATACCTGTAAGTATTTAGGTACCATAACAATTAATTGATAAAAATGTTCTCAATTCTGTTATATAAGCCCGACAGAAGTCACAAGTATCGGTGTAATATAACGCTATTCAGAAAGTCTTCTTCAAACACAACAAAAATATACACAATTCTTATTTATTATTTATCTTTATTATTTGTTTCATGACAGTATTTAAAAACGACTTTATTTGACAATACATTCACCACAATAATTACACAAGCGCACAAAAAAATCTAGTGTCCGAGAAACTGCACTTGGGACCCCCCCCTTTTTTTTTCACCCCTTTAACCCCAATCCCGTGCCCGAATTGATCCATCACCTTCAGGACTCTATAAGAACTCACTGTCACATCTTTTGCCACTAATTTTTTTCTCTTTAATCCTGAAACCAAGTATTCCGCTCCAATTTCCAAGTCCCAAATCATTCAGTTCTTTTTGTGTCTCAATTTCATTGGTTACTCCAATTGTTGGTTCATTGGTTACTTTCATCGGTCCAATGTTTCTTCACAAATTTCATGATGTTACGCTTCTTACAGAAAATAATACCTAATTCGAAACCATCAAGTGAAATTCGAAGGGACGGGACGCCAGTGTCTTAGAATTTCACTAGTATGGGAAAATTCATGGGTGCTTGAGCTACCCTGATATCGTATTTGAGTCCTGATAGTCAAAATATATGGAATGTTCCATAGTATTTTTTCCGTACGAGCCTAATTCATCATGGAAACTTGTCGCGGGATTACGATATTTCGTAGAAATTATCCAATCCTAGGGGGAAACCTACTGGTGTTGGACCAGTTATGGTATCGGACCCCAGTTATAAGGGAATCGAGTTAAATGGGGTTTCCGAATTGTTCAGTATGAAATTGGATATTAAAGACTGATAATGGCTGACGGTGCAAAGATCCATAGAGATCTGCAGTTCCTAGGGAAAAATCCGTAGGTATGGCAGCAGCCTTAGTACCGCGTTAGACTTTTGCATGTTTTTTTTAGACATGTGAATCTGTCATTTGAGTATTCTCCCAGGATTAGATTGATCACATGCGGAAGCTGATTATGGGATATCGGGTTTTCTAAGGATTCTTCGGTCCTACGGAAAAGCTCATTAGTGCTGGAGCAGTAGTGGTATCGGATTCGAGTTATAAGCGGATCAAAATACGTAGAGAAAACGTATTTCTGAATTTATTTTACATGAAATCTAGTGGGTAAGAGTGATAATGGCTGATGGTGATAAAACACCTAGAGATCTACAGTTTCTGGGGGGAAATCCATCCTGGGGGCACCATGTTAGCGTCGATTGATTGATTCCGAGATGATCTTTGTGTTTCAAGAATGATCTGTTTGCTTCTAAGATATCAGGTGAACAAAGGGGATGTGGTACAGCGACTAAGTTCAACATGAGTGATGCTATGCATCAGACGTTTGAAATAAAGCATTCTCTTTCATGTCTTGTTAACAAAATGTTTCGCTCTGACTGAGCAAAATGTCTCAGTCATCACCTAAATTGAGATAAAATGTTTTGGGTGCCAAAGGACATGAAGTATTTGCCCAATTACTACAGCTGAAGGATGTCAGAAGGACAATTAAGTCAGGAGATTCATGCAAAACTCGTTGCGCTCATTTCACTTACATGTTCAGTGAACGGTTCTAACAAATATTTGGTGAGATTTTTTTCATCTTAGACAAATTTAAACATTTAGATAAATGGAGATTGTTTATCTTTGGAGAGCTTTTTATTATTTGTTAAATGTGACAAAGATCAGAATTCTGAAACAATTCTGAATGGTAGGCAAGACGGCTATCACTGTAGTCAATTAAATATATGAGAAGGTAGAACCACCTGTATGATGAGATAAGAAACGTAGTTGATACCTATTGCTAACATATTTTACAATATTTTTATATTTTAGCAATCCAACCCCAGAAGAGTCGGAACTGATTCAAAACCTCATTTGGCCCAAGTATACTGAGGATGAACCTTACTATTTGGACATCGATACGGAGTTGTCTATTAAGGAAAGCCCTCGAGGTGAATCCTATTCGAAGTGGTTAGAAGTGTACGAGACATATGGTGTTCAACCTTTTGATACATACTAAAATTAATCAAAATGAGAAAAATGTCACCAAAGAAACCTTTGTTTGACAATGTAAATATGGCAATGGAAATAAATTTTATTTACTATTTGCGTAGTTTGCTTACTTCCACAGTGTGTAAAAAGTGTGTAAAAGTAAGGTTTTTAAAGAAGTACATCGACTTTCATCAATATGGTGGTAGAAAATGTCCTAGAAGTCGACCTTTGGCACACTGTACGTAATTTTTTGAAGACGCTTTTATATGTAATTCTTTTATGTGTGTATACCAATCGCGACATTTCTTGAGATTGAGGAAGCTTGTGACTGCACCTCAGTTAAATCCGTGGCGGGGCGTGGTGTCTACGACACAGTCTATAGGTGGATAGGAAACATACTACGCGACAGACAAGCTGCTTTGGAACTCTCTAACGATATTTGAAAACATATTTCTTATCTATTTATTTCCCATGAGGTACTCTGTAAACGTGTTCAACTATATTCGGCTGTACCGAACACAAATTCGAATTAATAGAAATAGAAAGACCTATAATTGGACATTGATTATACTTTGTTCGCTGTGGTGAAAATTTGGTATATGTGTGTGGTATACTTATGTTTTAAGAACGACCGTTTGACAACTGATCTAATTCAGTGTTCCATGATTAAAATACTCTTTGCACCCACTGAACGGATCTGTAGCCGCGCCATCACAAATTTTTCTTAATTTGGTAAAATCGGTGTCTTTAACACCTTCGAACACATTTTTAACTGTCTCATTTTAAAATATAGCTTGTAGCAGCGAATTTACTTCGTCCACTATTTCGTAGTGACTTCCTTAACGATAACACACTGTTCTGTAATTTTTTATATGCCGTCATACAAACCTTTATAGTTGCTGTGATTAGTTTTTAAAGCTGTTTCAACAGGCACATCTTGAAATTTCGTCTGCCTTTCCTTAATAGCTGCAGCCTCGGCAAGACTGAACTTATTTGCTGGAAATATTCGGCATAACAAAAAGCGGCATTCAAGCGTGTTCCCTGACGAGTAAGAATCTTCTGCGGCAGTTCGGAAATACCAGCACATTTGCTGTGAAACTCGCGGAGACCGTCAAGAACCTTTAAGGACTTTTTAAGGGGATTTTAAGAACTCTTTCTTTTCTACCCGCTATTAATGCGTCGACGTTGGGAAGAATTGTTTAATATAATATTTTAGGTTCTTCTACAAGACGTAAAAATATGCGCTTTGCACGTAACATGCAAAAACCTGCAACCGCGTTCTGAAAACAAACGGTCTACCAACAGCATTGTGGGGCACCATCGGTCACAAACACCACCTCCGTGTGTTGCCATTACATTCTGTCGCCATCACTGTATTTTACTTGCTAGTAATAGTGGGCCTGTATATTTTCGAGGGTCCAGTACACATACTATAATATTTATGATGGAATGTTTTTACAATTTAAATTACGATTACGACTGAACTAGTATAACTATACAAGAAAAATGCACTTATTCTATTTGCCAATGTATATTGAATCTTTCTATGTAGGTATATGAATCTCTCTATACGAATCTTTCTATCTGAATGTACGTTTTCTAACTAAAAATGGATGAATAGGGAATACTATTAACGGCGTCTATGAGGCAGTAGACAAAACAACGAACTATGATTATTAACCCTAGATAGCTAAGCATTTTTCTACAACTACTTAAGACTAAGCATTCGTAAATTTTACGAATATATATTTTTTTTTTCGTACCAAAATAAACTTCAACCAACAGATGCATTATTTATTGAACATAAAGACTTTAAAACATCATTTAAATACATGATTTACAAATTTCCCCACGGTGTTCATTATAAAATGGTTGATTACATTTTGAGCAAAAATGAGTAGTCATTCGTCTCTTGTTTGATGGGCAACTCGCACAAGTGGTTCTCTTGGACATATTAGGCACTGTTTTCTCTTCCAGAACTGTCTCTCTGTCTTCTGTTACTGTCTCTTTTAGAAGCTGACTAATACTTTCACGGAGTGAGCGCTGCAAAGTGGGTACTTTAACTCGTTCTTGTAGCCATGGCGTCACTAACCGCTTATAGAACTTCATCATGTATGCCTTTCGGGAAATCGAAACCTTTTGCCCTGGGAGGACTATATTCATCTTCGCATTCATCCTCTGAAGGTTCATATTCACTTCCGCTGTCCTCAAAATGTTCAAACTCCACGGCATCCTCAGTTTCACTACCACTCTCCTGGACGCTGTCATCATCCGATTCAATAAACAAGTTTTTTGCAATTTCCTCAAGTTCGGCTTGCGTCATAGGCCTATTTTTGTCTTGTTGTTCAGACATATCCTTTAATAGTAACTTGCAAGTCCAACAAGTTCAATATCTAAAGGACTAATCTAAAAAAAACAGTTGTTTTTTGTATGGTGCAATATGGACAAAAGTTACGTTAAGACTAACCTTTACAACGTTCGTAAAATTTACAACGCTCGTCTTATAGCTGCTCATACGTTACACTTAAAAATCGACCAACCCGCTTGGGATAAACACCAACAATGCCAAAGAGAATACCTAGACGCAGAGCTCGATACCTAACGAATGTGACCGACGGTGGCCCAAAATAAATATCGCCGTCGTAAAATTTACGAAGCTTAGCGTTAAGAGGCGTAAACACATTTTCCATATTCTCTATTAGTTTCTGGTTTGTTGGATCTTAGGTCCGGGAACAAACAACAACTATTCGACTTTGTCAACGTTTCGGAGATTTATTTCTCCTTCTTCAGTGCTTAATCAATGTTGTTAGTATTCTCACATAGGTGGTATGTTATGAACGTTGACAGTTCTATCTATATACATATGTAATGAAATGTAAAAAAAGTAAAAACACAAACTATCTACACGACAAGACAACACGGTTTAAAAATTGAATAACAATAATTATGTATTATTATCAATAAAACATAATTATTGAATTATGTATTATTGTATTATTAATATAGTAGTTTTTAAAGCGTGTTGTCCTGTCATGTACATAGTTTGTGTTTTTACTTCTTTACGTTTCATTACATACTTGTATGTATATACTGTATGTCTCAATAAGTTGGATCCATATGGAAAACTTTTTTATTATTAATTTTCGGAAAAAAAGTTGTTCTTCATAAAAAGTTCTGCATGCAAGTCTAAAATGCAATAATCATATATTGCATTTTTTCAGTCGTATACGCGGTTTCTCAAAAAATATGAATTTTATTCAAGAGTAAAGTACCTTTATATTTGACAATATCGGAAATTGTTATAAAGAAAAGGTGATCAGAACTAAAAACTACGTTCAAATATGGAATTACATCCATTTACATTAAAAAAATTTTTTTTTCTGTGGTTAAGGCGTCGGGGTTTCTGGACCCATGGGATAACTGGGCCATGGAGTATTTCCCGCCACATCGTTTAAATTATATTATTTTACACAGTTGGATGTGGTTAAGTAGAGTACTAATAACATAAAACAACACGCATAACCTAAAAATCAGTTAAATTTGGAATCTCATGGCGACAACAGGTTTTGCTGATAAATATCCTAAACCATCGGCTATAATAGTGTTATTTTTAATCATATCTACCTACAGGTAAGCAATAAAAATATATTTAATTTTTAGGAGTAATATTTACACTTTATTATAAGAAATTACGTTCCTAAATACTCCATAATTTACAAAGATAAACACATGGAAGGGGTGGCCCAGTTACCCCATAAAAAACTTCAAACGGGGTATCTGGACCATACGCTGGGCCAGACACCCCTCTTGCGTGTTCTAAATTAGACTTGTTTAATGTTTTGCAGACAATGGTGTGTAACTATATAACAAAGACGCAGAAATGTGACGGCACTACATATACCAGAGAAGACTTAAAAAAAGCGTAATCTAATGTTAAGAATGGCAACAAAACGATTCGTGGAGATATTATTCGTAAGCTGTCCAAGCCAATTAAAAGTAGTTCAGCGCGTTATAAAGATATGATTGGCTTTAGCACTGATCTTTCAGATCTCACCAACTTATGTTAAGTTTTACAGTTACATATTAAATAAAAATGCATTCTTCGTTTTTTTACCTACTTTTTAATACTTATGATGTTTATTTTTTGTTGTCGTAAATGTTGCTTCGGTATGAAAGTATTTATTTGTTATTTCCTCAATAAATGTTCCTAATTTCTTTAACAGATGATCTTTTATTTCTCGTCCAAGCAACATCTACCTTCATTACATTGCCAGTTAATAAGAGAAAACCTTATTCTAGCTAATGTTGGGCATTTATTGCACACTCTTTATTGGACCCTAAAAAAGGCCCAGATACCCCAATTTATAATAAAGCAACAACATACATAAAAATAGGTGCATGGTCCAATTACCCCTTTTACTTGGGGCAACTGGACCCTTGGCACAATTTTGAAAAAAAACATTTTTTTTAATAATAAAGAGAGATTACATTGTCCTGTACATATTTGTTAAAGAAGAAGCAATGTTCGATTTCACTGAAAAAAAAAAAACAAAATCACTGAGCGGGTGCGATCCCTGTATATTTTAATTATAATTTACCAAAATCATAAGAAGTTGTAAAACCATGGCCGTAACCCTGACAGACCTACATGTAACTAGGATGCACTGACAGACAAATGATTTGTTGATAGCAAGAAATGTTTGACAGTGAGTTTCAAAACGCATTAGTATTTATGACACATAAAAATGATAGCGTTATTAACTTGTGATGAGAAAATAGAAATTGTTTTGATTGTGGGAGAAAATTATAAAACACATAGAGAAGCAGCTATTATTTTTAATAATAGACATCCCAATAAAAATATTAATCATTCAACTGTTGCGCAAACTGTCATTGCGTAAAAGGAAAACGTTGATGCAACAAAATGTAAGTAAAGATACAGTGGCAAGAATTTTAAAACTAAATAAATACAAACCATTCAAACCAAAAATCATTCACACATTGAAAGAAAGGGATTATGTAGGCGATTTGATTTTGATTGTCTCATCCAAGAAGAGTTAGAAGAGGACCCTTTTTTTACGAGGCGTATATTTTTTTCCGATGAATGAATGGAAAATTTTCATCAAATGGAACTGTCTCGTCACAACATTGTCGCTGGTGCAAAGCACACCATTGACGTTTTACGTTACTCACCCCTAACACATACTATGGGTCCCACGCTCCATTGCGAATATAGGGGAAAGGAGGCAAAATATCGACCTCTTAAGCAGAAACACTTCCAGTGACTTTTCATTTGCAGTCATGACTCATTACACTCTTTTGCAGGATAAAAAAAAATACTTACCTACCTAAACAAATTAGCTAATGAATATGTGTTCTTTAATTTTTATTTTTGTTAGAAGAACAAAATCAAAAACATTATTCGAAAACAATATCGACCAGGCGGCAAATATCGACTCAGTGGTTGACTAATATCGACCAGGAATTTCTACAAAATATTAATTAAAAACCAATGTAAAAAAAGTCTTGTGTTCAAAAAAATACAGAGAGGAATGGAAACAATATTCTGGCATTTGTTACAAATATAATTATCAACTTTTTCAATGTCTTTACAATCAGAACGAGTCCAACACCCTTGGGAGCGACACCTCCATCCAAATTCATTGTTTTTTTACAAAATCTTGACATGTTGTTGAACTCTTGCATTTGTTTTTTGACAGGTGTTGAGGTCATAATAACTGAATGCTGGGTTCTATGAGTTTGATTTCTTTCAGCAAAACTTACGTTCTCTTTCTTGGGTTGCACAGTCTTGTCGTCATCATCAGTCAGTTCATTCTCTAAAACTTACCCCTACATCTAAACCTGAAGAACAGTATGATTCCGCCAAGGAAGATTTACGAAGGCGTTTAGGGTTATATTTATTTGCGCTGGCACTGGTAAAGGTGATCTAGAACTAGATGGTAAAGTAGGAGATGGGATTTGCACAGCTGGGACCAATATGGACCGGAGTGGTCCATATTAGCTTGCCGAGAATTGAAACAAATTTTATTTATTAACACGAAACTAGGCTAGAAAACAATGACTATTCTATTATAATACTAAAGTAATTATGGCATAAGTAAACTGTAGTACAAACATTAAACAGAGGTAAAATATATATCCGTACGTGAACCTTAATATGAATACTCAAAATTTAATAATAAAGCACCATATAATAAACTGGCATCTGCACTTCGAACAACTGTTGAATAGATGGCCATGGAATATCGGCCAGACGGTCGATATTTGTCTCCTTTCCCCTACTATAATTTTAAATTTCGTAACTGCCGCTGGAAAATAAGCCAAACTGAGGGACACTGCACTTTTCTATTATAAATAGGTTGAAACTAATCAAGATTATTTCTTCACAAGTAAATATATTGAAATTCTACTAGTGCAGAGGCACTCAGAAAGGCCAGCATGCAGCCCAGTATAGGCAGTAAACAAAATTCTTAAAAGTCGGAAGCTGTCCGCTGGGACCTACCGACGAAATTGCTTTTGACTACCTCTCTAACTTTTGATGTAAAAAAAGAACAAAACGCAACCTATGCTACCTTTTCCTTTATCTAAGATATATGTTTATTGTATCCTGTTTCATTCAAAGGAAGTTGCTTGTGTAATATAATTGTTTTTTAGATACAGTTTGTTTTTTTGTTAAACGTGTACTTTGTAAAAAATAAATAACTACATAATTGCAGTATCTTAAAAAGTTATGCCTGAGTTTGTGATGTTGGGTTGTTTTGTTTTTGAAATAGAGTAATTTTCAGAATTGTGAACATTCTTTATTGAATATATCGTCAAAAATATATATAGGTGATTCTCAAAAATGGGTAGTACTACATTGTCCCTGGAATCACATTTTAAGTATCAATTACTTCTATATTTTTAATTTTTTTTTTTGACTAACTACATGTATAATTAAAGTACATTTTTTCAAATTTGCTGTAAATAGTCTTACTTTGTAAAAATAAATAAATACATAATTGCAGTATCTTAAAAGTTATGCCTGAGTTTATGATGTTGGGTTGTTTTGTTTTTGAAATAGAGTAATCTTCAGAATTATGAACATTCTTTATTGAATATATCGTCAAAAATATACGTGGGTTATTCTCAAAAATTTTGTAGTACTACATTATCCCTGGAATCACATTTTAAGTATAAATTACTTCTATATTTTTACTTTTTTTGACTAACTACATGTATAATTAAAGTACATTTTTTCAAATTTACTGTAAATAGTCTTGTCCAGTTTTGTATATTCTATCTATTTTTTTGGTGTATACGTAACGGTGTATTAAATTTAACTCCGTATACTGTCCTAAATAAAACTAGTTATTTATTCTATATAAGGTCTACCAACCTAAAAGAAACTTGATCTCTCCCTTATTAAAAAAAAAAAAAACTTTTGTTCCCAATATGGAAACGTTGACAGGTACTATAGGTTTTATAGTTGTACCTTTGTCGTAGTAACTATACGTTGACATGTATACATATACTACGTGGGCAAAAAGGAAATGAAAAACTGGCATTAATCAATCTAATAATTTTGGTATGCAGCAAGGAATTAATATGGCAATTGGGAAAAACGGATTGGGAAATGTACCCACTACTATTTAAACTATTATTTTCCTCAAAATGAAGAAGTGAAAAAGTAGAAAAACATATGTGTACACTTCTATTTCGTATGAAACATCTCCACTGAGAAAATTCTATAGAAAATACCACTATAACCAATAAACGCCCACTGATTTTGTCTTCTCTACTAAGAGAAAAAGAACCAATGATATTTCGATTAGGTATTCTACCGATAGAAAAATCAATCGTGTGCTTGTAGAATCTGTAGGAAAATGACATATTTTCTGTTACAGTAACGCATGCGCGAAACCTCTGGTGACTTGGTAGATTTGTTGTGACAGCTCATTTTACAATGTTACTGTTACAGCTATTACAACTCGTGTCCCCAAAGACGAACGAACTGCTTTCATCAGATTTCCTACAATATATTTTCAAAATACTATTAAACAACAATCTTCTCAGAATAATACAATAAACACAACCAAACCTACAACCTGCTTCAATCTAAGAATGAACTTATTAGACATCTATATATGTACGTAAGAAAAGTTGAACCTCAAGTTGAAACGCACAAAACAAAATTCAGATTTCTGTTGGCTGGCAAGAAAGATATTATATATATAGTGTTACATGCCAATGTTCCCAAAATGGAATACCTTAATTGTACCGGGCCTTACATTGCACCTCACACGAATTTAGACAGTCTAGCTGAATACCTGGTTAACATGACAGTATTTATAACTGGTATGCAAGTACCCTAGTAAAAACTGAAATAACTAACGTAAATACGTGGTGTATAAATTAAGTAATGAGACAATTTCTTTTTAATTTCTTTTATTCGAATAGAATTACAATTCAGTATTGACTTCTTCAAAATAACTTCCTTGGGGAGTCATACAGCGCTGGAGATGGTTCTACCATTCGGGAAGAGAAAAAAAGTCACAAGGACTCAAGCCAGGCGAAAAAGGAGGCTGAGGAGCCACAGGAATATTTTAAATGACTAAAAACTTGTTTACTGAAATGGCTGTGTGACAAGGCGCATTGTCGTGATGCAACATCCCGTTGTTCTTGATGTTTTGGTCTCACACGCATGATCCTTCGACGTATTTAATAATAATAATAAAAATAATAAACGTCTTTATTAATGAAACGAGAGTACATTTGATTGCGGGCGAAGTTTGCAGACTAGGCTGCACTCTTCAGAATGCAGCCTTCTGTATTTCAAGAACCCCTCTGTAAAAGTGTTGATTTACTGTTTGACCTGGCGGCACAAACTCTTTGTGGACAACTCCCTCAATCAAATAAGCATGCATTTGATATTCGACTGGCTCATTTTTTGGTCTTGGAGAGCTTGAAGTATGCCATTCCGTGCTTGGTTTCCGGGTCATACTCAAACATCCAAGTCTCATCACCAGTAATGACACGTTCCATAAAATGGGGATCATTTTCAATCGATTCCAAAAAGTCAAGACACATTTCTCGTCTGACGTCCTTTTTGTTCCTGCGACAGGTTTTTTGAACCATTTTTGAGCAGATTTTTCTCATCCTGAATTCGTTAATCAAAATCTGATGAACAGTGGTGTGATTCAAATTTAACTCTTCTCCGATCATTCTTGTCGTCAATCGACGATCAGAACGCACAAGATGTATCTATCGATGTATCTATCGACTAAGACCGTATTCTATCGACTTTTACACCGGTTCTTGAAGATGGAGGCCTTCTGCTGCGTGGTTCATCTTCAGTCGACTCTCTTCCTTCTGAGAACGCCTTAAACCACCGAAAAACCTCGGCTCTTGAAAAAACACTGTCACCGTTGCTCAAAATTAGTCTCACTCATTTTTAAAACGCACTAGAAAAAACAGTTTTCGAAAACAGTCACAAAGAATAAACAAATGACTCTAACAAGTTCAAACTTATACTGAAGGTACAATTCTTGTCTCAGCTAGATCGGGCGCTAGATGTCCAGTCTCATTACTTAATTTGGCACACCTCGTATGTACTCTTTGAATGCAGCAATGATGATATGCTATGATCTACACGGTTCATTCTATAGATTTTTTCAGTTAGAGCAACCATATCCATGTTCACAGACGTTCGAAAGTCACAATTTACGTGTTGTTGGCAAAATTATTGTTTTTTGTCTGTCGATTTAGACTAGTGATATAGTCTAAATCGACAGACAAAAACAATAATTTTATCTATATAATAAACATCTACAGTGGTACCAACTTAAAGTTTTTACTACTTATTCGACGCAATTTAATGGTCTTTAATTCTTTTAATAGGGCATATTTCGCTAGAAAGGACTGTTTTCAAATTGTAAGCGAAAAACTGAAAAAAGTCGAAAATTTCGTGTTTTTTTTTACCCCCATGTAAGCTCCTGTCGGGAGACCGTGCAAATCTTGGTTACCTTTATTTATACCTTATTTCACCGGCCTATAAATATATTTTTCTTTTTTTACACATGATTCTAAAATATGTATATTATTAACAAAATGGATTTTATACTAGTAAATTCCAGTTACGAATAAAAATAAATATGTGTACACGTTCCCATTTTGCGAATGTTGGCATGTAAAAGACTAAGCACTATGTATTATAAACCCCTGGAATTGAAAATGCTGATTTGGAAGAAAAATTGCACTTAACTCATTTCATCGATTATTTGATTATTCGACGAAAGATGGGTCTTTGAATACGATCCGGAGACGAAGAGGCAAAGTGCGGAATGGCACACGTCGAACTCCCTCGCCCCAAGAAGGCCAGGATGTCCAGGTCAAAGATCAAGACAATGCTGATTGTCTTTTTTGATTGCCGGGGATTGGTCCATCATGAGTTCGTTCCACAGGGAAAACCGTAACCGGAAAATTTTACGTCGAGGTGCTGAAGCGGCTGAAACGCAGGGTGAATCGCGTCCGCCCAGACATCTCAAAATCCTGGAAGCTTCACCACGATAATGCGCCTTCGCACACCTGCTTCCTCGTGGCCGATTACCTCGTCAAGGCAGGCATCACCGTCGTTGTTCCCCAGCCTCCCTACAGCCCCGATGTGGCCCCCGCCCAGACTTTTTCTGTCTCCGCGCCTCAAAACCCCAATGAAAGGACGGCATTTTGGGTCAGTGAAAAACATTCAGAAGGTTTGCACCGACGCTTTAAAGGCGATTCCGGAAAACGACTACCGTGCGGCTTTTGATGCGTGGAAGACCCACTGGAACCGATGTGTGGATGCAAGAGGAATGTATTTTGAAAGTTTCTAAAGATTTGTACACATAGAACCAATAAAAACCATTTTTCAAATCTCACTGGCATTACTTTCCGGACAAACCCTGTATTTTACTTATAATTTATCGAATTATTACATCAGCGTTTTTATTGTCTCAAGTAACACTACAAAAGGGACTGAAAACAGTAAACTGATCTAAGTTTCAGCCTGAATCGCTAAGAAAGTAACAGATTCTCTAATGTGAACATTCAGTACAACGTATTCATTTAAATTAAGTGAATCGTGATGGATAAATATAGAGGTAACAAATTCTTATGAAATCAGCATTATAGATAATGTGTTCAGTGTTCACCTAGCAAAAATTTCTTATACTCATACTTAAATTTTGCTGACTTAAGCCCTTTGTGATCAATAGATACCCTATTATATAAATAATATATATTAAAAGAAAAGCTTCTACAATACATTGAGGTTTTATGGGGTGGAGGTGAAAGCATTCCTCTGAATCTCAAATTTAGGGTATGGACGTAACTTCTGGAATTTAATTTTGTTGTACAAATATGGAGAAGACGTATTTAACATTATGTTGTGATATAAGGTTACACTATGAAGAACGCGTCTATTTTTCCATGTTTAGCCATTTTGCATCCGTCAATTTATGGGACACTCGATCGTATTTTCTAATACCATAGATAAAACGCAAGCACGCTTTTTTGAATTCTATTAACATCCGACTTATCTAAACAAGGACCATATACAACATCACAATAATTTAAAGTGACTAACCAACATATCTGTAAGTCTAATTTTTAAGTTCTTGTAATAGTATGTGGCGATGCGGATATAAATATTTTAAACTTGCATACGCTTTTTGTAGACATTTGCTCACATGTTTTTTTAAAACGTCAGATCTGTATCCATTTCAATGCCTAAGTTTTTTGCTAATTTGGTGCAAGCTAACTCATTATCGCCCACTGTAATTTTAATATTTGCCTCTACTTCATTTTTACACTTGCCAAATACCAATACAGATGACTTTACTGGATTTATGGTTAGATTGTGACATCGAGACAGTTCTATCAGTCTTTGAAGATCATTATTAATTATATTATTTGCCTGCTCTACGTTATCATGAAAAAACGAAAAATAAATTTGGGTATCATCTGCATATAGATGAACTTTGCAATGAGCTAGACAAGTTGTAATATTGCAAGTGTAAAGACAAAATAATAAGGGCCCTAGGATAGAACTTTGGGGTACTCCACATGATATTTTCCCACCATTAGATTTACCATTACTAGTCCCTACGAACTGTGTCCTATCAGATAAGAAACATTTTATTAGACCGAACATAATGTAAAATAGAAATTAACAATTCGTGATTAATCGTATCAAAAGCCTTAGTATAGTCGAGTAATATAAGAGCAGTCGTTTTTCCTGAATCTATGTCAGTGAATATGTCGTCTGTTACCTTTAACAAGGCGGTTGCACAACTGTAACCTGCACGAAAGCCAGATTGGTACAACGGTAAGATGTTATAGATATTTATGTATTCACGAATCTGGAAATTCATGATTTTTTCAACAATTTTAGACAACACTGGAAGTATGCTAATAGGCGGAAGTTCATTAAAGTTAGATATATTACCCTTTTTTGGTAAAGGTACCACTCGTGATATTTTCCAAACGTCTGGGAAAACACCATCCACAAGACATGTGTTTACTATATTTGTAATAAATGGCAATATAAAAGGACAACATAGTAATAACATGTCTATATTAATTTGATCAGACCCGGTAGCTTTTGATTTGATTCCTATTAGACATTTATATACTACATTTTGTGTAACTGAAGTTAATGAGAATGGTTCCCTAAAATTATCCTTGAGATTTTGACTATAAAATTGTTTAAGTTCAAAATCAGGTGGGGAAGTACTATTTGAATACTGCAAAACGTGATTGTTAATTTCGTTTGGTTTATTCAGCATTTCGGGTAATATGTTGTCACTAGCTTTATTATATACACTAAGATCTTTCAGTTTCTTCTAAAGTTGTTTACTACTATTTCGGTTATTATTTACGCAAAATTCAAGATAACTCTTTTTCTCGGTAGATATAGCAATGTTTGTATAGTTACGAATGTCTTTATAATAATTCCAGTGTTGTTCACTTTTGGTTTTTTTTAAACTTATTTAGAGCTTTATCTTTCAGAGAGATCAAGAGTTTAATATTATCCGTTAACCAAGGCGGCTTCGGCCTTTTAATTTTAATATTTTTAATAGGCGCTAGGGTATCAAAAATATTCAGAATTAATATACTGAAATATTGAACTTTATCATTAATGTTTTGTAAATAAAACAGATCATCAAAAGGAGTTAATCTTAACAGTTCACCTAACAGTTCATTATCAATACGCTTTAGATTTCGAGTGCTAAATATCTGCTCCTTATATTTTTCAGAATCGATTTTTAAAGAACAAAATACTGGATAGTGATCAGATACATTAAAATCACCTTGTGTACCACATGAACTGTCTAAATGTTCATGTATTAGAATAATATGTAATATAGTAGAAGAATTTTGCGTAACCCTTGTAGGAGTATTTATAATTTGTTTCAAATTGAATGACTCTATGCAGTCAATGAACATAACAGATTTTCGACTTACAGTATCCAACAAATCGATATTTATATCACCTCCACAAATAATATCACTACAAACAGGTATAAATTCAGATAGAGACTCTTCAAGACTGTGAATGAAATCAAGACTGTGAATGAATGAATGAATGTGATAAATTTTTATTCGGTGGTCTATTCATTTTGTCTTTTCGCTTTTGGTTGTTATGGAGGCCAACTTTATTTCTTTAAATGACCAGCCGTAGGTTCTATTTCAATATATGAGATTTCAATATATATTTTCTCAGAAAGCCTTTTCAACAGCATTTTCATCTTTTCTCTTTACTGTATATAATAAAAATATGATATTGTTACATGAAATTTTGATAAAAAATACTATTAAAATTAATTCTTCGAAACATAAAAAAGAGAATAAAGCTACCAGTGAAGTTATTGTTGAACCTTTCTTCATAGATAGAAATTTAAATTCTGAAAAATATTTAAATTTGATAAGAAATCACATCATTCCATTTTGCAGACTGTGGGTTCCGATTGAAAATAATGTTATTAACCAACAACTATGGTTCCAACAGGATGGGCCACTACCACATATTGAGATAAATATCAGTGACTATTTAATTGCACAATTTCCAGAACGCGATACTGATTGAATGCCCGCTCCCCGGATTTAAATGCCTTAAATTTTTTTCTGTGGCAATTCATATTCAAAAATCCATAGAGAAAATTCAAAATTAAAAAAATATATAGGATGTTCTATTTAAAACATATATAGATGACGTCTTGTATAAAAAGGTAGTGACGTCACAGCTACTTCTAATTGTAGCGTAAAATTCGCAATTTAAAATGAAAATTGACCTGTTCAAAGATTTTTCCAAAATATATTTAGATTAGAAAATATTGAATTAATGCAAACTTTTACGCTTTCACTGTATAATAAATAATACTTTTAGTATCCAAAGTAAAGAATATATTTGTCAACATTCCTATAAACATTTCTATTCGTTAAAAATAAATTATATAAATATAATCTTAATGAGTTGTAATATTAAGGAATGGAAAGCTGAGTTAGAGGTATGAGACATATTTCAATGAAATTATCGTCGGTAAGATTTTAACTGATAAACAGCTAATATTTACATATATAACTGACCACATTCACGAATCAGTCTATAGAGTATTTTGTGCAAAATGTTGCCAAAGCGCGTAATTATATTGCTCTCGAGTTTGCTCTCATTCAGTAGAGCGTATCCTACAGTTGGCGATGAAAAGGTCAAAGTTGATAAATGGCCATATGGTAAATATAATCATTAATTTATATGACTTTAAATTAGATAAATGTGATATTATGTGCGAATTTTGTTCCTAAGGTAATAATAATATATTTCGGAAAATTTCTGATGCATTCTAAACAGTTTATTAGCCCGTTATATTACTTTTTGATAAGCTATGTAACATACAGGAGCTTCACGGTGAATGGCATATTAAACGTTTTGGGAGAATTACATGTAATATGAGGCTGAACATTTGTATTTGGGGAGTTTTGGGAGGTACTCCAATGTTGCCAGGTGGGAAAATTGAACCAGAATTTTCACCTAGGTATAATTAACTGAAATTAAGAAACTAGGATTTTCACAACACTCGTATTGCTTGGAACATGAATATCACTTTAACAAAAATATGTACCTAGGTATTTGCAAAAAATATCTACAACATACTCAGTCGAAAATAAAAAAAACATGCATTGACTAATAAATACTGATTCACCGATCTAAATCTACCTTACAGATTTGTTGCTGTGTATATTCAGTTGTAGTTATTAGAATATATGTATTTGTAAATAAAATAGGAACTCGTGTTAGATGTGGAAACCACTAATTAGAGAAGTATTGAATGTGTTTTAGTTACGTCTTTTGTCTGAAAAGTCGTTAGAATTGTGGTTTTTACCGAACTTTGTCACTAAATCACTACATAGGTTCAAGAATCACCAGATGCGGTGATGCTTCACTAGACCGGTAACATTGAGGTGCTCTGCACAATCGTTCAAAATAATGGCAAATTTCTTAATGTTCCGAATATGCCGGAAGTGGATACATCAGTGGCGGTGTGTGATATTTCAAGTTAGCCATATCTTGAAAACGACACGCATGGGACCCACTTCACTTTTTAGGTGATGACTATACACCTCTTACAGAAAGGATTTATAGTGAAAAAATCGTCAGCAAAGTTTGAAAAATTTTCAAAAACACTGGAGCACTCCCTGGGTTCTCAGTAACGCTCTGTGGGATATTTGCAGTATATTTTTTTTCATAATCTAGAAACAAATATAAGGAGACGATTTTCGATTTGTTGCAAGATATTTTGCATTTTAATTTTAATTTTATAGGAACGTTTTGTTTCGCAAAATTAAAATGGCCATAACTTTTTGAAACAAAAATATTTTGTAACAAATCGAAAAACGTCTCCTTATATTTGTTTCTAGATTATGAAAAAAATATACTGCAAATATCCCACAGAGCGTTACTGAGAACCCAGGGAGTGCTCCACTGTTTTTGAAAATTTTTTCGCAAACTTTGCTGACGATTTTTTCATTATAAATCCTTTCTGTAAGAAGTGTATAGTCATCACCTAAAAAGTGAAGTGGGTCCCATGCGTCGTTTTCAAGATATGGCTAACTGAAATATCACGCACCGCCACTAGGATACATACTTTGTTATTTTAAATTGCATGCTATATTTTTTTATGTAATATTTTTTGCAATATTATGTACAGTGTTTTTTTGTTCTAGTTTTATGTCACCGTTGTCCAACAAACGAAATAAAAAATAATAAATAAATAAAAAAAACTGTAACTAATAATGTTTTTAAAATTCTATCGTAATTTTTGTTTTCCTGTGAACATGAAAGGTTGAGCTTTCTGTCATATATAAATACTACATACGCAGCAAAATATACAGGGTGCTCGCTTAAAACATACGGTTGCGGTACAATCGAATTTATTTAATTAGTAAAATGTAGGATGGCATGTGTCATGTGTCATGTGTCATTGTTCAAATTTGATCCTCTAACGATTTTGATAAATAACTCAAAAACAACCCATTTTAGGTAAATACATAATAACAAAATAAGCACAATAAAAGACGTAAAGTGCTGCAAGTTTGACCCTTTATTTTGCCGTATTTCTATAACTTTTGGTATTAAACTCAAACTCGCAGATTTACAAGGTATAGAAATAAACCCTATAGTTTTACCACAATATTTTTTTTTTCTTAAAATTGAAATATCTCTTAAAACGTTCATTTTAAATATAGACAACGGTTATTAAAATGACTTTAAATCGATGAGCATATATCACATATGACATAAAAAATATTGTGTGCCATTTAAATAATGAATTTAGTATTCATTTCCGGTATATACGGAAGTGCCAGAAAGTCGTCATTATTTTAGATGTGTAGAGCGTCCCTGAAAAGCTCCAAGCACCCATTTTCAGCTCCACATTATTTACAATTCTCCCAAAACCTTTGGCACGCTACTCACCGCGAAGTACCCTGTATGTATAACAATTTAAGTATTATAAAACCAACTGTTTAAACTTGTGATAGGTAAATTATAATTTAATTTATTGGATGTCTAAAAAGTGTGTGACTTGGTAATCTTTTTTAATTATTCTAATGTTTTTCAAAAAAATCATTATTTAAAATGTAAAACCACTTTTTAACAAATTATATTGGTAATTTTAGGACGTAAATGTACTCGTCAGCATGAAATATGGGGACTAACATACTTATGTATGTGTTAATTTGTTACACCTGACATTAATCTAACAATTCATTTTATTCTTTTTCTCTCATATTTATTTGTATTAAAATTTCAGACAGATTTTTGTATCAAAACAATATAAAATATTAATATATATAAGTATAATCTTAATGTACGATTCATAACATTTCATGTCGATTTGGTGCAGGACTATTTGTTTTGTGAAGACACGACTCCCTGACTAATAATTTATTTCTCAGCCTCATAATAATATACAGTAACATGTTAATAGGTAATATATGACATCAGCACCAACTGCCAACCATTTTTGCTCTCACGAAATAATTTTTCCTTACTAATTTTTACTTATCAGAATTATTGAAAATGTTTTTTTACTAACAAAATTGCATCTAGGTTACGTAGATACGTATTTTAAACTGAAAATGATTTCCTAATATTGTATTCTATTTTCAGATATATTTACATTACCAATAGAAGGACATAATTATACCGCAGCTGTAGTGAACTACGAAAAATTTTTTGTTGTAAGCACAGAGGTAAAGGTACGTAAAACTAAAAATCAGTTTGTTTTAGTTGACATATAATATCTGTCAAAGTTCATATTATTTCTTTCAACAGTTAATTTATAATGCGTAAAATGTATTGGCCAGATACACTATAGTGGAAGTGTTATACAGGGTGATTCACGGTGAGAGGACTGTTAAACGTTTTGGGAGAACTATAACACAGACCTGCAAAAAAATACTTTTTTTTAACCCAAATATAAATCCGAAGGTTTTTGACATGCTGAACACAGTACCCTCGTCCGATTTGCCCTATCATGTCACAATTTTCAGAAAACCTAACCTAAAACTGCAAAAGAGGTTTTTTTGGCCTATATTGAGGGCTTCATACCTCGGCAACGAAATGAGATGGGGTAAAATTCTACACGCACAGTTTATAGATGTGACCTATTACTACTTCGCACAGTTTCTAGATGTGACCTATGGAGTTACTCTTCGGAGTACTTATAGGGAGGATATTATTGATACTTTTTTATATAAATATATATTTTGCATTGAGAATTTTTCTTATAAAGAATTCATTGTCATTCACCATCAAAAATTACAGATCCTGGTTTCAATCAGTGGGTAGGATATCTGATGGCGAATGAAACGAATGTGTCGACTTGTATTCTAATCAGACGAGCTACGGTGTTGTTATCTATATACCTATATTCCGTGCGTAAATGGGACTAGATATTCCAATATGTCCAACAAAGTTGGGTCCTTCAAAAGCATTTCGAGGCCTTAGAGTCCTTCCCAAGCACATATCAACTATAAATATGGCAAAAACTAATGAAGAGACGATGATTCCCCGTTCATTGTCAATCGTCATCAAAATTCGCAGATTCAGATCTCTGTCCTTATAGATATCATCAGTGTGATATATATGTATATGATGGTAATGTGTTAGCTTGCATCGTTACCTAACTATTATTTATAAAATGTAAAAAAGATATGTTATCTATCATCAACTGACAATAAATCACCTACAATTTTCAAACTAAAAAGCTTTACAAACGAAGCTTGTAGTAATAACTCTAAATAGTTATTATTTTTATTATTATTAACTGAACGACTAATAATGTACACTATTATAACTTTTTTTTTTTTTTTTTTAGATGAACTATTGGAAGGCTATGAGGTTGTGCGATGAATATCTTGGTATGAAATTAATTGAAATAGATAGTCCGAAGAAACACGAAATGGTTAAAGAATTGATCAAAAAATGCAGTAAGTTTCTTTGGTTTTTAGTATCTGGGGTATTTAAAAGTAAAGGAAACGAGTAAGAAATAAAGCAAATATATAGTTTGTAATTTCTATTGAATATTTATCATTAGTAACAAGGACATTTGTTATCACGAAGGTAACTTATGAACATGGAAGGCTCTATATCTACTAAAAGACAGATTTTTCTGGACAATGAGCTTATATTAAATGTTTTCTTAACAACTAACAGTCTTGACAAGTAAATAAGGTTATAAATTCGATTAAGAATAGAAATACGTCTTTTTTTTCTTGGCCAACTTTGATGACGTTTTTTTTATGTCTATAATATTTACAAATGTACAAAATAAGAGTTATTTTTGTTTATTTTACCACCAGAAATGACTGGTCAACAATATTTGGAACATTAAATTATTGGGAAAAATAAAACTGAAATATGAAACTTTTGGAAGTGAAAGGACCAAAAAATATATTAAAAGAAAAGAATAGTACCAGTATTCAATCTTCCCCTACTTTAAATATCCCAAATAGTATTATGTTTCTATTGGAGACAACAGAAAGCAGAAAATTTATTCTTGTTATTTGATTGGAATACATCTTGATCTTTTTTTTTTCAGCTAAAGAAGGACCTTTTTTGGATGGGAGCCAGTAGAAACAAGGATGGTGAAACATGGAGCTGGCGGAACGGTACTCGTATAACTGACTTTTATTGGAACAATGGTGAACCGAACAATGACAAAGGCACTGAAACATGTATTGAGATTTATCACAGAGACGCCGCATGGGACGCTCAAGATTGTAGGGAAAACATCTACTTCATCTGTGAAGATACAACAGTTCCGATTGAATCTCACAAGTCAGTGAATACAAATTAAGTGTAATGAAAACATGGGTATATCAAAAGTTGTTCAGTTTTTGCAATAAAGTATTATCCATTGTAAATGCATTATTTATTTGTCCCAACATTCTCTTAAGCTCCTTATTACCTTTGTTGTTTAATACCTTGTTTTATAACAAGACATATACAACAAGGCAAAATTATTCATTTAAATTATATTGCCTTTAAATCGTCAAGTCGACTACACGTGAAGTAAAGTGAATACTAGTTTAGTAAAGGAATTAAATATTTTCACATACCCAATAAATATTTTGTCTAAACCAAGCTCCAATATTAAAATCATCTGTTTTTACACTAGCTTATGGACCAATTATATTGAACATTATATCCCATATTCAACTTTAAATATTTTAAACTAGCAGTATTTATCCTGTAAAATTTACAAATCTGATGTACGCCACTTTGTGAAGTAGGAAGGGTATGTGCGATAGCTTTTACAGAAGAATTTCTTGTAAATTACTAATTTTTTTAATAAATGTGTCATTTTTCAACTACTTTAATCATATTCATTGACATACACGAGTAAACCGAGTAATAAAATGAAGTAGGTAATATTTTTAAGTGTAAAAAATATCAGATATCAAAAATAAAAACTAGAACAGTTAATATATGAAAGTATATTAACTAGGTAGGGGTAGAGAGTAAGAGGTAGGGTGTTTTATTCACCTTTTCTGTCGATTTCGGTCATACATGATGCTTAAAAAGTAAAAAAAACTAAGTCAATTGAAATTGATTAATGTCGGAATATTGGGGTCGACCCAAAACTATTGTACATCTTTGACAGTTCTTACTTTGTATCCCAATTATCGACAAAAAAATTAGATTCACATAATTGTCGTATTAATTCCATCGTGCGTAAAACTACCCATATGTTTTTGACACTATATTATCTGATGAACTAATCCAAAAAAAAAAACTTGTCTTAAGAATGAACTTATCCAAAAGTTTTGTAATCATTGATAGATACAGGGATGTCTTCCCACAGTAACATGTTTTTTCCCAATAAGAGGATGTTTTTTTCTTCCAAACCGTCAAGACTTTTAGTAATAAGGAGTAAAAAAATTAAGACACATGACTGTACACATATCACCGACGAGTAATACTAGATCGTGTCAGAAGCAAGCCTTAATTTTGTGTTATCGAAATTATGTTTTGGATATCTCAAAATGATGGTCACATCAAAACCAAAAAATATAGAAAATCATCCATGCTACCAAGGAAGATTCTTCTGGTCAACCGAAAGGAAAAAATGAACAAATAAAACATTGAAATGACATAATAAAGTACAAGAGTACAATAATTTCCTTCTATAATATATTATTAACCTGACTATTTTGTAGAACTTGAATAAACTCTTTATTTCAGTAGTAGTATTCTTTTAAAAGACGACATAAGTCAAAGTACACAAAGGGTTAGGTGCTAAAACAGTTGTTTAGCCCTACTATTTGCTTTTGAAATGGCTGACATACGTATTTATGTCGTATATTCTGTTTTCTTGACAAAAGAATTATGTACCACAGCTGTGATTATAACGCCTTAAATGTATTCGTTCATTACTAGTTTTAAATGGCCAAACGCAGCTAAAATTGAGAAGAGAAGCAAAGTAAACAACTTCTTGGTACTTGAAGATGTACAGATGAAGAAAGGACAAATGCTACAATTCTCATCCTAGCGACGAGCGCAGGTGGTGAGAGGGCCGGTCTTATTCCCTCACTACCTTCGATGCATAAGCATGCGGCTACTTCTTATCTCTCATCTCACTTCTGTTTGTCCTTTTTCCTAACTGACCGATGTCGGCTTTCCACACACGGACTATTGGTACATATTATTCATATAATTGGTATATATGTATTATTATTAGTAAACATATATTATATGTTTAATAACTCCTTCAATGAAGCAGAACCTTGGAGAAAAATCAAAGTTCTTTAAGCAAAATCTCGTTTAAGAAAAAAATCTACTTTTATATACTTCCAAGAAACAAGGTCACAGCTAAATGAAAACAAAGAACAAAATGTATGTGCTATGATTCCTTACTAGTCTTTATCACCACACAGGTGATAAATCCCCCGTAGTTGGTCTTATTTTGAAGGCAATATAAATGGGACTTTCCCTCTTTTTATTAGTTAGGGCATATTATTGCATAAAATAATGAAACTGTATGTTAAAATCTTTCCTAGAAATAGTGTTTATGTTTTAAGCTTACAAATAAATAAAACAGTCGAGTAACAGGCTTTCAAATAACACAGTGTTTTGTTTATACTCAACAAATTTTTATTTGGTAAAAAGGGGATAACTACTGTTTTGAGTCCACTCTTCAATAATGTATTTAATGAATAAGATTAAATAAATAAATTTAAAGTAAAATAATTGTTCACCCAGTGCCATCCATAAAGTTTGCACTATATGGGAAAAAATTGTGTCTTTGCATTTAAGAAACTGTTCCTGATATTTTTCAACTTACCCTCGTACCACAGTTCGAACGTAAACGCTCATCATTAAAATCATATTTTCTGGAGATTCTTCTCCAAGAAAAATATTGTTATTGTTTAAAACAATGTAAATGGGTAACAAATAACTCAATTATAAAAAGGTCAGCAAGAAATAAACGAATTTTGATGCAAACTTTATTTTATGCAAGAATAATACAAAAAGTAAATAATTATGGTAAACCTCATAGATAACATACTTTTTTAGGCGATACTTTTGTAATAACATTTGAAAAACATGCTAAACTATTTTCCTTAAAAGTAAAGTAACATTTAATTGAAGTATTTTAAAACGTAATTAATACGCTGTGTGGGGAAATTTAAAAGAAAAGTTGATATGCCTCTTCACAATATTGGTTATTTAGAAGAAGCTATTCGTCAGTTCGTGGATGAAACCCCTCAGTTTTTTATGTCGAGAAAGAAATGTTCATAACATTTACATATATCCAAAATGAAGGAAGACACACATAGATGTAGAATAAACACTATAGAAGAAGAGTTGCCTCCAAAAGGACGCTCTTCGAGGTTCGTTGAATAATATTTGTATTTGTGTAAAATACTAATGTTTATTTACTTGTTATTTTTATTGTTTTTTCTATTTATACACGTGGGGTTTTCAGAATACTAACAGTTAATGAAATTTTAGTTGTCTTTCTGTACTTTTTGTTTGTTTAATTTGATGTGCATTTGTAAGTTTCGTTTGATATTTTGTAACATTAAAAGTTTTGCTCTTCATTGATATCCTGCTGTCGTATTGCTTCGTAAAATTAAAATTATGTCTACCTTATAGCAGTTATATTTTTGAAAAACATTTATTAAAAATGATATTCTAAACGTGATTTTTACTTTTTGCATTTTTCTTGAACATAAAATAAAGTTTGCACCTAAAATTCGTTTATTTCTTGTTTACCTTTTTTAGAATTGACTTATTCGTCGCTCATTTACATTGTTTTGAACAATAACAATATTTTTCTTGAAGAAGAGTCTCCAGAAAATACGATTTTAATGATGAGCGATTTCGTTCGAATTGTGGAACGAGGGTAAGTAAAAAAATGTCAGGAACAACTTTTTCACCATATTGCACTTAAAATTCACAGTGGAGCTAACCCTTTTCAAAGGAATACCTTTTATATTTGTTCTCTAGGATTGAAAATAAAGGTAGTTTACTCTTGGGTCGATGTCAAATTTTCGTATGCTACTCGTATATCATTAACTTTTTACTGGGTTGGATAGGCGCTATTTTAGCTATTAAGACATGCCCAAACAACTGACTTATAATTTAAGAAAATAATTTCTTAAATGCAAACAAAACATTTTTCCCATATGGTGCAAACTTTATTGATGACACTGTATAATCAGTTATTTCACCCTACTGAAAATTAAACTTTTTGATCTTATGTGGTTTTTAAGACGAATTACTATGAAAACTGCGAAATATTTGTTTGAATTTAATGTGAAATCAATTAATTTAATCAAACAAGTTATGTATTTACTTACTAAAAATATTCTAAATTCTCCGACTAGACCATACCGCAATTTGTTATCCAAAATACTAATTACACAGAAATAAAAATGAGAAACATATGTTATTGTCGCTATCGTACTCTGTAACTATAAAAAAAATATCGAATGCGTCGGAATCTAATCAAATGATTCTGCGATTCAAGATTACGTAATATACAGTTCGTACTCAATTTAAATAAGTAAACAGGTTGTTTGTCTGCATTCCCTGAACCGTTCTCATTCCTTGGCAGTGCCAGTTTATTTTTTAATTTGAATAACTCACAACCGGGTTTTTAAGAATGGCACAATTAATAAAAACTACGCGCATCAATGAAATTACCGGAACGGCAGACAAGTTGACAATATTTATTGGGGGATGGTTGACCGAAGCCTGCAGTCAGAGTCACATAATTCGAACAAAATGATCAAAAAGTGTCTGATCGTTTTACTTTCGGCCGGATGCTGTTTGGCTTATCCAAAACCCGCTGCGGAGCAAAACTACCGGCAAAACTACCAAGGTAATAAATAATTCATAATAATTTAATTATATATATAAAATAATAATAAACAGTTCATTATTCATTAATAATTCACAGACCTGCAAAGAAACACTTTTTTTTTAATCGTAATAGGTGATTGAGAAGGGTTTTTTGCATTTATATAAATACATAATAAAACTAACAAATTATTATAAACTGTAAGTTATTATAGACATAGAAGTCATTAACCGAAATAATTTTTTTTCAGACGTCGTTGCAGTGGAATTAGAAGGAACTGGAAACGTGTTAATTTTCGTGAATGGTCATACCAAATTCCTTTTGAGCACGTTACAAAAGGTAAGTAAAGGAGGAATCTTAAAGAAAAAGCCTGTTTTTAATTAAATAAAATTATTCTTACTCTATTTGTGTTACCATACAAAAAAAGTTATGTACAGAATGGAAACTATGTGACTGTACATTCATGTTTATTTGGTATCTCCTTCAAATGCTTGTTTTTCGAAAAAAAAAGTATTCTGAAATATTGCGACATAACTTATAGCCAATGGCGGTTGGTGATATTTCAGTTAACCATATCTTGAAAACGACGCATGAGACCCACTTCACTTTTTAGGTGATGACTATACACCTCTTAAAGAAAGAATTTATAGTGAAAAAACCGTCAGCAAAGTTTGCGAAATTTTTTTTCAAAAAAACTGCAGAACACCCTGGGATCTCAGTAACGCTCTGTGGAATATTTGCAGTATATTTTTTTTTATAATTTAGAAACAAATATAAGGAGGGGTTTTTCGATTTGTTACAAAATATTTTTTTTTTTTCAAAAAGTTATGCCCATTTTAATTTTAATTTTAATTTTAACATTTTGTTTCACAAAATTAAAATGGCCATAACTTTTTGAAAAAAATATTTTGTAACAAATCGAAAAACCTCTCCTTATATGTCCTATCTCCTGTAATTTTGGGAAACAAAATGTTCCTGTAAAATTAAAAATTAAAACGGCCATAACTTTTTTGAAAAAAAAATATTTTGTGACAAATGGAAAAACTTCTCCTTATATTTGTTTCTAGATTATGAAAAAAAAATATATACGGCAAATGTCTAACTGTCGTTTTTAAGATATGGCTAACTGAAATATCACCAACCGCCACTGCTTATAGCGTACACGTCACAGTTATTATCAGATGTTTCATTACACAGTGAGGGCGTAAAATCGCGCATAAATTCGATAAAAATCAAAGGTTTTTTTTAGAAAAACGTTCGGACGCGTCAATTAAATTTTTCATTTGCCAATATTTTGACGTACTTCATTTGTTATTTTTATTGACAGCTGTCAAAGATATGACATCATCGATATTCTTTTTAAAATGACAACATATGGCTTGCGATACATCATTTGAGAGCTCTTATTTCGCGCAATATGCTCCTAAACTTTGAAGCCATTCTATTAAGCCATTTTAAAATGGCGGCTGGTCAAATGTTAAAATTCGATAAAGAACGAAGGAAAGTTTATTTAAAAAATCACACGGACACAAGAGGTTATACAGCTATGTTTTCGGCTATTTAACACTCTTTTTAATAAATTGATTAAATAAAAATATTTATGAATTTGCTTTATATTATTTATTTCATTTCTGGAATTTCAATTTCTGGAATTCTGGATAACTGTTGAAAGTGAGTTCTGTCCACTAGCCGAGCAAATAGCTGTAGAACTTCTCATGTTCGAGTGATTTTTTAGATAAACTTCCTTCGTTTTTTATCGAATTTTAACTTTTGAACGGTCGCTATTATTTTAAAATGGCTTAATAGAATCGCGCCAAAGTTTAGAAACATACTGCATGAAATAAGGGCTTGTGATACATCATTTAAAAAAATGATGTATCACAAGCCATATGTTGCCATTAAAAAAATATTGATGACGTCATATCTTTGACAGCTGTCAGTAAAAAATAAATGAAGTATGTCAAAATGTCGGCAAATGAAAAATTTAATTGACGTGTCCCAGCGTTTTTCTAAAAAAATCCTTTAATTTTTTTTGAATGTATGCGTGACTTTACGTCCTTACTGCATATTGTTAAATTTAGGACGTTATTGAATATTTCCTTTGAATACTCACCCCATCAACCCGCCTAATATCCCACTCTGTCAAGCTAAAACACTGTTATGTTATACATAACATGTATGTCTCGAAAACAAGATGCATGTATCGAATGTATATCTAGCATCTTTTGCGAACTACCTATATACAAGGAAACGTGTATTATTCCCATTTATCCCCCAACATCTAACAAATGTATCAGCAACCTGTCAACGAACCCCTCTACTAACCTCAAATTATCGTCTTTTTTCTGTAACATTTGACATGAATAAGTTTTGAACTAGTTGAATTCATGTTTTAATAAATATCCTTCTTAGATTGTCGATTTTGATATTCATATTCTGAATAATCACTACCATTTTTCAAAATCACAGCACGGAAAATGTGCATTTGCCAACGCTGTATATTATGTAGGTATATTTTTTAATAAGTACTATTCTTTACCAAGCTAATGAGTTACCATGCTTTATTTTTAATGAAAAATAAAGCATGCTAACTCATTAGTTTGGTATGAATTATTTGTTAGAATACTAGGTAGTTAAAATATTTTATAACTACGTGTTCATATCATCAAGATCAGAGAAAAAAATTTGTGATATTTTGAGAGATTGTTTTCAATTTACAGCATTAATGTTAGAAACGTAAAAGCCTAATAAACTTCAATCTGCATAAAGTAACATCAATAAACTGCAGCGCTTAAAAAAATAAACTGGACACATACATATAGGTACATACAATTAAATTAAAAACTATTCATAGTATTTTTTTCTGATTCTAGGTGAACTACTTCAAGGCAACACAGATTTGTAAACAATACGGTATGAAGTTGATTAAGGTGGACAGTTGGTCAAAACACACATTAGTTGGTGAGGCCATAGCAAATTACAGTAAGTTGTAACTATACATTAGACCCGTTACTGCGACAGAAAAAGAATCGTTGTCATTAAAGTTACACCAAAAAAATTTACATTTCCTTTGGAATCATTGCAAATGCATTAGATGGAGAATAAACATCAAAGAAAATGTAGCTCCCACTACCAACCGCTCTGATAATTATTAGCTGCCACACGCGGGATTTGAACCCTCACAGATATAACCCTTGTAGTAATCATTGCCTCTCACGGCATTTCTGATGAGCTATCGAAATGCCTTGCTGTTTTAAGAGAACTGATTATTTTGGAAACTAACCCATAGTAAAAGAAAGGGCACAAACTCAAATATTTTCCATATTGTTTTTTTTTTTGTGGTCAATAGTAGCCATCTACAATCGATATTAGTATTTGCACATTTTGTCTTTTTACACTACGAATTAAGAACAATAAGCAGTGTATGAGTTATCAAATGATGGTTTAAACTACAAAAGTGAAGAACAAGTAGTTCCACAAGTAGTTTTTTAGACGCCAAATAACCAAAACATGATCTTAATAGCATTATGTTAACTAATACAGATTAGCTATATATGATGTAAATACATTTACAACAAACAACAATTGTAATGTATATATTTTTTAGCTACAAATGGACCTTTTTGGATAGCAGGAAACCGACTAGGAGATGGCGAAACGTGGACATGGCCAAGTGGCACTCCCATAAAAGACTTTTATTGGAACCAAGGGGAGCCTAATAATGCAAAAGAAACCGAAAATTGTATCGAAATATACCACCAACGCCCCTATGGGATGATCAAGACTGCCTACAGCACGCATACTTCATTTGTGAAAATAAGAAGGAGAAATTTGAGATCAATACGGAAAGACATGGCAATAAATTTCACACCAATTCAGGGAAATTAAGGAAAAACCAAGATGAAAATGAATTACCTATCTAACGCAGATATTAATGCATAAGGTATCTTTATGTTGTTGAAAAGTATTACTATTCATTTTTAGTACATATTTATTTATTATTTGTAAATATATTTTTTTGTATAGATATACTTTGTTTTACTTGTTCTTTGTTTTAAAGTCTGGGTGGATGTGGGGCACTTGAAGTTCCTTTCTCACACTGTATAAAATTTGATCAACCTGAAAATTTGTTTTATTAAACTTCATTTCAATAACACTAAAAATTAAATGATTTGAAATTCATGAAATGATTTTTAAAATATTAACACAAATGATATTAATTTTGGAAGATAATAAATTTATTAGAACCACAATTTTTTAAATTATTCATATCAATATGATCTATTATTTATATGTAATAGGTATGGTCTTTTCCAATATTAATATTTGTGTAAATACAGTGTGTTTACTTCAAAATTTACCACACAATATATTAGAATTCGCTGAGACATGTCGATTTTTGTTCTCTGCGGGAATTTTTTGGTACTCCAGTCATAGCAAACCCAACTTTAAAATATCAAATAGATCTACCCCACTTGTGACACATCGTTTGAAAGCCCTTCTCATTGCGAATACATTAGTGTTTTCATCCGCTTTTGGGAATCGGTTAAAATTTGAAAATTGTATCGGCAAGAAACAAGTTAACAAAAACTTATTTATTGTCCCTTTTATTGCAAAAAAATGACGCCTGTTTGAAAGCAAAAATTGATATAAGTTACCTGAAAATTATTTTATTTTATTAATTGCTCAGAATCTATTTACATATAGTAATAAAGACGGTTTTCAAATTCCTCGCGAACTCTTCAAAATGTTATAGCACTACACGGATTTTTAAAATACGGTTTTGTGGACCTTCGATGTTTGGTGGTGCTGTTTCATAAAGTGCTAATTTCAGATAACCCCATAAGAAAAAGTCAGTGAGACACAGAACAGGGGATCTTGCAGGCCATTCTATCGGTCTTCTTCCTATCCATTTGTCATGGAATGTGGCATTCAAACAATCATGTAGAGGTCCAACACAGTGCTGCAGGTGCACCATCTTGTTGAAAATGAAGTAGGTCTTGCTGGAGGAAAGGATCGCGGTGTTGATCAAGTTGATTTTCTAGTGATTCGGTGATAAGTACGTCAACTGTATCTCGAAGCGTATTTAAATAAACATCTCCAGTAAGATTGACATTTATAAATAAAGTACCTATTCTGGTATCGCCTGAAATACCCGCCCAGATATTTAATTTGTGTGGGTGCTGAGTGTGGCAGCTTCCCTGAATAGGCTAGGCCTTAATACAATCTGACAGTATTTCACAAAACTGCAATCCTCGATCAGGGCCATCTTCGTACAATAATTGGAGTACTTATCTGTAATTTGTAGGGATCAACCTTATGCAATTTTGTTACCTTATGAATTGAACCAATAGAAAGTTCACTTTGGTCTAGAAAATTTCTAATTGAGGTAGTTGGATCTGCCACAGAATGTCCTAGCACTTTAATTTGGGCTGCCTCGTCTCAAACTATGGATTGCGTTTAGTAATACCCACAGAAACAGTTCTAAAACTAACAAGTTTCTAAACTTCTGCCAATGTTGTAGAATATATGCATACTAAACATTTATTTTTCGATGGATCCGTTAAATGTTTGAGCTGTTCTTCATGCACATTCATGACTTGCACCATAAATTTATACTATTTCATCTCTTCTTCCAAGGAATAAACCATCAAACCAAAGAACTGTCAAAAAGACAGCTGATCTACAACAACATCAATATAGCACTGGACATCTGGACAACCTGCTGATCTTGCATTTAAAAAATAAAAACAATTAAAAAATGTCATATAGTCATCATAAAACATTACATATGAGATACTTTTTCTGGTACACATTGTGTCTGGTGTTGCCCACAGAACCAGTGGCTCTAAAAAATTAAAAGCAACTGAAAAATGCCACAACATAACATATGCGATACACTACAATACTATCACTTTGTTTCTTACAATAATCAGAAGGTAAATAAATTAATTTTTGTTAACTCTATCGTTTCTTGCCAATAAATTTGTCGAACTGGTTCCCAAAAAGCGACATATTAATGTATTTGTAAAGAAAGGGGCTTTCAAATGATATATCACAAATGGGATAGTTCCGTTTATGATTCTATAGTTGGGGTTGCTAGGGGTTACTGAGATATTAAGACGATTTAAGTACCTCTTCGAAAACAAAAACCGACATGTTTCGGCGAATTCTAAAATATTCGGTGCTTCTCAAATTATAGGGGGAAACGAACGCATTTTATGTATATTTTAAGCGTAACGTTTTATAAATTTCAAACTATGTATTTTGATTTTTTGGTTTATGGATATAAACCCGGATAAAACAGATTTTCGAATTGAATCGAGTTTGTACTATGTGAGGTTCGAGAATATTGCAGTATATAGTGCTTTCGAAGAGTAATGAATAAATTCATTATTTCTGAAATCGAGAGTTTTTCGAAAAATCCTCTGACACGTCGATTTTGTTTTAAACAAAGACACTTTTTGACATACGACCCATATTTGTGACGTCATCGTTGTTCGAGATATGACGTCATAGACAATTTTTTTAAATAGCAACCCCCAATTTCGACCACGTCATTTGAAAGAGCGTGTCATTCTATTTACACATCGTCAACAATTATGGTATAGTTACATTAGCGTGAGTATACTTTTAAATGAAGAAAAACGATTTTAAATTTTAAATTACTAAATTTAATGATAATGATTATGAAAAAAATCAACTAAATTACATGTTCAAATTGTGCACCGTTGGCTACCTGACAGTAGCCAAGACGATTTCTTTTTGAACATTGTCAATAACTTCAGGAGGTATCCGATGTATCTCATGACGAATTCTTGCTTTTAAATCTTTTAAATTCTCCGGTCTAGTAACGTATACTTTGCTTTTAAAGTAATACAAGAAGTAATCTAGGGTCAAATCTGGCGATCTGGCTGGCCACTCAATCGGCTCCCTTCTCCCTATCCAACGATTCGGGAACACCTCATCTAAATAAGCACGAACAGGTGCTGCATAATGGGGAGATGAACCATCTTGTTGAAAGAAAATGTAATTTCTCGGACGATCACGTTCTTCTGTATCTGGATATAAAGTTATTAGTTCAGGAATAAGGTCGTCTCGAAGAAAAATCCAAATAGCTTGCACCAGTAAGGTTCACGTCAAAGAAATAGAGACCCAGCATTCTTCCGTAGTCTATGCCGCACCACACATTCACTTTCTTAGGACTTTCAGTGTGATACACCATCATCCATCGGGGATTCTCGGTAGCCCAATAACGGCAGTTTTGCGTATTGACATGGCCGTTCAAGATAAACGTAGCCTCGTCAGAAAAAATACGTTTTTTACGAAATTATTATCATTAGTGCTCTTGCATTTGTTGCAGAAATGATTTCACCGATCAAAGTCTTCTTCAGATAGCTCATGAACAAGGCATACCTTATAAGGATGATACTTTGCTTTTTTCATAATTTTGTGAACTGTGGACGCTGCCATATTGAAATCAGAAGCCAATTGGTTAAGTGTTGAGTGATGATTTGCCTGTATTGCCAACAAAACATTAAGTTGATCTTCTGATTTTGAAGGTCGACCAGATTTAGGAAAATCACGAACATGCTCAAAGTTACGGTATTTAGACTCAATACTGCTTACCATGCTTTGGCTAATGGGATGCCGATCAGCATGAGTTTCATTGAACAATTCAACTACTTCTTTTTGGGTGCGCATCCTGTCTCTAAATCTGATCATGCAAAGAATTCCAATTCGTTCTCGTTCAGTTAATTTAACCATTTTACTATAAAATGACAAAAGTCACTACTCAATAAACACTTCAAACACACTGCTTTTGCCAAACGAAAGATAAGAACTAAAGAAATAACTCAAAAAAACCAAAAAACTATTTACCGAAGTACGATTTCAAGTTTTTATCTGACAGCAATAAAAAACATTCTCGGTCGCTTAGGCTACTGTCAGGCAACCACAATTTTTGATGATGTGAAGTAGAATGACATGCTCTTTCAAATGGCGTGGTCGAAATTGGGGGTTGACATTTAAAAAAATTGTCGATGACGTCATATCTCGAACAACGATGACGTCACAAATATGGGTCGTATGTCAAAAAGTGTCTTTGTTTAAAACAAAATCGACGTATCGGAGGATTTTTTTCGAAAAACTCTCAATTTCAGAAATAATGAATTTATTCGTTACTTTTCGAAAACACTGTATAAGGTTTAGTAGGATATAAAGTATAGTATAGTACATAGTGTATAAGAAAATTGTATTCAGCTGGCTCGTTATTGGTGCAAAGGCCTTCAGTTGAATGTTTAAAAATACCGCGCGGCAAAGAGTGCAGAGGACTTGCAAATTGCGCCTCTACGCATGGCAATAGAGCGATGCGCGTAGCCGTTAACAAGAACGGAGTTAGAGAGATCTTTTAGGTGTATCGTTTCGCTATTAACCAATTCGTTTTGCGTTCATTTTTATCGCTTATTATTGCTTTCTTGTTAAGTGCTTTCGATTGTGATCATAAAAATACAGAATAGCATCCCTTATTACATCAGTGCTAGACAGAAATCCAAAGAGACCGAGGATCCTGCCCAAGAAAAATATACGACTGTTAACCACTGTATTCACGATTAGTGCAAAATCCGCTTTAATATCCGAAATCCGAAATCCGAAAATAAAAAAAGGATTAATATTTTCACATAAACCCGCAATTCAAACACACTTTAAAAAATGGGGGTTTTTGTTATTTACACTATTCTTTCTCTAGAAAATTTTTCGACATAAAATATAAAAATAATGTAACAATAATACTAATAGAGTAAAATACAAAACAATTATTTTATAAAATTTGGATATTTGACGGATAGATTTCGAAGTTACGTTAAATAACTTTGGAAGATCGTTGGCATAATACACATTCATGGTAATAAGTACAAAAATGCGTTTGATAGGCTGTGTAAAATTTTCATAGATGTTACACTTTCATACTCTTTTTATATCACGTGTAGTAGTTAAAGTATGACTCCTAATACCAACTTACGTTCTTATAACATTATGTAATAACATAAACAACGCGTAAAAAAATTAGACAGTGACAATATTTTTCAGCAAGATATTCAGGAGTGAGTACTGGAACCTTCGGCGAAACACCGAACTACTATACTTTTCTCGAAGCGCGTTTCCCCAACTAAGTTGGCATCTTTAGGAGAAGATTAAAACTATCTTCTAACCTACAAACTTGCGCTATTTATACTTAATTTGTCGCCACGGTTCACTGAAGCGTAACATTTGTCTTTGTTGATCAGAGCAAACAGTGGACTGGTGGGTATCGGACCAGTGTCCTTATTCACACTACTGTTACATTTAATGATTTCTAATCTTTCAGAAGTATCCAACTGTCTACTGTTTGTTACATTTCTAATAAATTTTAAAATATTTATCTCTATTCTATGGTTGTTATCAAAAGCATGTTGGGCAACATAAGATTTTTCCGTTCTGCCATATTTCAAATGAGCCATGTGTTCTTTAAATCTAGTCAAAGAGATCTTTTTGTTTGTCCAATATACTTTAGATCACAGTCTTTACAACCTATTTCATATATTCGTGACTTTTAGTTATTGTCGATTTTGTCTTTGAGGTTGCCCAAAAGTGTCTGTAGTTTATTTTTTGATTTATAAACCAAACTGATATTAATATTTTTAAAAACTTAATCTAATCCGCGGATGAATTTAGGTTCAAATGGTAACGAAACAAATTTTGAATTATCAGTGTCTCTACGAAAAGTCGTGGAATTGTACAGGGTTCTCATAAATTTTCTTTGCTCTTACAAAACCGTTATTCTTAGCTATATCCTTAATTAAATTTTTCTCATGTTCAAACTTCTCTCTACTGAGGGGGAAACTTAACAAACGGTGAATTAGAAAATTAAAACTGCCATTTTATGTTCAAAAGGTTGGTGTGAATCGTTGAGAATGTATCACAGAATCGCGGTTTCTTTCCTATATATATATATGTATATCAAAACTTATTTTCACTATTTATGATAACTAATACATCAAAAATGGTAACTGTTCATTGTGTTCCGTTTCATATGTAAATTTTATGGTAGGGAAACGGTTATATAATTTAGCAACAAAATTGTCTAAACTAATAGTTTTGTATCAAATACCGCGAAGATATTGTCCACATACATGTACCAGACTCTAGAGAAATACTCGAATTTATCTTTTGCTTCTGTCTCAAATTTACTCATAAAAAAATTTGCAATGAAAGGTGACAAGGAGTTACCCATTGCCGTTCCCTCATGTTGTTCAAAATATTCACCATTATATTGAAAACAATTTTGATTCAAACAAATACTAGTAAGCCGAATGCATTCCTTAATAATTGCATCGTCTAAACTATTGCATTCGAGTAATTCCCTGAAGTAGTCCAAAGTTTGCGGGATTGGGACACTTGGAAACAATGAGTATACATCAAACGAGACCAAAATTTCACCTTCTTGCAACTGGACATTTTTTATATTAATGAACTCGCTAGAATTTTTAACTGAAAAACTTGTTTATGCTATAGACAAATTTTCAAACTCGTTCGTTAACCATTTTGACAATTTATAAGTTATAAGGGGAACCTTTCGCTAAGACAATTGGTCTTACAGATTTTCCTGGTGTTTTATGTATTTTTGGTAAACAGTATAATTTGGGTATTTCTTCGCACATATTCTGAACTACTTCCCACACACACACCCACCTCGGTCGCGCCAGCTGAAATTGGTTTTTGCCAACTGTTGTTATCCAAATCAGTCGGTACAAAATGTGCAACAAAAAAAGAATGTCGCCGTCTTCCGAATAATACGAAAAAACATCTGATATACGAATAATAATAATTTAATTATTGTGAAAAGTACGTAAGAATTAAGTTCTGAATATTTACTTGAATATGTAAAGTAATGAAAACAAATAGATTACTTGAAAAAAAATATTTACATATGAATTATGCGACTGTTTGTTTCCGTTATCTAATTACAGAAACACAAAAAACGAAAAAAAAAAAAATAAAAACACGTTTTGTTGTCGCAATCCTACTTTGTAACTATTAAAAATATCGAATGCGCCGGAATCAAATTAAATGATTCTGCGATTCAAGGGTACGTAACACGGTGTCAAGGTTACATATTAATAACAGTTCGTATTTAATTTAAACAAGTTGTTTGTCTGTATTCGGTGAACTCTCATTCTTAAAACAACGGTTCCTGGGTAATCTGTTTTTTTAGTTTTTAATTTGAAAAACTAGTAACCGGTTTTTTTGAGAATGACAAAATTAAGAAAAACAATGCACATAAACGAAATTACCGGAAAGGCAGATAAGTTGCTAATATTTATTAACCGATGGTTGACCGTAGTCGGCAGTTACAGTCACATAGTTAGAAAAATATGTTCAAAAAGTGTCTCATAGTTTTACTTTTGGCCGGATGCTGTTTGGCTTATCCAAAACCAGCCGCACAGGTCAAGCTTTACTACCCGCAAAACTCCCAAGGTAAATATTTCATAATTCATTTAGTTCATTTTTTAGTACTTTAGTAAAATCCGTAAATTATATTTTTTTTAAATAATTTAAATGATTAATAATCATAACTTAAATACTGTTATTTAAATTTTATCGTGTGAATATGAGGTATGTAAAGTTATACTATATTATTCACCATTTCTTGAGGTTGCTTGCTTTATTTCTTGCTTCAGTTTCAGTAGTTTTCTATTTTTATCTATTATTTACCTATCCTATCTGATTCATATCAAGAACTATTCATAACAAAATCAATAAAATTGACCTTCATTGTATTCTCATAATACAAGAATATACATATTATACACATACATGTTGTATTCACTAGATATGACCTTGAAACAGGGACTGAAATTTACATTTTGCGGAAAATTATCATCAATAACGTTAACTTAGCTTCTAAAAGAAAGTAACCCTAATCACAGAAAACATTCAGCTAATATTGCTAAAATATCCAATTTAATAGTAAAATATTACCACATTTCTTGTTTGTTACCGACATTTTTTACACTGTTTTCGGTGTAGATTTTGCAATTGTAGGTCATTTTTTAACACTAAGTTATTTGTTACTTAGTGAAATAGCTAACTACTATACCTAGTGAAATAAGTTACCTAGTGAACTAACTAAATAGAAAATAAATTTCTTTTCTTAGATGGTTAAAGAGTTCCATTGCAGATTTTCACATAATAAATTACGTCGTTTCAAAGGAGTAGATTCTTTGAAAGTTTGGTATAGGGTACAGGAAATAAAACAAATATAGGAATTTGCCAAAATAAGTTTCTAATACATTCCTTAAAATTACCTGATAATTATCCTTCAAGAAAAAAAGGATAAAACAGAACAGTACACAATATTTTGGTGGCTAACAAAAAAATGAGGGCGTATCTTTTATTGCGATATAAAGTTCCATTTTTTGTCGTTTTCTTATGTTACTTAATGTTACCTATCTGACAAAACATTTTAAATTTTTTTATTTCAGATGTCGGTGCAGTGGAATTAGAAGGAACTGGAAATATGTTAGCTTTCGTGAATAGGCATACCAAATTCCTCCTGAGCAAGCTGCAAAAAGTAAGTAAAAGACGAATCTTAAAAAAAACAGTTTATACTTAAATTCAAATTATTCTTCCTTCTAAACGCTTAAAAAATGCATTCGAGGTTAATAAATTGCTGTAGGTATGTTTCTATTACGTTCTTTGCCCTCTTGCTCAAGTAAATGCGATAATTTGTCAGAAAAGATGTACCAACGTTGTATAGTATGTGGCACATTTCTTAATCAGTTTTATTTTTTATCACGCTTTATTTGTTATTAAGATTGGTACTAGTTTCCCGTTTGGTGTTAGAAAACAGGTAAAGACATTTTTGCATGCATAAGTCCACGCTATGAGTTCATATCCATTAAGGACAGATTTTTTTTTTATCAGGGAACTAAATAATAATAATAAAAATATTTGCAATATTTCCAAAAATAGATTAGGTACTGTCAATTGACGGCATTAATGTTAGAAGCGTAAAAGGATGATCTTCAGTTTGTACACAGTAAGGTTAATAAATTGCAATCAATAAAAAAACATAAATCGGATACCTACAATAATTTAAAATATATTCATATTATTTCCGATTTCAGGTGAACTACTTTATGGCCACACAGATTTGTAAACAATATGGTATGAAGTTGATTAAAGTGGACAGTTGGTCAAAACACAAACTAGTTAGCGAGGCCATAGCAAATTACAGTAAGTTGAAACTATAATTTAGACCCTTCACTGCAATGTAAGAGAGAAAAAATGTCGTTAAAGTCACGATACCAAAATGAACGTGTCTTTGAAATGAATACGATTTCATCAGAGGGCCAGTGCACATAGAAAACATGTAGCTCACACTACCAATGCCCTCAGATAATTACTAGCCGGCACACATGGGATTCGAACCCTCACAGATATATGTATTTAACCCTCGTAGTAATCGCTGTCTCTCACATTACTTTTCCTGATGTCCTATCACCGTTCGTTGCTGTTTTAATATAATTATATTAAAATTATTTATTTCCAATTGGTTATTTCGGAAACTACCCTGTAGTAAAAGTGTTAAAGGCTATAAACTCGACATACTTTCAATATAATTGTTTTTGTAAGTTGTTAATAGGAGCCGCCTACAATTGTTATTAGTATTTGTACATTATTAAAAAGATACACTCAGCATATTATATTAGGAAGAAAAGAAAAGGGGCATTTTTCTCACAAATCCTTTATTTTCGTCGTGCTACCGGTTTCGGTCACTAATTGGTCATCATCAGGCAACAAAAGTTACAATAGGGTACAATTAATATTTGAAGTTAGTGCATGTGATGTGATCTAGCTGTTTTTTTAAGTTGTTGCATGTAATATTTATGCATGGTTTTAAAAACCTATTTTAACATCTTATTTATCTATTTATTAAGAAACATATTTTAGTTTAACTTTCTTAGTTATTAGAATTAAAAAAATATATATAAAACTCAGCATATTGTCTTCTTGTCACTATGAATTTAGATCAATAAACATTCCGATGCGAGTTGAATAGTAAACTATGGTTTACTATTCTATCTCACATAATTAGTTTGAAAGTGAAGAACAAGCAATTCCAAACATCCAAATATTTCCATGGTCTACAATTCATTCTATTACTTGCTCCAAACTATTAATTACACAGGTTTACAAAAAAAAAAGTTGTCTGAATCTGGGGTCAGACCATCCAATTTATATGTATTTTTCCACGCTGAATTCGAATATATTTTTAGTTTTGCTCTATCACGTCAAGATTTCGATATATCGCAACCTAAAAGTGCAAAAAACGCGATTCTTTCACATATTTGAGGTTATGTAGCTTCGACATTTTTTTCTCAAAAAATCATGTGAGGGATCTTAAAGTACAATTATTCACCTTTAAAATGTCGTTGAGTTTGATCAAATGTCTTTTTTTTTTTTCGCCGAGATATTGCAATTTAAATAATGACCATAAGGTTTCCGTACTAAATGTATTGGGAAAGATATATGAACAGACAATTTTCAAAATTCGATATCTCGGCGAAAAAAAAATATTTGAGCAAACTCACGGCATTTTTAAAGAGTAAGATTTGTACTTTAGCATCCCATACATGGTTTTTGGAGAAAAAAAATCGCATAGCTACATAACCTCAATTATAACAAAAAATCGTGTTTTTGCACTTTTAGGTTAGGATATCTCAAAATCCTGACGTGATAGAGCAAAACTAAAAATAGATACGAATTTAGCGTCGAAATATACATAAGAAACGGAGGGTCTGACCCCAGATTCAGACAACTTTTTTTTGTAAACCTGTGTTATTTATGAAACTGAATGTATGTACAGTACCACATGTATACAGTTTAAACTCAAAATTTCTTTCTCTTATGTAAGTGCTGGAATGTTCATATAATAAGTAACCTAACCATGTCAATAATATTGTAACTAACACATATCAGCTAAATCTAATGTTCACTTACAACGAACTACAATTTATCCTCAGTATATTTTTATAGCTACAAATGGACCTTTTTGGATAGCAGGAAACCGACTTGGAGACGGTGAAACATGGACATGGCCCGGTGGGACTCCCATAAGTGAGTTTTACTGGAACCAAGGGGAGCCTAATAACGCAAAAGGAACCGAAAAATGTATTGGAAATCTACCATCAAAGCGCTCAATGGGACGATCAAGACTGCTTACAACACGCATACTTCATTTGTGAAAATAAGGAGATACCTATATATTTAAAGAACGATGGGAAAAGACAAAATGCTAATAAACTTCACACAAATTCAGGAAAAGCAAAGAAAGGCCAAGATGAAATGAGTTACGTATATAACGCAGATAAAAATGCATAAGACCTATTTGCGTCATTGAAGAGTATTATTATTTATTTTTGTACATTTATATTTATTTTTTTGGAAATATATTATTTTTTGTATACTATTTTGTCTTACTTTAATTTTTATTTGATTATTACTCCGTTTTTATTCTCAGGAAATACAATGTGTTTCTTGGTAACTGATTAAAAAAAAATTGCAAGAGATGGTAATAGGTACTAAATATTGCTAAATATTGCTAAATAGGTGCTCATTTGTCTCATCCCAATAGCTTTCCAGAGATCATTTTGGAGCAAAAAAAAAAAGTTGGAAATTCGTTTCTGGATATTAACGCTCCGATATCATATCAACATGAGTTTTTTAACGGTTTGATTCAAAGTGAAACCAAACCACCAGTTTTGAATGTAAATGATATATAATAAAAATGAAGCAGTAACAAATTTTGGGTTATTTTTATTTAAAACCTCCTGTGTTACAACGTAAAATTATACTGTTATGCCAAAATGGATATAAATAATTGGAAAATATGTTTTGCCAATTTGTCGTGTCAACTACTATCCACTTTGACCTTCTGTTACATCGGTGGGGTGTGGATTAGCCTCAATGGGTAGTCGATTTTTTAGAACTTTTTTTGTTTTCTGTTATTGTCTGTCCCGTATGGATGTTGTCTGTTCCTTTGATTCATATAATCTTGTTTGGTAACTCTAAAACGTATTGTAGGAATCCCCCAACTCGCTGTCTTAGAGGTTTTAACCATAATTTTATTTTTGTTTTTATCTTTTGCAAAATTAATTCGCTTTTCAATATTAATATTTTTCGCTTCTCATGATATATTTATGAAAATTTGTTGCCGTATATTATCACTCTTTGTTATTCAAGTCCCTACATACCTACATCCCTTTTCTTATTAATAATGTTTGGGTTTTGGAGAAAATTGGGAAAAACTGGTACCTCGTCGCTTAAGGGCTAGTTTTACCTTTACAGGGTGATTAGTTGGATGATTCACCGACGAATCAGGTGGCAATCTTTCTTGAAGTGTTGTTTGACTGAACAACTTACTGAATCTAAATAAATCAGTACCAATAGATCAGTACTATGATGATGAAAGTAAAAGAAACTAAGATCAAATATATTTTTATTGTATATTTTGGTACTCAATCCTTATATATATTTTATTGTCTTTTTTTACGCACTAGTGCGAAAATAATTTTATAAACTGCGAGGCATGAGTAAAGGTGGTACTTAAAAAACAGTTGTAGAAAAATATTTCTTCGAAAACCAATTACTGCTGTTCATTGTGGTTGGAAAACTGTAGTATCGCAATTAAAAACAATGTAATTGCAAATCTTCGCAAACGATGTCAAAAAGAATTTTGAAGAAAGTTTAAAAATGTTGATGTTGATGTTAGAGTTATTTTGTGTTCTAATAAGTCTTATTAGAATAATAAGTTCTAATAAGTGAGATCTTTTAACAATCGATTTGGTCGATTGAAAAGTAAAATCGCAAATCGTAGCAAACAAGTTTCAAACGGTCGCAAATCAAATCACTTAAAGTTTTCAAAAATAGGGTTCCAAGATCACACATGTGATTTTAGCGGTTTCGATGGTTTTAAGTGTCCCATGATGAAACCCAGAAAAACCCATATATCGGAAGTATTTTTTTTTTACTTGACTGCTCACGTTCATTAGCTAATGAGTTATACAAAACTGATTTCAATTTGAAATCACTATATTACCTACTAAATTACGGCATTAAAATCTACTTTACACGTTTCCAACAATAACACATTAACAAAGTCAATTGTTGAGACATTCAACAGAACACAAAAATGTTCCGAAATTTTGCATAATCCTTGTAGTTTATAGTGAAAAAATCTAACGTGATTTATGGCTACATATACACTATAATTTATTTTATATCCCATTCCAATGTCGCTTATCGCAAATTATAATAATTCAACTTCCATAACCTTTATTGGACTCCTATCGAAAGTTTGTTTATTCTTTGACATGATCCAAATCCTATTATTATTATTATTTATTAATTACACAGGCACACAAAAATAAAAAAGTTGTCTGTCCGAGAGGTGCCACATGTATATTCTCATGTATTTTTGGCTGCTGAACGCGATCCCGCCGTCAGATTTGCTCCATATCGTCCCAGATTTTTCCTAACCTCAAAAAAAGCATTAAAACCCCGGTAAATCGACAAATGAGAATAAACGATGTAAAAATCTGTTGGTCGGGTGAAAATCATGCCCAGAATTATGTGTTCCCATGTATTTTTGGCCGCTGAACACATGTCACATATCTTGCCTAACCTCAAAAAAAGCATCAAAATCGCACAAAATCGAGAAAACAGCTTATTTAAACCATGTAATATCTGTTGATTGATGAAAACAATCAAAAATTGGTCCGACACACGTTTGATGTTTAAAGAGGGGGGGGGACACCCCATAAGGGACTCCATATCCCAGTAACTTTACAATTGAAGCTTTTAACCTCCAATAACCACATACCTCCAACTTTTAAACCCCCTGACCTTATAACTTAAGCTGTCAAAGCCCCGTGACCCCATAACTTGAAATTTTAAACCCCCATAACCCCACAACCTCAACTTTTAGACCCCAATCTACGCAAAAATCAATTTTTTCGAGCCCGATAACTCTAAAACTGAAGCTCTACTGCCCAAAACCTGTAAAATAAAAAAAATCACAATTATTGGAGTTTTCTGTATGGAGTTATCTTATTTTGAGAAAAATTTTGCCGTTTTCTCCCACTGTGCGGCATCGTATTCAGCGGTCAAATATATATGGGAATACATAATTCTGGGCATGATTTTCACCGACCAACAGATTTTTACATCGTTTATATCATATTGTTTAAATTTGTAGATTTTCCGGGTTTTTTATGATTTCTTTGAGGTTAGGAAAAATCTGGGACGATATGGAGCAAATCTGACGGCGGAATCGTGTTCAGCGGCCAAAAATACATGGGAATATACAAGTGGCACCTCTCGGACAGACAACTTTTTTTATTTTGTGTGCCTTTGTTATTATTCGGGGTGGACAAAAATGAATGGTACCTTTTGTGCAATAGTATATCCTTCAATTACAATATGTGATTTCACTAGACTTACCTTCGTCCAAATGTTGATAATAGCCAGTATACAATGAATATAGCCAGTAGATTCCGAATAAACTGAGATACTAACAAATACAGTGGATCAAACAAATCTGCGTACTGTTAACTTGCAACAAAATAGCTAGATCTAACAAAAAAAAAAAAAGGTATTATACGTTTATTTTTTAGTCAACTATATACATATAGTAAGTTTCAAAACGACAAGATAATATTGTCAAAATTGTAGAAGACAGCATTTGAAAAATGTGGGAAATAGCTTATATATTATCTACAAGTAAAAAAAAGTCCCTATATATGTAATATATTATACATATGTCATGATAGAACTGCGACATGACGTCTGTTTTCGATCGAAGACACGCATAGTGGAGCAAAATGCTAATCTAGGAGTACAAAAGTCGAAAAACGAAATAGATAGATCTTTGCTACTATTTTTAATGTCAATATAGATGTCCAAAGGAGCTGAAACCCACGTTTTGACAAGCGATGGAAACTGTTTGGTTGAACATAACGTCAAAATAGGGCATAATTTTTCGCTTCCTATCTAACGTTCAAAAGCTTAACATAAGATTAACATAACAGAGAAGAATATAATATTTAAAAGTAATATTTTTTCTGAAATTTTAAAAATAATATTTTTATGAAAGTTTTTGTAAATTAATTTTCTGTTTTTTTAATGAAAAACTTACGAATTCAATCAATTTCCGTTTCGGTCAAAATCTGATTTACCGACTGCATCTAAAGATTAGCTTAGATGCTTTTAGCTACCTACGTAAAAAAGTAGGAGATATGATTTTTTTAACAAAAAACAGTCTTAAAACTTGTCTTAACACACTGTCTTGGCTGTCGTCAACAATTGAACTAAGGTAAGTTTAGTTAAATCACATTATTTTTATCTATAATCTACTGTTGCACTATGTAACATTATTTATGGTTCACTGTGTATAAATAATGCAATGTTTGGTGTTAATGAAATTATCTAAATAAATAAATAAACTAGAACTGTATAAGTTTGTTTTGACTGGTCCAGACACATGATCTTCAAATTTTTTTCACTTATATACTTTTCTTGTATGAAGTCGCTGTTGTAAACATTTCTTTAGTAACGCAAAATGTTACGAATGTCAGTAGACGTTTAATTTTAGTAATTTAAAAGATTTTGGGTAGCTAGACTTTGAGACATACGAATTTGAAAATAATACAATATCTAGGTTGGAGAAACGGTGCAGTGCCTCAGTTCTGGAGCCTCCCATCACAGTTTCAACGAAAAATTTTTAAACTCAATACAAACACGAAAATCCAGAAATGAATCCTACTACAAAATCTTACCCCTTCGTGCAAGAATGCACCTTGGGGGTTAGGGATTGAATTTTGTGAGAGATTTTTTTTACGATAGAATTGAATTTTGTATCATTATAGGATCACTGTATATCACTACAGGATGATTCCTGTAGTGATATACACAAAAAAGTCTAAGTGGCCCTGCACTTAGACTTTTTGATGGAGAAAGCATAAACTACGGTTTATAAAGAAAATGAGATGTCCCATAAAAATGTGATGAGAAAATCATAAGTTTTAGATTAAATTTCGTTTGGTTAGATAAACGAACTTTCTTTGTTTTCGAAATGTAAATATCATTTGCGGTAATCTTATTTTAATGACCCCTTTAACGGGATTGCCTATAATTCGATTACCCTTGTCATCCATTTGACCTTTTGATGTTATTGTGTACAAGAAAGTATTTACATTTGCTGACATAAAAATTGATAAGGTGTCCCCAAAATTCGCTACATAACAATTAACTGTAAAATAATGTTTTCACTGTAGGTGTTTTTGATATAGTATTACATGAATTTTTTATATTGCAAACAAGATTAATTTTCTGGAAGTCTGGTCAACGGATATATTATTTATTATTTGTGTGTGTGTTTGATAAGTAAATTAAGTTTAATCATGAAAAGTTATTGGAAATGCATACAAATTATTTATTAAGTACACTGAAAAAAGGAGTTAAGGGTTCTAATTAACTGCACCCTCTCGTCTGGTATTTTTCTTGGGCGAAATTCCATACCTTATGCTATAACACTGTTCTGCATGAAAATCTACCCCGCTGAACTAATGTGCTATTTCTATAATTTCTACCTATGTAACCCTTACACTGACTTGTAAATTGTCGTATTACGTAGCAAAATCTAGAGAACATCAACAACATGTTTTTATTGATTGCAAAGCAGGTATAAGGATGTATAGTCGTTCTAATTTTAATTGAAAATGATAAATACGATTGGGGAACAAAAAAAGCGGTGCAACTTTATGATTCCATGGGCGTGCATATATCTTATAAATTCAAAAATTGTGAAATAATATTTTTCATTCAAATCAATATAGGAGATTAAAATTAGCCTGCATACAAAACTCTTAATATTTGTAATATAATTTGCTGTAAATAATGCTCATTTAGCCAGACAATCTCAAAAAATTGTCTGTGTTAATAAGCCTAGCTGAAATACACGTCACTGGCGCTTTAAACACGTGGAATTTCTAAAGTCGTAAATCATTTTAACGACGTCGTAAAAATTTTATGGCACAGTGGACCGAATAAATATTTGGATGTATTATATATATAGCAATCCTATAGTATAATGGTCGACATACTGATCGACATTTGCTGGTTGCCGGCATCGGTGTTGCTGGCATCGCGTTGCCGGCTCTTCAAAATTTTCTTAAGTATAGTAACATACATAAAGTCGTTTTAATTTATAATTATTTTTTCCAGCAATTTTAAACGCTTTATTTTAATGCTAACTAATAAATTTATATCTATGTATTTTTTTTTAATATTTCCAAACTAGCTTTTTAAGAACGTCACGAACTAACAGTTTACTGAAGTATGAAGTATATGTGTATAGTGAGCTTAGCAATTTTAGAAAATATATCTGACAACCTTGCTTTTTTCTACCTATTTTCAATTTAAAATGGAAATAGAGTACCTATTCGGTATACATATAAAGGTTTTATAAAAAGGGCGTTTAAAATTTTGTAACGTTTTACATACAGAAGGAAATGCTTTTCTTTATTTGAGACGGAAATTCGCGCGTATAGGTGAGGAAAGCTCCTCAAACAACGAAAGAAAAAAAACACCATATATTTTTTTGATCTTCCAGCAACAGCCAACTCCTAAAATGTATAATATTTATGGGCTAAAGTAATTTGTTTGTGAGTTAGAGACAATTGAAAATCGACAAATATTGTTTTAATAGTTTTTCACAATGAAGTACTGTATTTCCATTCTAAATTGAAAATAGGTAGAAAAAAGCAAGGTTGTCAGATATATTTTCTAGAATTCTAAAATTGCTAAGTATACTTGTATAGTGAACAAGTATACTTCATACTTCAGTATATTGTTAGTTCGTGACGTTCTTAGAAAGCTAGTTTGGAATTATTTAAAAAAAATACATAGATATACATTTATTAGTTAGCATTAAAATAAAGCGTTTAAAATTGCTGGAAAAAAATATTTATAAATTAAAAAAACTTTATATATATTACTATACTTAAGAAAATTTTGAAGAGCCGGCAACTGGAATGCCGATCCAGTATACTATTGTGCTTTGTATTATCTAATACATTCCTTAAATACTTACGGTCCACTGTGCCATAACATTTTTACGACGTCGTTTAAATGATTTACGACTTTAGGCACTCTACTTGTTTAAGACGCCAGTGACGTGTATTTCAGCTAGGTTTATTAACACAGACAATTTTTTGAGATTGTCTGGCTAAATGAGCATTATTTACAGCAAATTATATTACAAATATTAAGTTTTGTATGCAGGCTAATTTTAATCTCCTATATTGATTTTAATGAAAAAAATATTTCACAATTTTCGAATTTATAAAAGATATATGCACGTCCATGGAATCATAAAGTTGCACCCCGCTTTTTTGTTCCACATGCGTATTTATCATTTTCAATTAAAAATAGAAGGAGTATAAGTTATAATATAGCATTCAATTAAAAGTTAAAATTTTGCACATTTTCCTGGTAGTTATCCTAAGCTATATTGAAACTCCTCTAAAATATATTAACTATTTTCGAGCAGAATAGGTTTGCTCCATTCCGAATCATCTCGTTAAAGGTGTCAATATTGTTAGCACTATTTAAATAGACCTTAGATTTTTAGATAACCCCAAAATAAATAATTAAGGGAAGTCAAATCAAGAGATCTTGTTGGCCACTTTATATGCACTAGCCTTCCCACCCATCTTTGAGAAATAGTGCTTAAGTAATTACGTCAAATAATCAACCTGTTGAAACCTCACCAAAATTCTAAATTTGCCTTTTTCACTTAATCATATGCATCATTATTTAAAGAATTGTGAACTTTTTTACAGAAAAGGTGTTATTGTTTGACAATGTTACTATGACAAGAAAAAGAGTACTGTTGAATATTTTAAATTTCAAAGTTTTCGATTTTCAATTGTTTTAAACTTCAATCACTTTAGACTCGAAGTGTAATATATTTTTTTAAGTTGACTGCCACTGGAGAATCCAAACTTAGAAGAACTTATAGATTGGGCTGTGTACAAAAGATTGATTACGTCATCTACAAAAAAAAGTGATTGATGATATCACTATTGTTTCTAACACAGCGTACAATGTGCAGTTGAAAATTATTGACCTGTCTGAGGATTTAACCAAATATTTTTAATTTATAAGGTAATGAATTTATGCAAGCCTTTTCGTCCTCGTTGTATAGTATAAAAAGATATATACTATAATAGGTTGGTGGGTTGAGCAGTTTGAAGGGGATATACTTATTTGTAAAATAAGTAAAATCAAACGTCTATCGAGTAAACTTTAAATCCCACTACGCCTTGTTGGTGTTTTCCAGAGCTCATTGGCCGAAATTGTTACCCCAAATTATGGGACTTTATTCTTCTCCACCATATGTTGTGGTTGAAAAATTCGAGGATTGAGAGCAACAGATAAAATAGGAAATTTTTTTCGTTCATAGATAATATAGTTATCTCTAATCCTGGAAAATAGAATAATATAAAATATAGCACCACTGTTCGACCTAACATTGAAATTGTAACAAAATTGTAAGATAGTAGGTGTTTAGGTATAGTTATTGCTTTTAGCTTAGAGCTAGCGTTTTTTTATAGTGTATAATTTAGCTACAGATCACGTCTATTTTTAGCAGAAGATTTTTAAGAATATCGCAGAGGCGAAAACATTTGAGCAAGTCTTTGAAGACTGTGTTTTGATTTCTGATAATTCTCATGCCGATACTCGCATCTTAAAGAGAACTGGCTCTTATGTTGGATATTTAAAGAGATTTTAGCAGACAAACCAGCAGTCAGTTAACAATTGGACAAGATGTCGGTTAAATATGTGTTGCCGTTTTTGCTCACCCTCTGTTGCTGTTTGGGGATACCCACAGGGGAAATAACCGAATACCCTACGTGGCGCCATGGTAAGTGAACAGGTACTATTTATACATATTATTCCGGATTAGGCATGTGTTTACTGATTTGTTACGGATTTATAAAATTTTGCATACGCCTCACCAAGGTCACAAACTTGATTAAACCAAATATTTTTTATATATGCCTATTAATAAAACTTCAAAATATTTAGCTAGGGTCTTGTGCATCAACTGATAATAGCGTGATATACATACAGTGTCATTCAGAACGTTTGCATCACATAGAAATTTTCTTTAATATAAGTACTGTTTTTTTAAACTGTGCTCGCTGTTAATACTTGCAGACATTTTAACCAAAAGAGAACTGTCCAGTTTTAAAAATAGGTAGTATTTTAATATAACACATTTCTATAGAGACATAATAACAACTGTGAAACAAATAACGCTTGTCAGCAAAAAAGCAAACAGTACATATAAATTCTGTATCTTTGTTCAAAATTCAACTGCAAGGCAAGAAACAAGAGATATACAACAAGAATTGAGAACACTGGTTCTTTCAAATTCGAAACCCCGCAATATGCCATTAAAACCCAGTTACATACATCTAAAACAAAACAGCTGAAATTTTTCATGGTGCTGCGTACCTAATATCATTAAGCGATATAAGCAATTTTAATCTAGGATATTTTTATATTCTCAAAATTAATGATATTTTGTGGCGATAAAACACTGGAATGATATATGGGCGTGGATGCCAATTTGAAAGGACCAAGAAGTTGGTCTCTTTTTGGGTTAAAACTGTAAAGATCAACGACAACGGAAGTTGTTAATAAAAAGTTAATTAAAAAAAAACAAATAGTACATTTTATTGGCGGACACTTAGGATACTTAAATCTAAGTTTTAGTTAACCTAACTAAACCTAATTGAAAAAACCTAAATAGCGAAAAAAATCATATATGATTTTTAAATACAATATTTTCGAGATATATCGAGATATCTTGCTTGTAAATTTATATTGGTAGTTATCCTGATTTATGACATTGTTAAACTTACTCTTATTGTAACAAGCCATTAAAAAAAAGTCATCAAGGTAGGTATTTCTCAAAAAAAATACGTACTTCTCTTTTTAGTCTTAAGTTAATAACTTAATTGTATTGTCAAGCCTGTTACATTATGTGACAGCCGTTATTTATTTTACAACTGTGACAGCCACTGAAAAAGTTTAACAACAAAGTTTCGCTTTGAGCTTCGACATAATCGTTATTTCTATCTCTCTCACCTACAGGCAGATTTGATGACTTACTTTTTTGAATGGTATATTTTTAAAAACATTTAAATAAAAGAGATATCACGATATATCTTGAAAACACTTGAAGTAAGCATACAGTAATAATACATTTTTGTGATGGAAAAACTATGGATAATATTTTTTTAGTAAAAAAATACAGGGTGTTCCGTTTAATCATGTTTTGAATTAAAGAGGGTCACACACGTTTTAATAGTCTTGGAGGACTTTTTTCTTAAATAAGAGTTGAAAAACCTGGATTGAATCAGAACTGAAGGTTTACAATTTGAAATTTATAAAAGCTTTCCATTTCTTTTTGAATTATCCTAATAAAATGGAAAGCTACAGTTTGATTCAGATTAAATGCTTCACTTTACATAATTCAACCTAGATTCGTCGCTAGTTTGTGTTTAAGATATTTTTTCCGCTAGCATCATCAAACCTGTTCAACCAAATTTTTTGTGTTCAAAATAGGTGTACCTAATTTAAAGTTTTGCTTTTAGGCTCTGAGTATCCTAAAGTTCTAAGTGATCCCTTGGGACTAGATCACCTCATAGTTCAATGGAATGCTGAAGGAAAAATATTTATGTTGAATCATAACTCGACAGTAAGTATAAGTTAGAAACTATTGGAAACTAAATGATCCAATAATAAAATTAATTTTTTAATGCTTAGGTTAAGAAATAATGAAATTAAGAACAAGCGTCTAAGCTGTATCACTTCGTTATTAATATAATAGCGTTGTATATTATCAAAAATGAAGGTTCTTAATTTGTTACAACTGTTACTACAAATTTGTTTTATAAATATTTTTAAATTACTTGCTAAGGGAGGTTATAGAAATAAGTCGTAGCATTACAATACTAATGTTTTAATGGTTTGTTCAGAATATTACAGTATGACATTGGGTACTCTATCAGTTACATTATTACAAAGGAGAAATCTGAAACCTTCATTTATTAAGTTTCAACAATATGAATGAATGAAAAATGGGTCAGAATTTAATAATGAGGAAACAATAGTTGTTCATCATTCAGTCATTCCTAGTGAATAGTACAAATACAAAAATTAATCCAACACCATGTCTGAACTGTAAACTAAATTATAACTGAATATTTTTGCAGTCAAGTTGGTTCAAGGCCGTCAGGATTTGCGAAAAATACAACATGCAACTGGTTACAATAGAGAACGAAGAAAAAAGCGACATGATTAGAAATTTATTGGAGAAATACCCTTCCCGTAAGTACGAAATAAACATTAAACAATATAGAATGTCGGTTGAACAATATTCTGAGAACCAACGAATATCTGCTCCACCATCTGATTGCTTAATATTTTGACATTGACATTGAGATGAGCTTAAAAATCAAAAACCAATGTAAAATTAAAATATCTTTAAAATGTCTACATGTACCCCGAAGCAATAACTAATTATGTACTAAATACTACAAATATAAGATATAAAAACCTGTCTTTAAATAACTATCTGAATCAGAGATTATTATTTTTTTGTTTTTAAAAATTAAAATTTGTAATAAAGTAATAATTAAATATGCAACAACACTGCACTACGCCATTGGTTTAACAAATAAATGTTCAAATTCGAACTTTTTTGTATGCACTTCTCCTCTTTAAGACATTGCCATAAAAATTTTCAGTTATCCGTATTTTTTACGTATATCAAGTAAAAAGGAAAACATTTTCATAATACTTCTTTCGTTTGTCCCGTGTTAATGGAAATATCAGCTGTAGAACGATAAATCAAACCAAAGAGAAGAAGAAATTAAACTAAGAAACTAAAAAAAAAAAAATACAATCAGTCTCAAAAAATCTAAAAAAACTTAAATCTTTCAATAAAATCTTTGTAAGCATACTAAATGTTTGTAATTTTCCAATATTCCACAATCTGAGGTCAGTGCATGAGAATTACGAAAAAAAAAAACAAACTCGTATTGAAGATTTTTAGATCAGACATTCAATTGTTTTCTGAAAACAGTCCTTTGTACAAAAGATCAAGTAATCAAATCAAATACACTGTATGTCATCACATTAAACCTTATATCGCTTAATTCATCACAGTAAAATATACAAAAATACGAAAAATATATAGTACCAAAATCTGATATGATGGCTTCAACCACTTTTATGTTTAGCACCGTTTCCAGACTTTTTAACGACACTGTATAATTATATTTTGTATAAAACCTGATGAGAACACAAATACATAATATCACCTGTGGGTATACTTTAAAAGCGATTAATTATTATTTATGCTAATACGTAGTAAACCTCTCATTAGTAATCAATCAATAACCGAAAGTTCGCAGAGAAAGTTTAGTTCATTTTTATATACTTATACGAGGTGTGTAAATTAAGTAAAAAAGAGAGAGTAAATAATGATTTTTTTAATCTCTTTTATCCGAATAGGATTACAATTCAGTATTGTCTCTCTCAACATAACTTCATTGAGAAGCCACACAGCGCTGTAGATGGTTCTTCCATTCCTCATAGCAGTGCTGGAACTCATATAGTGGAATAGCCTTCAGCTGGTCGGTTACAGCAGTTTGAATGTTTTCTGTGGTCCCCAAATGATGTCCCTTGAAGTGTGATATTCCATGTTTTGGCGCTTGGTTTCCGGGTAGTACTCAAACACCCAAGTCTCGCCAGTAATGACATGTTCCATAAAATGGGGATCATTTTCAATCGATTCTGCGAAAGGTTTTTTGGATCCATTTTTTGCGTAGATTTTTCACATCCCCAATTCGTTAGTTAAAATCTGATGAACAGTGGTGTGATTAAAATTTAAGTCTTTCACGATCATTCTTGTCGTCAACCGACGATCTGAACGCACAAGATCCCGTATTCTATCGACATTTTCGTCGGTTCTTTAAGATGAAGGCCTTCCGTTGTGGGATTCATCTTGAGTTATGCAAAAGTATCCGTTGCGTTGTGTCCAAATCTGAAGCAAAACCTGATAGCACACCGTTGCTCAAAACTAATATCACTCATTTTTAAAACGCACTAAAAAAAAAAAACGGTTTACGAAATCAGTTCGAACTTGTACTGAAGGTGCATTACATGTTAACCTACCGCCCTTTCAATACTCGTCTCCGCAGTGTTGCTAGATCAGGCGCTACGTTGCCAGTCTCATTACTTAATTTACACACCTTGTATATAGACATGTCCTTATCCGTTCTTAGTAAGCAATAATATCAGTCAATTAAAGGCTACTAGGTTCATACAATCGCAAATATCACTTTCAGTTAAAAATTCTAGTTTATAAAGAAGGAACATCAAATATCTGTAACAATAATTATAAATCTTCAATTCCTCTAATTGGATACACTCCCTTTTCTCTAACAGACAAATATAATAATCTATATGGACGACCTCAAAGTGATTAATATGATTTCAACATATTGGATGCCATGTAAATGATCAATATTCCAATTGGTAGTTCATTTTCACAAAGAAATTGAATAAAACACTTACTAAGGTTTTTACCACTATATACAGGGTGTTCCACCTAAGGCGGATTCATCCATAACTCTGTTATTAGAAATTTAACAAAAAAGTGCTTTGGGTGGTAGTTGTCTGGAATAATTGTGCATATGAGGAAAATATTTTCAATTATATAGGGTGCTCTGTTTATTCTGCACTCCACCTAACTTTGTTATTTTAAATGGAACACCATGTATATTTTTACATTTTTTGATTCCCCGTTTAATTCTAGGTCGACTTTGTTAAGGGTTCCCTATACCTATATCTTACAGTTTTTGAGATATTCAACTGTCTTTGAAAAAAATGACGATTTCAGCTCTTTGAATGAGGCCCAATAGCATTTAAACCATAAAAGCTAGAAACCTGCGGTTTGGACGATTAGATTTAGCACAAATTACCCTACCCTTTTCACTATGGGCAAAATGGATACCTTATTCAGAGCCGGAAATATCGGACCCTACATTTGACAATTTTAAAACGTGAATAACTTTTTTTTCAAATGGCATGACCCATATTAAATAATGCCGTTGGATGCGAAATTAAATGCCCTTTCTACTGATATCGGGTTATCAATACTTATCTCCAACAGTTTTCCAAGAATATTCGATTCTTTCTAAAGTTTGTAAAAATCGAATGTCTACAGCGTCACGTAGGCGTTGCAAAATCACTTTTCCCTCACATTTTGTCAGGCTTGGGACTGGCAGTAATAATACTTACTGGCATGTTTAAAAAGTGGTTTAGCAAACAAAAATAAACCACTAACAACAACTAATAGAACGCAAATGGAACGAAACTCCACAATCAACAAAACACTACATAAACTTAGCCTACTGAATGACAACAACTGCTCAAAATGATGTTTAAAAAGTGGTTTATCAAACAAAACTAAACCACTAACCACAACTAAAATAGAACACGAGTGAAACGAAATTCAAACAAAGACAGGGAACACAATCAAGAAAAGGCTACATAAACTTAGCCTGTTGATTTACAACGACTGCTCAAAATATCCTCCGTTTTGGTTAATACACGTGGATTCGTTTTTGAAAAGAATGTCCAACATTAACCATCATTTCTGGCGTTATTTCCCGAAATGCTAATGTAATGCTTTGACGCATGTCTGCCGCGGTAGTTGGTGGTGTATCATAAACTTTACTTTTAATGAATCTCCATAAAAAAGAAATCACACACAGTCAAGTCTGGAGATCTTGGAGGCCAACTCACTGGTCTCCCACGCCCAATCCACCTGTTGGGAAAGGTTTCGTTTAAATGTAGATGAACCGGAGCGGCGTTGTGAGGTGCAGCACCATCGTGTTGAATCCACATTCTTCGAAGAGTACCTAGAGGATCGTCGCCCAACAAGTCTTCTACAGTATTTCGTAGAAAATTTAAGTTTACTGCTCCTGTCAGATGTTGGTCAAAAAAGAATGGTCCAATGACATGACTTCCCAAGATCCCTCCCCACACGTTCCATCTCTGTTCGCTAATTGTTTGGAATTGATGTGGATTAACTGTGTCATAATTATGGCAATTATGGCGGTTAACAAAGCCATTTTTGTGAAAAGTAGCCTCATCCGAGAACATCACTCTTGTAAAAAAATCTACATCTTGATCTAGCTTGTAAAAAAATCTAGCATCTCAAGTACCCACTGACAAAATGCCTCTCTCCGCGGAAAGTCTACGTCGAGTAATTCTTGGTGTAACTGGATGTGGTAAGGATGATATTAGTCCTTTGTTATAATCCTATGTACCGACGTTGCACTAATACCCGTCGTGTGACTAATTTGTCGCACACTAGTTTCGGGATTTTCTTGAATACACCCCAGTACTAGAAATTCATTTTCTTCCGTAACTACATTGTTGGAGCGATTTCGTTTAATATGCTGAATACTACCAGTATTTACAAACCTGTCGAGCACCAGTTGAAAAGAATATTTTCGTGGATGTCTTCTGTCCGGATAGCGTTGTGCATAAACTCTTGATGCCAATAACGGATTTCGGTGGCAAGCACCAAGAACAAAAACCATATCCACCATTTCTTCCTGCGTCAGCGACATTGATACACAAATATTATGATACACTTTAACAGGTTTTCACAGTAAAATAACTAAAATAAAAAAGTCAAAGCTAGTCAACTCCAAAGTGATGTTTAGTTTGGCTTATATGTCAAATAGTGCAATAAGCAACGCAATTGCAACGCCTACGTGACGCTGTAGACATTCGATTTTTTGCAAACTTTAGAAAGAATCGAATATTCTTGAAAAACTGTTGGAGATAAGTATTGATAACCTGATATCAGTAGAAAGGGCATTTAATTTCGCATCCAACGGCACTATTTAATATGGGTCATGCCATTTAAAAAAAAAGTTATTCACGTTTTAAAATTGTCAAATGTAGGGTCCGATATTTCCGGCTCTGAATAATGTATCCATTTTGCCCATAGTGAAAAAGGTAGGGTAATTTGTGCTAAATCTAATCGTCCAAACCGCAGGTTTCTAGCTTGTATGGTTTAAATGCTATTGGGCCTCATTCAAAGAGCTGAAATCGTCATTTTTTTTCAAAGACAGTTGAATATCTCAAAAACTGTAAGATATAGGTATAGGGAACCCTTAACAAAGTCGAGCTAGAATTAAACGGGGAATCAAAAAATGTAAAAATATACATGGTGTTCCATTTAAAATAACAAAGTTAGGTGGAGTGCAGAATAAACGGAGCACCCTATATAATTGAAATAATATTTTCCTCATATGCACAATTATTCCAGACAACTACCACCCAAAGCACTTTTTTGTTAAATTTCTAATAACAGAGTTATGGATGAATTCGCCTTAGGTGGAACACCCTGTATACAGAAAAAAATGTGTCAACAGCATAGTCATGTTCAAACAATGATTCAGTTAAGAATAAATTACAAGGAAACATTATGCACTTAGATCATGGTCGGTTTTGAACCTGGGAACTCTAATATTCTGTATTTATAACTAATAGTTCATATAAAAAAACAACATAATACAATAATGAATAGGTACTGGAATAAACATACAAAACAGGAAATGAAATGTGTAAATAAAAAAACTTTCCAACACGTGTCTCGACTTCTGACTTACATCAAAACATGTGCCAATATGACAGAAGTCTCAACGCCTATCACTTCACAGTAGTTAACCAAATAATAAAAAATAGCATACATACATAAATAATTTTCTGATCCAAGCTTGTAAAACAGCTTGGAATTCCCAGGTTAGAAAACGGCGACCATCACAGTTCATGGTCCCTAAAAATATGTTACAATAAGTTTCTATAATTGATTATTTTGTGAATTATGGTTTAAAAATGACAATACTGTCACTGCACTGCATTGTCATATTTTTTTGTGCAAATATATGTAGTGATGAAAAACTTACTTAATATAGAGCCATCCAAAAAAACGTGAACAAAGTTGGCCAAGAAAAAAAAGAGGTTTTTCTATTCTTAATCGAATTTATAACCTTATTTACTTGTCAAGACTGTCACATCATATGACAGCCATTGTCTATTTTACAAATTGTGACAGTCACTTGTCAAAAGTTTGACATAACCGAAAATCTTAGACATGACCGCTATTTCCATCTCACTCGTTCATAGCCAGAGTTGATAATGTTTTTTTTGGATGTCTCTATATTACTAAATATGGCCTGTCGCATTTTATATGTCATCATCTAGCTCTGATGATTCAAAGAGTTATTTCGACGGAAATATCTGACATAATTATCTTTGATTTCACAAACTGGAGAAGAAAAAATTACTTTTTCTTGTCTCATTCTTTTTTCTAATTCATTTTTCAATTTAAATTCACTTTTTTTTGTCAGGAGCTGATATGTTTTGGATGGCCGGCAGTCGATTGCAGGATGGAGAGTCCTGGAGATGGCCGAATCAAGAACCGATCGCATACACTAACTGGTGCCCTGGGGAGCCCAATAATGCAAAAGGTGATGAAATGTGCATTCAGGTATACCCAGACAATGCATGGTGGAACGATGAACAGTGCACCATTCCTAATAGTTTCATATGCGAAAATATCGCTAAGGAAGATAAGTTCCAGGACATAGCAAACGCTAACGATATTCTCTATGAAGAAGAAAATGATTCAAATAGCAATTCAAACAAATACTACCATTTGGAACCAAAATATTCTAGCCAAGAGCTACTAGATTATTTAGATTATTCAGATAGTTCTGAAGATGATTCAGAGAAGGTCGAATTTGATAATAATGATCGCGAATCACTAGACTCTGATCCAGAGGTAGAAAGTGATTGGTCGTCGGTAAATACAGATATGTCCGATACTATGAATAATCCTTCCACTACACCGGTAGCAGCCGATGAAATAGGTGTTATCCTTGGTGAAAGTGAAGCAATAGTTACAGAGAGCGGTTCTATTACTGAAAGCAATGGTTGGGAAGACAAGAATAGTGATATTGACTACGGCAATTGGGGACTATCCAAAACAACCCAAGATGACATATCTGCAGGCGAAGACCAAATATCTAAAGAAAGCTGGAGCGATAAGGACAACTACAACTCGAATTACAGAAGCGAAAAACGTCCGGAAGATGTATATCAACGTTATAGGGATTACGTTCCGAAAGAATATTGGTAAATATTCTGTTTAGTGAATAAACCAAGTTATAAATAAAGTACATATAATATGACAATATTTGTAAATAAATGTGGAATAAAATACAATAAAATATAAAATATATAATGAAATAAATTTTCAAAAAGCAAAACTGCATACTGAGTGAAAAAATTGCGATTCAACCGAACTTACGTTAGTCTTTAGTTTACAGTAACTAGAATATAGGGTATCTGACTTATAACTTTACTTTCTATTTTCCTAAATGATTTTCTTAAAAAACCAACATTTTACGCGTGTTTTGTAAACGTTTTTTGGAGCGAAGGATTTCAATTTTTTAATAATTTTGATATAGACTGTAGCATTATTTGCGGTAATTTGTGCACATGAAAAATTGTGTAGCCACAGGAAAGTTCTGTAGTCACAGAAGGGCGTTCATTACATTGTTTTGCTTAAAATCGACTACAAAACTGCGCATCTCATAATCAGGATTTAAATAGGTTGTACTGACTTTTCACAAGCTAATATCTAAAACGGTTACGCCAATACACCTTTTTGCGAAAATATGATGAAATTGACAGTTTCCATAAAAATATATAAAGGCGCAAAAGTAACACCGGTTTTTATGTACTCTGATTGCTGGAGAGAGTCCCTCACTCATCACTAAATTTAGTGCAGAAATGTAGGTTCTTAAGAAAGTTTATGTGGTACTTAGTAAAGGTGGTACTTTAAAAACGGCTGTCGAAAAATATTTTTTCGAAAATCTATTACTGGAGTACTAGGTCTATTACTGTTATCCATTGTTGTTGGAAAACTGTGGCGTCGCAAATAAAAACAAAGTAATTACCTTCGCAAACGATGGCAAAATTAATTTCGAACATTTTTTAAATGTTGATGCTAACCCCAATTTTGACATGGCTTTCATAACATTTTTGACTAGGCTTTTTTTAAAAATCGATTTTGTCGCCAATGAAAACAGTAAAATCGAAAATCTTCGCAAACGGTCGCAAACCAAATCACAAATTATAAAATTTTCCCATAAAAAATGGGGTGCCCACTTCACACTTGTCGTTTTAGTGGCTTCGTTGCGTTTGTATTCCTTGATTAAACTCAGAAAAGCTTGTATATCGGAAGTGTTATTCTCTACGTTGCAGTCTACGTCCATTAACTAATCTAGTCAGTAAGACATGATTAAATTTGAAGAATTCAAAATATTTCCAACCACATTTGACTACGATATTAGAATCTACTTTATACATTTCCAACAATAACACATTAACATTAATGTCAATTGTTAAGGCGTCCATGACACAGAAGACAAAAATGTTAGGAAATAATGCATAATCCTTGTAATTTATAATGAAAAAATGTAATATGATTTGTTGCTACATATACACTATAATTTATGTTATCGCCTATCGCAAATTATAATAACTGAATATTAAAATAATATAATAACAAATTATAATAATTAAATAATAAAACTTAGCTAACCTGTGGTGAACTGCTATCAAAATTTATTTTATTCTGTAATATGATAAGCAAAATCCTATTGATAACAAGCTAAGCATGACAGTTGAGTAAACTCAACAGCAGCTGAGTCCGCGTATTCACTAACCAAATAAAAAATCTTTTCCAAATCGGAAGTACATATTCAGACTAATTTTTGCATTCTGAATCTTTTTTGTCACTGATACTTCTCCCAAAATATGGTTAATTCTCTATTTAGCTCAAAATGAGACCCACTTGCCGTTGGTCCAGCCATTTAGGCGCTACGCGTGTAACAGACACGCGCACGGACACACGGACAACAAGAATACAGAGAATGAGCGACCCATTCAATAAGTCGCCCAGATGTCAATAATTCATCAATCTGGTCATGCGAAAACGCCATCGTTGGCAGTGATAATTAATATCTGTTAATTATTATACGAAGTGGACCAAAAGTAATAGTAGGTACTTAATGCAACAGTAGATTCCTCAGGTCAAAATTTTTTATTTAACTACACTTACCTTAGTCCAGTTGTTGATAATAGCTATTATACAAGGTGTTTTAATTTTTTTTTTGTTAAATTTTTTTCCTGCAATTGCTGAATAAATTTAGAGAATAGCACACATAGTAGCACACGTAGTTTCAATTCGTGATTATGGGGGAGGCAAGAATGGGATTTTTTCAGGCTACCTGAACTACCAAGTGGTATCTACGAAGACCTGGGGCAAAACAGAATCAAAAGTCTAGTGGGTGGAAACATCTTAGGGATGAGGAAAGACCACATGACTCCTGAATTCACACACAACAAAAACTTCGGGATGGAAATAAATGACCGAGAAAAATGGAAAGTAAACAACAACAAGAACAGAACTGAGAGAGTAACGTGGTACACAGACGGATCAAAGACTCAGCAGGGAACTGGTGCTGGCATTTACAATGAAACGGAAAAGCTACGGTGCAGCATTTCCACTTGGAAAATATACCTCTGTATTTCAGGCGGAGGTATATGCAATACTGCACTGTGCTAAAGAAAATATAACGAGGTCTTACACAAATAAGAGGATCGATATACTATCGGACAGCCAGGCTGCCCTAAAGGCAATTACAAACCCAAAGGCGACGTCAAGGCTGGTATGGGAATGTCAAAGAGAACTGACACAACTGGCAGACCAGCACAAAGTAACTTTGATATGGGTACCAGGACATACAGGAATCGAAGGCAACGAAAAAGCAGACGAGTTAGCGATAAAAGGATCGTCTACTCCATTTACTGGCCCAGAACCGACCCTGGGAGTACCAAAGAGTATAGTAAGGGGTCAAATAGGAGAATGGGTCATAAATCGACAAAATGGATACTGGAACTCTATATCCAGGCAAAGACACGGAAAAATGTTTATTAAAGGAACATGTGAAACATGAACTCGCACAACCAGCAGGGATGCTTATTGGGGGTGGGGGTGGAATTTTTTCGACGAGGGAATTGAATTTGGCGTCGTTCAAAAAAAATTAAACAAGTCTACAACCATATACGACCTCAGAACAAAAAAAAGAAGAAGAAACGACCAAGGGCGGAAACTGTTGGAGCTATAAGGAGTGTTTCTAATAACAAATATACCAGCAAGAAGCCTCATGTGTCGTGGTATGTTAAATATCATGAGGAATGCGGCAAGACAGGGTTTTAAATACTACTGCAGGAATCATACTGCCGTGCATTTAGATTTTTTTATGAAGAAAGCATTAACTCTACATCTTATAAAGAAAATAAAATATCACAAAAAAAATGTGCGAGAGAAACCTGAATTTGAGATAAGAGTTGGTTTCGTTAGATAGAACTTTTTTTGTAGGGCGTTTTATGTAACCAAAATTCGCTACATAAAACTCTTGAAAACGTCAAATTTAAATTTGGAACACTTAGGTATAGACTCAGTGTGTATAAAATATTTACAGAAAATTTGTTATTGTTTGACAGTGTCACTATGGCAACAAAAAGAGTATTCGATTTTCAATTGTCTTTAACTTCAATCACTTTAAACCATAAGTGCGACACATTTTTAAATTGGCTGCCACTGGAAAATTCAAAAATAGAAGATAATATAGGATGGGCTGTTTTAAAGAAGATCGATGATGTCATGTACAAAAAAGTTACGATGATATCACTACTGCTTCTAGCACAGCGTACAATGCGCAGTTGAAACCAATTATTGATATGTCTGAGTGTTTAACTAAATATTTTTAATTTGGAAGAATATTGAATTTATGCAAGCCTTGGCATCCTCGTTGTATAGTATAATAAGATAGATATATGTATAATATAATAGGTTGGTGGATTGAGGAGTTTGAACGGGATATACCTATTTGTAAAATAAATAAAATAAAACCTCTATTGAGTAAACTTTCAAACTACGCCTTATTGGTGTTTTCCGGAGCTCCTTGGCCGAAATAATTATCCTAAATGTATTGTGGAAATTTATTATTACAGACCACACGTTGTGGACAAATAATTCGAGGACTGAGAGCAACAGAAGATACAATAGTATTTTTTTTTCGTTCATTGATGATAGCACAGTTTATTCTAGTCCTTGAAAATAATATATCGATACTATAAAATGTAACACCACTGCTCCCTCGATTGTAGGTGGATAGTGATTGGTTTTAACTTTGAGTGAACGATTTTTATTAGTGTATAATTTTGTTACAGATTACATCTAGTTTTAGCTAAAAATATAGCAGAGAAAAAAACCATTTGAGCTAGTCTTCGAAGACCGTGTTTTGAATTCTGATAATTCCTATGACGATACTCGTACCTTAAAGAGAAATGGCTTCTATGATAGATAGGTATTTAAAGAGACATTAGCAGACAAACCAGTAGCCAGTCGACAATCGGGCAAGATGTCAGTTAAATGTGTGTTACCGTTTTTGCTTTCCCTGTGTTGCTGTTTGGGGATACCCACAGGGGGAAATAACCGAACACCTTACTTGGAGTCAAGGTATGTAAGTGAACATATATAACACAGCTTCACACAAAAAAAAAAGTTTCTGACCTGGGGGTCTCACTATGTGTACAATATGTTTTTGGAGTCGCTGAATCCGAATCAGTTTCATCCCAGCACGTCTGGGTTCGGCCATAACCTCAAAAAACACCCTCTTTCCTATATCCGTTAAAACCACAAACCCTATGGCTCCGACACTTCATAATCATATAATACAATAACCCACTGACCCCCCAACCTAATAACTCGATAACCCCATAGCCACATAATCACATAACCCCATAATGTTTTTGGGGTCGCTGAATCATAATCCGGGGTCAGTTTCATCCAAGCACGTCTGGGTTCGGCCATAACCTCAAAAACCACCCTCAAATTTGCTATATCCGTTAAAACTACAAACACTATGGCTCCGAAACCTCATAATTATATAATACAATAACCCGATGGTTGTACATTACGTTGGATTACGGCATGTACATATGCAGTCGGAGTTATTTATTTATTTAGAGATTCATTAATTTATTTACAGATTTATTTATTTATAGATTTCTTTATTAGTGTATATTTGCTTGAGAACTGTAAAATCAGTTTCATTGTGAGAGATTGCGTTACATGATTACAGCATCGAGTTATAGGGTTATGTAGTTATGTGGTTATTGTGGGGTTATTGGGTTATTGTATTATAGTATCATGAGGATTAAGAACCATAGAGTTTGTGGTTTTACGGATATGGTGAATTTCAGAGTGTTTTTTGAGGTTATGGCCGAACTCTAACGTGCTGGGATAAAACTGACCCCGGATGCAGATTCAGCGACCCCAAAAACATATAGTACATATAGTCAGACCCCCACATCAGAAACTTTTTTTTACCGGGTTTTAGGGTTATGGGGTTATGTGATGATGGGCTTATGTGGTTATGTGGCTATGGGGTTATGGAGGTATTAGGTTGTGAGGTCAGTTGGTTATTGTATTATAGGATTATGAAGTTTCGGAGCCATAGGGTTTGTGGTTTTAACGGATATAGTAAAGAGGGTGTTTTTTGAGGTTATGGCCGAACCCAGACGTGCTGGGATGAAACTGATCCTGGATTCGGATTCAGAGACCCCAAAAACATATAGTACACATAGTGTGACCTGTGTGAACATAGTGAAACATATAGTACACATATAATACACATAGAGTGTTATTAAAAAAATGCACCCCACAGAAATATTCTCTAATACGAATACTGTTTTTTTAACTGTTTTCGCTATTAATATGTGCAGACATTTTAACAAAAAGATAACTGTTCAGTTTTAAAAGTAAGTAGCAGTGGTACGTGTTTTGATGTAGCATATTTCTATAGTGCCATGTCAATAATGGCATGACAATTACTGTCAAACAAATAACGCAAATCAGCAAAAAAGTTAAATCCATCTTTGTTTGCAATTCAACTGCAACTCAAGAAACAAGAAAGAGACATCAAGAACTGCGAACATTGGGTCTTTCAGATTCAGAACCCCCAATATGTCGTTAAAATCGAGTTATCTACATTTTTCAAAAAAAAAAAAACATTTTCAAAAAAGAAACAATTTTTCAGTAGAATATTTTGTAACCATCAAGAATTGAAATGACATATTGACGTGATTACTAGTTTGAAAGGATCAAAAAGCCCTTTTTTGGTTAAAACTTCTGTAAAGATCAACGGTGGTGACCGTTGTTGAAAATAATGTGAACAGCAAACTTTATATTGATACCCACTTTATTTCTCTTCATTTTCATCGAATCGAAAACTTCAGAAAAAGCTTTTACATGTTTTTTTTTTGTGAATTTATAGGATACTTATATAAATTTAAAAAAAACTTCTAAAATGATAAGCGAGCGAAAAAATATATATAAAATATATATTTTTTTTAAATAGCATAGCCCCTATTTTTTACTTAAAAATATTGTCTGTATTTTTCTGGTTACAGAAACTTATGACTATTGTATGATTACATACAAAATTTAGGAGATACATATATAGAGATATCTTCCTTGTATATTTATATTGGTAGCTATTCTGATCTATTACATTATTAAATTTGTTCTTATTGTAAAAACGTATTAAACACGTACCGAAATATCTTGATATACATATCTCGAAAATAGTTGAAGTAATCATACAATATCATATATTTTCTGATACGAAAAATATGGATAACATTTTTAAGTTACGCACCCTTAAAATTTGCAAAGTATTTTCAAATTTCTTTACTTTAAAGTACTCTAAAATTCATAAAAAATCGTATAAAATTCTTTTTTTAATATTTCTTTTTTTTGGTTTGGTTGGATTAGGTCCAGGAGTAAATAACAACTATTCGATTTTTGCCAACGTTTCGGAGCTTTATTTCTCCTTCATCAGGGGCTCAATCAATGTTGTTATTGTTGTCATGTAAGGTGGTATGTTACAAACATTGGCGGCACTGTCTATATACATATATAGTAAATGTATAACGATACAGGCTAAACACTATTAACAGGACAATACACTTTAAAAATTACTATAGTAATCTATATCATTACTATAGTAATTAGTATATTAGTATAAATACTATAGTAATCTATATCATTACTATAGTAATTTTTAAAGTGTATTGTCCTGTTAATAGTGTTTAGCCTGTATCGTTATACATTTACTATATATGTATATAGACAGTGCCGCCAATGTTTGTAACGTACCACCTTACATGACAACAATAACAACATTGATTGAGCCCTGATGAAGGAGAAATAAAGCTCCGAAACGTTGGCAAAAAATATAATAGTTGTTATTTACTCCTGGACCTAATCCAACCAAACCAAAAAAAATAAAAAAATAATAGAGAAGAAGGTCGCTATATTCCCCACAGATATTTAATATTTCTGTTCCATGAAAATTAAGAGAAATAAAGTGGGGTCAGTTTTAGGTGACTAACACTGTACATGTACATTCTGATGTGATAGAAATGGGTAGAATTTGTCAATATAAGTCTTTAATTAGTTTTTTAAGCACGGCGATATTTAGAAATGAGAACAATAATTTAAATTCACTTAGAATACATAAAGGACCCCGCCCGAACTTTATGGGAAGTTAAATTCGCTCAAATTGATATACCGTGTGGTTCAGGAGGTCACACCAAGCTCATACTTGAGAACTAGTTAACGGAATTTTTTGAAATTTGGTGAGTTTATGATAGAAATAATTTCCAACTATGTGACGGAAAAATCTAAGGCAGCCGACTTCCAGTTTCGCTAAAAATGGCAATAAATTCAGTTATTCAAACGAGACGCCCTGTATATGTTTGCATATCTGGATTCTACACGTCAGAAAACATGCAACCCAAGTATTAAATATCGTTTCCATAGTGATTTACCTTTTAATTTTAAAAACATAATCTTAAAAACATGGGTACACTATTTTTATTTTATTCGAGATCAAATTAATTCACATAAGCCTTTTACGTTTTTTTTTTTAGAAAAACTCATTTATTTCAAATGGAACAATAATGGGCCATGATTGTTTTAAATTGTTTGTTTAATAATTAGTTAAACAACGTACACGCTGTTATTATTACCCTTGAGGTTAATGTAGAAAATTTTAAGAAATAAAAAAAAATCACCATCCAAACGAGATTTGACACCTGGGTCACACGTACTCTGACGCATAAAATACAAATATGTAAAAATATACAGGGCGTCCCATTTAAAAAACTGGAGTTAGAGCCATTTTCGGAGATATCGGAAGTCGGCCACCTTAAATTTTTTGTTCACGACTGAAAATTAACTCGTATAAATTCCAAAATTTCTCAAAAAATAAATCTGCTAATTTTTCCTTCCCAAGCCTATCCTGTAGACATTGATGTTCTGATCTTCATGGCCACAAAGCATGAAATTCAATAGTTGTTTTTTTCTTGAACAGACGTTCATAACACTTATATTTTGGGGTATAAGTGTTATGAACTACTACTAACAACGAAACACAGGCAAACAAACCGAAAATTTAAACTTAAACGAAACTTGGTGGTTTATAGACTGATCCAATGTAAGAATAATGGTAAATATTTGATTCTAATTTGATATCACTTTAATATCTGAATTATTAATGCAACTAGCAAAATGGGATGGTAGTAGATGTGTAACAAAGGCACACAAAGGTCATGTGGGCGTTTGTAACATTTCTGATTTTTCGGTTGTGTATTGTAAAGATCAAATTGTCGCTCGAGGAGACATATGCATCCAAGAAAATAAGTCTAAAACCGAGTCTGAAATTATTCACGTTTTGTCAACTGTTTCTAAGAATACTCAACCAAAATTAAAATGGCCATAACTTTTTGAAACAAAAATATTTTGTAACAAATCGAAAAACGTCTCCTTATATTTGTTTCTAGATTTAAAAAAAATATATACTGCAAATATTCCACATAGCGTTACTGAGAACCCAGGGAGTTCTCCAGTGTTTTTGAAAAATTTTTCGCAAACTTTGCTGACGGTTTTTTCACTATAAATCCTTTCTGTAAGAGGTGTATAGTCATCACCTAAAAAGTGAAGTGGGTCCCATGCGTCATTTTCAAGATATGGCTAACTGAAATATCACGCACCGCCACTGGATGGTACACTTATTGCCAGGAGCCATGAACACTTGGCTTTCAGGATAAAACAAGCTTTGACAAAAGTACTACATTTTTGCTGTATTTCGCATCAATTCTGATCAGCAATGCTGAGATTTAAACCACATAAATCTTGACTTTTGGAGTAATTATTTCGTTTCCCTTGCCATTTTTAGTTTTTTGAAAATGTTTGGATAAAGTCACACACGGTTTAATAGCCCGGAGGATTTTTTTTCTTAAATAAGAGTTGGGAAACCTCAATTGATCAGAACTGAAGGTCAATGGTTTACAATTTGAAATTTATGAGCTTTCTATTTATTTTTTCATTATCCTGATAAACTGGAAAGCTACAGTTTTGATTGAACTTAACTTCATCACTTCAAGCTTCAATTGAATGCATTTAACATCATCACCAGTTTGTATTTAAGACATTTTTTTGCTACCACCATCAGGCAGGGTCAACCAAATTTTTGTCTATAAAAAAACACATGCATCTAAAGTTTTACTTTTAGGCTCCGAGTATCCTAAGGTACTAAGCGATCACTTAGGACTGAACCACCTGATAGTTAAATGGAATGCTGAAGGAAAAATATTTCTATTGAATGATAACTCGACAGTAAGTATAAGTTGGAAACTATTGGAAACCAAATACAATAATCAAATACCTAAACATTCAAAGATTACGTTGAATTCTTAGGTTAAGAAATAATGAAATTAAGAACAAGCACGAGAATAAGGGTCTAAGCTGTATCATTTAATAATATATGTAATAGTGTTGTATATTATAAAAAATGTAGGTTTTTAATTTGCTACAAATATCATTACAATAACCGTATTATTAATAACTCAAATATGTAGATAAAATAATAGGTTTGAACCGGAAACCTGTTTTCCGTAACTCTATACGGGGTATCCCAAATGTTGACTATCGAACGAAATCAGGTGATGGTACCTTCTTGAAACAGCATGCTTATGACTTATTGCATATTATCTGTCGTTAAAACCAAAATGTGTTTCTTTTACAGAGTTTTTATTTTTGAATTGTTTTTTAATTGGCGCTCTCAACAAAAAAACGTACTTACTAGAGGAAATTGATATCAGAAAAAATTGTCCATTTAATGCAGATCGTAACATTGTGCAAAACATTCGGGTTATTCGCACCATTATTTTTTGTACTAGTAAGTCCTGTTTACAACGATTTGATCGTTTCATATCCCAGAACATTGCAGGTACTTATTATAATGTACTATTTAATAGTAATTTTAAATTAAAAATTAAAAAAGTTTAGTTATTTTAGCAGCTTAGTTATCTCTGGAAAACCAGCTGCCTTAACCTTACACTCCGGAAAACTTGTTTTCAAATAATAATTTTGTGGATACAAATAACTTTTGGACCACCAACAATCGGATAACAACAAATATGCTTATATTGACTGTAAATGAACTCCTTCATCTCTTTATTTCGTTTGATCATCGACTTTTGAGACACCCTGTATGTATTGATTCTCCAGGTTCGATGCTTTTTAGATTACATGCTAAGGGAGGTTACAGAAATAAGTTGTAGAATTGAGGTTACAATGTTGTAATGTTTTTAAAGGTTTATTCAGACTATTACAGTACGAAAATGGGTACTATATCAGTTACGTTATAATAAAGGATAAATCTCAAATCTTCATTCAGTAGGTCCTAAACCTTATGAATGAATGGAAAATTGGGCAAAATTAAATTACGAGGAAAAAAGAATTGTTCATCAATCAGTCATTCCTAATGAATAAGAAAAATGGTCCAAACCCAAAATACAAAAATTTATCCAAAACCATGTCTGAACTTTACTCTAAATTAAAATTTAATATTTTTTGCAGTCAAGTTGGTTCAAAGCCCATAGGATATGCGAAAAATACAACATGAAACTGGTTACAATAGAAAACGAAGAAAAAAGCGACATGATGAAAAATTTCTTGGAGAAATACACTTCCCGTAAGTACGAAATAAACATTAAATAATATACAAAACCACTTCATATGGGGCAACGTAAAGTAAAATATGTCCGATGTCCTTCGAACAATATTCTGAGAACCAACGAATACGTACTCCACCACTTCGATGGGTGATCATTAAGGTCCGAGAAAGTATGCTGTCACGCAGAGCCGGCATTATACAACTCTAATATAATTAAAGTATAAACTGTATTTTTTTTAGCGCATATTTCTTGCCCCTGTATACCCTCGCCACTGTCCGTGCGTATAATGTTATCCCGAACGAAGACTTCGCGGGAACCCAGGACTGCGTAATACACTTTCTCCGTAAAACGGCGAGGTATTTCGACAGGGACCTGCCGGCGGTGTAAACGGGTCGACTGTCACATTGAAAACAATTATACACAAAGTGTTTGACTTATAATTCCACATCTAATATCTAAATTATTATAAATTATAATATAAAATAAATAATTTTTAAATGAGGACAAGTTATAATAAGTTTCGTTATTTGATCTTCGCAAAAATTTGCCATTTTCAGAAAAGCAATCGAATGTCTTTTTTTGTTTTTTTTTTTGTTTTTTTTTTCCTTTAAATTATCATTAACGTTTGATTGGGTCTCTGAAAACAGTAAGTTGTAGCAGACGTTTTTCTAATACTCATTTTGCCTGCCTCGTATTTATGGAAATATCAGAACGATATTTTTAATGATACCCTTGAACGATAAATCATGCAAAAAAAATAAATAAAAAACGAAAAAAATAATATCCTTTCATTCTTTAATAGTCTTTCAGAGCATAATATTTACAAAAAAAAGTCACATCGAAAATTCTTAAATAAGACATTCAATTTTTTCTGAAAATGGTAATTTGTAGCAAAGATCAAGTACTGACGACTTTTTTTTGCTTTTTCGCATGTCCAGTGGTTAAACAAATATCAGCTATTTAATGATAAATAAAACACCTTGGTAAATATAATCACACTAAACTTCATATCGCTTAATTATTCTTGAATGGCTAAATAATAATCAATAAATAATAAAGCATGTACGTTTCCACTTATAAAAAATATGAAGATGCCAACGATGTAGAATGTAAACACAGTTTATTCAGTTTGTCCACCAATTACAATAAATTATACAAAAATATGTCTATAAAGTAACAGAATTTTATATAGTGGCTTGAGCCACATTTATTTGACAGCAGCAGTTTCCAGACTTTCCAGTAGCACTGTGTAGTTAAATTCTGTATGAAAAAAAATCATAATCATTCATTTTCATTGATAAATTATTTTTCTAATTTTAATTTGAATTCATTTTTTTAGCAGGAGCTGGTATATTTTGGATGGCCGGCAGTCGATTGCAAGATGGAAATACTTGGAGATGGCCGAATCAAGAACCGATCGTATACACCAATTGGTGTCCTGGAGAGCCCAATAATGCAAAAGGTGATGAAATGTGCATTCAGGTATACCGAGACCATGCATGGTGGAACGATGAACGGTGCGCCATTCCTAATAGTTTCATATGTGAAAATATTGCTAAGGAAGATAAGTTCCAGGATATATCAAACGCTAACGATATTCTTGATGGAGAAGAAAAGGATATAAATTCAAACAAATACTACCATTTGGAACCAACAGATTCTAGCCAACAGTTACTAGATTATTTAGACAGTTCTGAAGATGATTCAGAGGAGGCCGAATTTGATAATTATGATAGCGAATTACTAGACTCTGATCCAGATGTAACAAGTGATTTGTCGTCAGTACATACAGATTTAGTCGACACTATGAATAAGCCTTCCAGTACATCATTAGAAGCCGACAAAATAGGTATTAGACCTGGGAAAAATGAAGCAATAGTTACAGGGAGCGGTTCTATTATTGAAGGCAACGGTTCTATTATTGACTACGGCAATTGGGGACTATCCAAAACGACCAAAGATGATATTTCCGCAGGCGAAGACCAAATGGCTAAAGAAAGCTGGAGCGATAAGGACAACTACAACCTAAATTACAGAAGCTAAAAACGTCTAGGAGATGTATATCAACGTTATAGGGGTTATGTTCCGAAATAATATTCATAAACATTCTGTTTACTGCATACTGCAAGTTATAAATACATAATTATAATAATTTTGTAAATAAATGTGAAATAAAATAAAATAATATATAATATATGGAATAAAAGAAATATTCATTAAAAATAAATTGATCAACCGTACTGCAAAACTGCACACTCGTGTACAAGGAACGACAAAATTTCCATTCAACCGAACTTACCTTAATCCAAAAGTAGAATATAGAGCGTCTAGCTTATAACTTTGATTTCTATTTTCGTAAATAATTTTCGTAAAAACCAACGTTTTACACATATTTTTTAAAAAAATTTTGGGGCGAAGGATTTTATTTTTTTCAATAATTTTAATATAGATTGTAGCATTCTTTGTGCTATTCTTAGCACATGAAAAATTGTGTAGTCACAAGAAAATTCGACAGAAGAGCTTTCTTTACATTGTTTTGCTCAAAATCGACACCAAAAATTGTGCATCCCATAATCAGGATTATAGATTTTTGTGACTTTTCAAAAGCAAATATCCCATAAACGGTTACTGCAAGGGGCATTTATAAGTACACCAAAAGTACACCTTTTTGCGAAAATATCATGAAATTGATATTTTTCATAAAAATGTAAATACTCCAAGGCGAAAACAAGTAACCTCCCCTCTCTACAACAACTAAAATTGTTGAGGGGGCTAAAATATATCGTCCCAAAAAGCTCTTCAAAAAATGTAGTACAGAAATTTTGTTTTTTAAGAAAGTTATTTATGAAAATCAAAAAATAAAAATTATTTTGGTGCCTGTACCTTGGTTACTGTTAAAGTTTGGAGTAATATTTTTTTGGCAACATTTGATAAAATCGCAATATTTTTAAATATACACGTAGTACATACATAAAGTGTGTTTTACGATGAGTGGCCTATTAGACGCTTTGGGAGAACTAAAAATTACACAGGTCTACACAAAAAAAAAGTTCTGTCTTTGCAATCAGATCCATCATTGCCTATGTATTTTGGTGCACTGAAACTAAATTTGGTAAAAACAATTTTTTTCCTCACCAATTTTTCTCTACACCCCCATAAACTCTTATAGAGGAAATTTTTTTGGAAAAAAAATAATAAAAATTATTTTTTATGACCTTTATATTGGCTTTTGGATCGCTGATCACAAATCTGAAGTCAAAAATAAATTTAGACTTAATGACAGCTGTCAACAAGCTGTCAAATTTCACCAAAAAGTAAAAAGTTGATATTAAATGCATATTATAAGTTTTTTTGGGTCGCTGAATACAAACCAATAAGGTGTTCACCATCCTCGGAGAAATTTTGACTGCTTACTGTCATTATGTCAAAAATCATTGTTGACTTCGTAATCAGTAATCCAAAAAGTTAATATCACAGCCCCAAAAAAAAACTTTTGACCAGACATCATTTCCGAAGTATTTGACATACTGAACACGACGGGATCGTATTCAGTATGTCCATTTTGGATACCAACGGCCTAATAGATTAAACATTGTATTTTAGACACGTAATTTACTTGTCTCAAATATATTTCCTAATTTATTAGGGAACTGGTACTCAAAATATTTTTCCGTGTTGATTATAAAGAGTTGCATAAACTCATAGTTGAAATATATAACAACTTACAAAAACCAAAACAAGAAAAAGAACAAAATATATATAAATAAAAGATCTATGTAGCTCATTCACAAATATAACAACATCTACAACAAAATAATAATGAGAATCCGATACCTTGCATCATAAAAAATTTACCTGTGCGGGTGTGAACAATGTCCAGTTTACTCCTATTTATATACCCTTCAGCTATCATACAGCAAATAGACAGACAGATAGACAGTCTGATACTTCAAAATTCATTTTTGACTTCGGATTTGTATTCAGCGACCCAAAAAAGTTAATAATATGCATTTAATATCAACTTTTCACTTTTTACTGAAATTTGACAGCTTGTTAACAGCTGTCATTAAGGCGAAATTTATTCTTGACTTCAGATTTGTTATCAGCGACCCAAAAAACCAATATAAAGGTCATAAAAAATAACACAGGGGAACAAAAAAAATATTTTTTTTTGGTGCCTGGGATTTTAGACCTGATTTTAACTATATTTGGGAAGCTAAATCTATAGGTGCAATCCGTTTTTCTCTATCAGCTCTACTTTTTAGATACATAAATTTATCTACATATCTGGTTTCTATGCAGTTTATTGGTTTCTGAGAGTTCTAAAATTATTTTATAATCATTAATGTAGGTGCAATTGTTTTATTGTCAGTCTGTAAATGAGTAAATTCCAGGTAAATCTATAAATAGTGGAAACATTGCCTCCCAGGTACCTGAACTGACCCTTTTATACCCCTAACTCAGGTAAGTCTCGTCAGTTTGTGCCTTCTTGCTAAAGAGAGTAGATCGAATTCGGTGTGTTATTTTCTGTTAAGAAAAGAGTGTTGTGTTATTGAACAGAATTAAAATGAGTTCAGCGTCCAGTTCAAGAAGAAGTTGTGTCAATCAACCTGATGTGTTTTGTTATATATGCGGAGAATACATGTTCCAACAAAACAGACGAGCTATTACTGACTTTGTGAAGCAAGCATATTTGGCATACTTTGGAGTTAAGCTTGGTGATCAGGACAAAACGTGGCCCCGCATCTTGTATGTAAAACTTGCACAGAGCAATTACGGCAGTGGACTACCGGCAAAAGAAAATGTTGAAATTCGGCGTACCAATGGTTTGGAGAGAACCAAAAAACCACTTCGATGATTGCTATTTCTGTTTAGCAAATATTAATGGAATCAATCGAAATAACCGCCATAAATGGACCTATCCCAATTTAGACTCGGCAATACGCCCTATCCCGCACTCAGATGAAATACCGATTCCAACATTTCATGAGCTACCAGATATCTCTGATAACGAACATTGTCCCTCTGATCGCTCTTCCGATGCTAATGAAACTAACAGTGACTATGAGGGGACGTCTTCAGTTCCTCAACGCTTCAATCAAAACGAATTAAATGATCTCACCAGGGATCTCAATTTATCGAAAAAAGCTGCTGAAGTACTGGCTTCTAGGTTAAACGACAAAAATTTACTGGAACAAGGAACCAAAATTACCTTTTACCGTACAAGAGAAAAGATTTGCTACCATTCTTTTCTCAAGAAGACAATCTTGTATTTTGTCACGAAATTAGGGGACTCATGAAAGAAATGGGACTTTCTGAATATATTCCAGATGATTGGCGCCTATTTATTGACAGTTCAAAGCGAAGTTTAAAATGTGTCCTTCTACATAATGGGAATAAATATGGTTCAATACCGTTAGCTCACTCAACGAAACTGAAAGAAGAATATAACACAATAGCTTTAGTCTTGCAGAAGATAAAGTATCACGAACATCAATGGTTGATATGTGTAGACTTAAAAATGGTGAACTTTCTTCTTGGGCAGCAAAGTGGTTACACAAAATATCCGTGTTTCTTGTGCCTTTGGGATAGTAGGGACAAAACACACCACTGGGCTAGAAAAGATTGGCCTCTGAGAGAAAACATGGACGTTGGGGAAAAGAATGTCATTAACGACGCTTTGGTTGAAAGAGAAAAAATCATTCTTCCTCCGTTACACATAAAGTTGGGCTTAATGAAGCAATTCGTAAAAGCTCTTGATAAGGATGGGCCTTGTTTTGAATATATAGGGGTAAAAATGCCTCAGTTGAGCACAGAAAAACTCAAAGCAGGGATATTTGACGGCCCACAAATAAGACAATTAATTAAAGATCCTGCCTTCATAAATTCAATGAATTAAGTTGAACGAGAAGCTTGGACATCATTTGTTGCAGTTGTAGAAAATTTTCTAGGCAAACATAAAGCTGAAAACTATGTTGAAATTGTTAACAAGATGCTGAACAGCTTTAAATCATTAGGGTGCAATATGAGTATAAAAGTACACTATCTAGACAGCCACTTGGACCGGTTTCCAGAAAATTTAGGAGACATGAGTGAGGAACAAGGTGAAAGATTTCACCAAGATATTAAAATTATGGAGGACCGCTACCAAGGAAGATGGGACATCCACATGATGGCAGATTACTGCTGGAGTTTAAAGAGGGACTGTTTGAAAAAACATTCAAGAATGTCGCGGAAAAGAAGTTTTAGAAGTGTCGAGTGACTATATTTGATTTCTTTAATGTTTTTTTTTTTTGTTTGTAAGTTTGACTTAAGATTGTATTTGGTATAAATAAAATAAAAAATTCGAATCTACTTTTGTTTATTACACTTGAGATTTGAGTTAAAATCATAGAACTCATATTTCTCTAAAATTGTATATCTTAAAAACTGGAGCTGATAGGGAAAAATGAATACGATATTTGAATTCAGGACATCAAACTGATATAGAATCAGTTCAAAAACCCTCGGCACCAAAACAGCTGTTCCCCAGTGAATTAAAGAAATTTTTTCAAAAAAATTTCCTCTATAAGAGTTTATGGGGGTTATATGGAGGTGGAGAGAAAAACTGATGCGGTAAAATTGTTTTTGCCAAATTTGGTTTAAGTGCATCAAAATACATAGGAAATGATGGGTCTGATTGCAAAGACGGAACATTTTTTTTTGTAGACCTCTGTTATCTATCTAGGGGTTTTCGACGAAGTTATACACATCTAAAATTGCAACTACTGGAACTTCTGGATATGCGGGAAGTACATTCCTAGTACCAAGGTAGCGCCGCCCGCGAATTGCGCACAACGAACGTAGTACGATTTAGAACGGCCATACCCGAGAGATACTGCGCAGGTTTCATCAGCGTTATGTACAGTCGGCGACAGGAGCATTTCAAGCAAGCAAAGCATAATTTACCTATCTCCAATTTATTTCTCTAGCTTATACAAGTATTTTCACAGATTTATTCACTTACATCTCCTAATAAAGTCAGAATGTGAACAGCAGGTACAATCTGCTAATCATAGTTTATCTGTTCCAAAAGGTTTTTTCATTTAAATAACAATTCTTTAAATAATCCTATGTAGGGTGACTAAAAGTATGTTATACTGATTGCATTAAGTTGCATTTCTGTACTTTTTTTTTTTTTTGGCTTTAGGTCCTATACCATGCAGCCAGTCACAAGAGGAAATTTAATCAACCAATTTAAAACCTAACCTAATAAAACCTAACCTAACATAATTCTATAGAAACACCAACAAAACCCAAAAATTTATAAAAACGATAAGGAAAGACGGGGACACACTCTTCACATCCTGGGGTCGATCAGGATGATTTTATACATTAGACACTACAGGGGAGACCTCGGTAAATAGGGAGAATAACACAAGTAAAGACATAGGGATTCGAGATTAAGATTAACCTAGAGCTTAATTTCAGTTTCCGTTATAAAGTTCATGATACAGCTATACACTTTCCTTGAATCAGTTGTTAAAAGGTGCAGTAAGTTGAAGGGAGCAGCGATATTACAGTTTAGTACATTTTCTACCAGCTTAGAGGACGCATCTTTGCATTTCTGTACTTAATAGTTATCAACCTTTAATCTAAGACCACGGGTGTACTATACCGCCACATAAAATACAGATAAAATAGATCATTAGAAAAATATTTGGGTTACTATTTGTTGTTACGTGATCAAAGGTTAATGGCATTATTATTATCTCTACGAATTTGATATTGTTAATAAAAAGTTAATAATGAATCAAAATGACAAAACAACTACTTTGAGTGTGTGTGATAAAATATGATAAATAGAAATTTTAAAAAGTGCGAAGTTTCAGTAAAGTGGTATTTTTAAAAACGGTTGTAGATAATAGTTATTTATACACGGATTGTATACAATACTTTTTCTACAACAGAATTTTTCACGTAGAAAGACAAACATAACTTAAATTTTCTTTGGACACTAGTATTTAAAAAAAAACACTGGTGTCTGAAGTATATTTACATTTTTTTATATAAAAGTTCGGATGTAGCAAATATATTGTGTGAAATTTGTGTGTAAAATACCTTTTTTTGACTGTCAAAAATAATCTGCAATAATCTTTTTTACTGAAAATATGAAACTCTAAATGTGACACAACTATTTAAATGAATTAATAAGCTTCATCAGCCGATATAGCCGACATATATGTACATAGATATGCTGACAGGTAAGAACGGTCCACATATGTCGCTTTTATTGTTCTATCGTCCTTTTCATTAAGCAGTAGTGCGAAAAAATAAAACTTTAGGAATTGTGAAGCATTGGTAAAGGTGGTACTTTAAGAATGGTTGTAGAAAAATAGTTTTTCGAAAATCTAAAATATTACTGGGGTACCAGGGTATTACTGTTGTTCATTGTTGTTGGAAAACTGTAGCGTCGCAAATAAAAACAATGTAATTACCTTCGCAAACGATGGCAAAACATATTTTGAAAAAATTTCCTAAATGTTGATGCCAAGCCCAAATTTCTTGACATGACTTTCATAATACTTTTTTGACGAGACTTATTTAGAACTAAAAAAAAAAAATGTCGACAATGATAATAGTAAAATCGCATATCTTCGTAAACGCATTTCAAAAAGATCGCAGAACAAATCACAAATCATAACATTTTCAAAAATGGGGTGCCAACTTCACACATGTGGTTTTAGCAGATTCGTTGTTTTTCAGTATCCCTTGATCAAACTCAGAAAAGCGGATATATCGGAAGTATTATTTTTCCACTTAACTAATCAATAAAACAAAACTGATTAAATTTAAAGAATTCAAAAATATTTCCAACTATATTTCACGACGACATTAGAAACTACTTTATACGTTTCCAACAATAACACATTTAACATTAATGTCAATTGTTTAGGCATCCAAAACACAAGAAGACAAAAATGTTATGAAATAATAGTTGCATAATCCTTGTAATTTATAATAAAAAAAATCCAACATGATTTGTTGCTACATATAGGCCATAAATTATTTTATCGCTTATCGCAAGTTATAATAATTGAACTTAGCTAACCTGTGGTGAACTGCTACCGATATTTATTTTATTCTCTGACATGATAAGCAAAATTTTATTGATAATAAGCCGCCAAGAAATCATACGCAATATGGCCATACAATGTGCCATATTTTATTGTAACTTTTGGTGTAGAATTAAATTCTGCGTCGATCTGTATTAGCATTCCATATACATATATTTAACAATTTTTCAATTATTTAGCGTTTTTTAATAATTTGCTTATAACTTCTAATAAATCCTTTGATCTTTCAATATTATGTCATGGAAATTATATTAGTAGCAATGCTAATGTTACCATTAATGCTGATAGTTAATACTGTTATCGTGTTTTCTTGATTTGTAATTCTTATTATTAATTAATAGGTACTGAACATAAATTGGAACCTTCAACGTAGAAACAATTTCGATTCTAATCATCTCCTTATGATGCCAACAGAGCTGGCGAAACGCCCGCATTGATTTTACAACAGAGTTTCAGTGTTCACACCCCACCACTAACGTCCAGGGTGTGAGGAGTTGAGTTTTGATAGATGCATTTTTTTTCGATGGCGAAATTGAATTTAGCGTCTCCAAAAACCCCCCTTACCCAAATTTCCGGACTCTATTTTGAAAAAAAAAAGTGAATTTTTGGTCTCTAAAATAAAGTTTTATTTTGGGGGTTCTGAGGCCAGAGGGAGTGGAAATGTTTCTTTTATGTAGGACTTGACATACGAAAACCAACTCTCACGCACAATTACAACCCCCACATCACCAACAGGGATGATTTCTGGGGGTAGGGTTTGCATTTTTTTGGACGGCGGAATTGAATTCGGCGTCTTCAAAAAATTTAAACAAGTCTACGACTATATACGACCAAAGAACAAAAAGCAACAAGCGACCAAGGGCAGAAACTGTTAGAGCTATACGGAATGTTTTCCAACAAGAAATACAAAACCAAGTTGCCGCGTGTCGTGGTATGTTAGATACCATGAGATATGATGCGGCAAGACACGGTTTTACAGACTGCTGCAGGAATCATAATGGCCATGCATTTATATTTTTTGATGGAGAAAGCATAAACTCTATATTTTATAAAGAAAATAAAGTACCATATAAAAATGTTACGACAGAAACCTGAATTTAAAATTACAGTTCGTTTATTTCGTAAACTAACTTCCATTGTAGCATTTTGGATTGTATATGTATATTTTAATGACCCCTTTAATGGAGTTGCCTGTAATTCGATTATCGTTGTTGTCGTCCATTTGACCTTTCGATTTCGATGTTATTGTGTACAAGAAAGTATTTACTTAAAAATTGATAAGATGTCCCCCAAATTCGCTATATAACAATTAATTGTAAAAGATTTTGTTCACTGTAGGTAAGCTTGTTATAATAAATGTTATTTCAGACGATTTTTCTATATTCCAAACAAGATTAATTTTTTCAGTACTATTTTTCCAACTTACCTGTTGGAAAAATAGTACTGAAATAATTACGTCAAATAATCCACCTGTTAAAACCACACTAAATTACTAAGTAAGTAATAAGTTTGAATTTTTCAATTAATTGTATGTATATACCATTATTTAAAGTACGTATAACATTTTTACAGAAAATTTGTTATTGTTTGACAGTGTTACTTTACCAACAAAAAGAGTATTCGAGAATATATCACCTTAGACCATAAGTGCTATACAATTTCCAGAATCAAAAAGTAGAAGAAAATATAGGATGGTCCTATAACTTAACTTATGGTTAACTTATCATTAACACAACGACGTACAATGCGCAGTTGAAATTAATTGTTGACATCTGAGGATTTAACTAAACATTTTTAATTTAGAAAGTTTTGAATATATACAATCCTTTATGCCCTCGTTGTTAAAGATATACAAGGTGAGCCTAAAGTCCCTATACGGCAAAATAACACGGCGGGAGTGCATTTTAGGGGAAAACGTGGAATACAAGAGTTTTAGGACTTTTTTCCTGACCATATAATGGTGACCTTAGATGTGACCTTGACGATGACCTTGAAGGTCAAGCGATTTTTTTTAAATGGGACTCCCTAGTTACGCCGGAAATAGAGAGAGGCGGAAAAGTTTACGTTCAGATATAGCCTGGAGTGACACCCTCCTTTGACCGTGAGGTTCCCCACAAGGTCAAACTGCGAAAATCCGCTACATCAGACTAGCTTGAAAATTTCTTGTCGTAAACGTATAAAGTAATTTTCGTTACTATTTCTCTAGTTTTATTCGGTGCTGACCATATTATCAGTTATTGTGGTATACCCAACTGGTAAAGGAAAGGTACTGATGAGTACACCCAGCTGGTGAAGACAAGGTAATGTGTGCACCTAGCTAAGGCAAGGTGAGTTTCTAACTATTTCATTAAAGCTTGTGTTCACAGTTATTGCCGCCAACTTCTGTAGCGGATTTTCGCCGTTTGATCTTGTGAGGATCCCCAAAGTCAAAGGAGGCGGTCACTCAAGGCCATATCTGAACGTAAACTTTTCCGCTCTCTCTATTTCCGGCGTCAAAATTATGGAGTCCCATTTTAAAAATTCGCTTGACCTTTAAATGACCTTTAGGGTCATGGTCAAGAACAAGGTCATCATTAAATGGTCAGGAAAAATCCTAAAACTTTTATATTGAATATATTGAATAATTTTCCCCTATAATGCACTCCAGCCGAGTTATTCTGAGGTACCTGGACTTTTGGCTCATCTTGTATAATATAATAGGTTGGTGGGTTGACGAGTTTGAAGGGGATATATATCTATTTGTAAAATAAGTAAAAGAAAACGTCTATTGAGTAAACTTTAATACCCACTACGCCTTGTCGGTGTTTTCTAAAGCTCATTGGCTGAAATAATTACCCCAAATAAATTATGGGAATTTATTCTTATCCACCACGCGTTGTGGTTAAAAATTTTTGAGAGTTAAGAGCAAAAGATACAACATTCGATTTCTTCGCTTATGGATGAGAGCACAGTTAATTCTAGTCCTTCAAAAATACAATAGTCCTTCAAAAGAACACCACTGTTCCATACTACACTATCTAATATTGTAATAATAAAAAAGTGGTAAGATTGTACCTAGGTGTAGTAATTGGTTTTAACTATGAGTGAACGATTTTTATTAGTGTATAATTTAGCTACAGATCACATCTATTTTTAGCTAAAAATATCGCAGAAGCAAAAACATTTGAGCTAGTCTTCGAAGACCATGTTTTCAATTCTGATTATTCCTATGACGATAGCCGTATCTTAAAGAGAACTGGCTTCTATGCTAAATAATTAAAGAGATATAAGCAGACAAACTAGCAGTTCGTCGATAATCGGGCAATATGTCGGTTAAATGTGTGTTACCGTTTTTGCTCTCCCTATGTTTCTGTTTGGGGATACCAACAGGGGAAATAACAGAACACCATGCGTGGGGTCAAGGTAAGTAAATAAGTCAAACTAAATGAATAGGTATAATTTATACATATTATTGCGCGGATTAGATATGCGTTTGCTGATTTGCTGTGGATTTATAAAATTTTGCATACGCATCATCAAGGTCACAAAGGGTATCAAAACAAATGTGTTTTTTTATATATACTTTCTTTTATATATATACGTATATATATACTTACTTTATATATACATATATACTTACTTTTTACTATTAATAAAACTTGAAAGTATTTAGGTAGGGTCTTATGCATCAGCTGATAATATCGTGATATACATACAGTGTCATTCAGAAAGTTTGCATCATATAGAAATTTTCTATAATATAAGTACTGTTTTTTCTTAAACTGTATTCATTATTAATAATATGCAGACATTTTAAGCACAAGATAATACTTCACTTGGCACTTTTATATATCATATTTCTATAGTGACATAATAACAACTGTCAAACAAATAACGCATATCAGCTAAAAAGTAAACAAAACACGTAGATATATGTATATTCAATCCATTTTTGTTCGCAATTCAACTGCTACGCAAGAAACAAAAGGGACACAAGAACTGAGAACACTGGTTTTCTCAAATTCGAAACCCCCGCAGTATGCCACTTAAATCGAGTTACCCACATATTAAAAAAAGGCAGAATTTTTGCATGGTACCACGTAGTTAATATCATTAAGCGATAGAAAAAAATCTGCAGAATATTTTTCCATTTTCAGAATTATATTTATATGCGATTAAAAATTGAAATGGTATATTGACATGGTCACCAATGTTGAAGGACGAATAATTGTATCTCTTTTTTGCTTCAAACTGCTGTAAAGATCAACAGCGACAAGTGTTGTTGAAAAAAGTGAACAGAAAAAAATTCCAAATAGTACAAATTATTTGGCAGACACTGTATACCGTGTGTGTAAAGCTGACATCGGCCAGTTCTGAAGAAAGGACAAACAGAAGTGAGACGACAGATAAGAAAATATGCATCGAAGGCAGTGAGGGAATAAGACCGACCCTCTAACCACACTACGTTAATCGTTAGAACGAGAAATGTAGAATGTGTCCTTTTTCACAACCGGCCGATATCGGCTTTACACATACTGTACACAGGGTTAGTCACCTTAAATTAACACCCCTTTAGTTCCTTTAATTTAATATTAAAATTCAGAAAAAGCTTTTACACGCCTTTTTTTGTGATGTTTTAGGATACTTAAAAAATTAAAAAACAATACTAAAATAATAACGGAGCAAAATAATATACAGATATTTTTTAAATAAGACACCCTTTGTTTTTTTCTTAGAAATATTAGCTGTAGTTTTCAGGTTGCAAACATTTATGATTATTGTGTGAATACAGCAAATGTAATCGAGATATATCGAGATACCTTGCTTGTTATATTTACATATATCGGTAGCTATCCTGATCTATGGCATTGTTAAACTTATTTTTATTGTAACGAGCCATTCAATAAAAAAATCATCAATGCAAAAAAAGACGTTTCTTAAAAAAAATATTTCTATTCTTAATCTTAAGTTTATAACTTTATTAAATTGTCAAGGCTGTCATATTATGTGACAGCCACCTCAAAAGTTTGACAACAACAATGTATCATTTCGAGCTCCGACACAACCGCCATATCCCTCTCTCCTCCACAGCCAGATTTGATGACGTTTTTTTTTGAATGCCTGATTATTAAAAAAATATGTTTACTAAAAATAGTAAGAAAAAAATCTACTTATCGAAACTAGTAGTTTTTATATTTTTTAATTGTTTGGAGTCATTTGAGTACTTTTAGTGCAAGAAAAAAAATCAGAACACTATAAAATGATGATTTTAAGCCGTTTTAAGTCGTTTCACGGAAAAAAATTGATTTTTTCGCACTTTTGGGCATGACCCACCACTCAAAAAAATCTGAAAATTTGAGGTAGTAAAAAAACAGTTAAAAATATAACATATTAAAAATCTGAGCCTGAAGCTTTTTTTTGGCTAAAAGATATGGGATTTTTAAAGTTTGAATAATTTTTTTTGAGGTCATAATGATCTTGAATGAGCTTGAAACAAATTTTAGATAAAATTAATCATATTTTCTGTACTCATGAATTTTTTAAGATTTTTTCGACAGTTAAAAACAGAGAAAAAAAAATTTAACGTAAAAAAACAGGGTTTTTTCCATACCTAGCTGAGAGGAAAATTTTTTGGGCCTAAAAATTCGGTCTACCTTAGCCCTAATATAATATAGTTTAATTATAATATAGTATAATTAGCCCTAAGAAACACTTTCATCATGCGAAGAAAATAAAAAATATAGGGGGGCATTTCACCATACTTATGGGGGATACCCTTTTAATGGAACATGATGGATTTATAGACTGATCCAATGTAAGAAAAGTGGTCCTTTTAACGGCCCAATCACCCGTTTTCAGATTGCATTCCCACCTTTCACTGTTTGCGTTAATAATTCCGAAGCTATAGGAAATATAGAGAAAAAGTTATGAACAAAGGTTTACCGTTTTCTGTTCTCTATTCTATTTCTATTTCTAATTTTTGGATAAACTACCCCACCTTCCCCCATTTTTTTGTTAGTAAAGCTTTTTAATACACCAAAAGAATATGTATGTGATGTATATTTTAACCATATATAGGTATATTAACTACTCATTTAAATGAGAGAAAAAATTATGTACGCAAACAGAATCTTAATTACTTAGCATAAATAGTTTCCCTTGGCATCTCTTATAATTTCTGAGTTATTAATACAAATAGTCGAAAGTGGGTATGGTGCTTTTATTGCCTTATTGCAATGAGGCATGAACATTTTGCCTTGTTAGGCCAAAGCAAGCATTAATAAAAGTATTCTTTTTTTTGCTGCATTTCCCAGCAGAATTGAGTTGATGCATATTTTACTAAAAGGGATTGTTTTTCCATGCTGGGATTTAGACCTCAAAACCTTGCCTTTTGGAATAATTATTTTGTTTCTCTTGCTATTTTTAATTTTTGAAAATGTTTTGATAAACTCACACGTTTTAATAGCCCGGGAGGATTATTTTCATAAATAAGAGTTGGGAAACCTGAATTGAATCAGAACTGCAGGTCAATGGATTACAATTTAAAATTTATAAAATGTTCTTATTTTTGTTTTCATTGTCCTAATAAACTGGAAAGCTACAGTTTTGATTGAAATTAAATGCTTCAATTTACATAATTTAACTTAAATTCATCGCCAGTTTGTTTTTAAGTTAATTTTTCACTGCTATCACCATCAAACATGGTCAACCAAATTTTGTCTACAAAAAAATACATGTACCTAATTTAAACTTTTACTTTTAGGCTCCGAGTATCCTAAGGTACTAAGCGATCACTTAGGACTGAACCACCTGATAGTTCAATGGAATGCTGAAGGAAAAATATTTCTGTTGAATGATAACTCGACAGTAAGTATAAGTAATTATAAGGAAACTATTGGAAACTAAACCCAAAAAATAAAATTAATCCTTGAATACTTGGGTGAAGAAATTACTGTAATAGTATACTGTATAAATAATTACTGTAACTGTTACTGCAATCACCGTATTATAAATAATGCAAATGGATATACATATATATTGATGGATATATGTAAACGATATATGTATTGATTCTCCAGATTCGATACTTTTTGGACATATACCATTTAGATTACTTGTTAAGGTAGGTTACAGAAATAAGTTGTAGTATTGAGGTTACAATACCGTAATGTTTTTAATGGTTTGTTCAGAATATTATATTACGAAATTTTGTACTATATCAGTTAGGTTATAAAAAAGGAAAAATCTAAAACCTGCATTCATTAGGTATAAACTTTATGAATGATTGAAAAATGGAGCAAAATTGAATTGTTCATCATTAAGTCGTTCCTAGTGAATAAAAAAATCGTCCAAATCCCAAACCATATCAGAGCTTTACAATAAATTATAAGTGAATATTTTTTGCAGTCAAGTTGGTTCAAGGCCAATAGGATTTGTGAAAAATACAACATGCAACTGGTTACAATAGAGAACGAAGAAAAAAGCGACATGATTAAACATTTATTGGAGAAATACACTTCCCGTAAGTACGAAATAAATATAAATATTATACAAAAACCACTTCATATGGGACAGCGTAAGGCGGCCCCTAGACGGTCAATAATATTGCACAATATCACGAATTGCGCAATATTATTGACCGTCTAGGCTTTGTATTGAAGTTTGCACAATGATTGTGCAGAAGATTGAACGAGTTTAAATTTTATTGCCCCATGCCATATCTATTCATTGAACCGTGTAGGGTTGTTATTGCACAATATTGTTTAGTCAACGTTTGGTATTTGAAAAAGACGTGTGTGTTGTTTGTTGTTGAAATGGTGGTGAAGCAGAAAACAAAGGAAAAGGAGTTTATTGTTGATTGTATCCACCTATACAGAGAGTTGCCAGCTATATGGAACGTAAAAAGCAAATAATATCATGACCGGGATAAAAAATACCGCGTATGAAACATTACTGGAGAAATATAAAGAAATGTTTCCCGACGCAACCAAAGATGATTTGAAAAGAAATTTAACTCTTTAAGAACTAATTACCGGAAGGAACTTAAAAAACACCTCCAGTCAATGAAATCAGGGTCTGCTGCAGGCGATATATATACATATATGAAGCTCTTGAAAGTTTGCCAAATCCAATCTTACAAAATTCTTAAAATCATGTACCTCAGTGTACGCCAAATCTCTTAGAAGATGTTCATTAGTATATTTTTGCCTTTTTTTGAACCATTATTTGGACCAACGACGTTTTCGCTTTTTGAGTTTAAGCACTAACATGACAGCTGCAGCCAAATCTTGGTCAGACATTTCCAACACTGCAACACTAAACACTAGGTCCTGCTTTATAGAAAATATTGACATTTGTGAGCCGTCAATATTATTGATCAAAAAAAATATTGATCGTTTGTGGAAGAGGGGTCATACAATGATATTGCGCAATTCGTAATATTGTGCAATGTTATTGACCGTCTAGGACCCGCCTAAAGTAAAATCTATTCGATGTCCATCGAACAATATTCTGAGAACCAACGAATACTTGCTCTACCACTTCGCTGTGATCATGGTATTGTTCAATACCGACGCCTGAAAAAGATTGCTCGGTATTTTGACATCAGGCTGGCAGCTTAAAAAATCAAATACCAAATACAAATTAAGCCTTCAGAATATCTATATTGTAACGTTTTATTTATTTCGGGTTCGTGAGGTGTGAAAAATTAAACTGGCACTTTTAAACTAACACTATTTATTTAATTATTACAACTACGGACTAACACTATTTTAACTACACTAATTTATTTTTTTATATAATTTATATTAGAGCCTGTACGGAAAGCCGCGCCGGTATTCAAATAGAACTGAACTGTCCCCGCGTCGAAACCCCGCGTTATATCTCCTTGCGGACACATCTCGAAGCTTCCGGGCAGTTCGACTTCGCGAGCCGCCGCGAACTCTCGAGGCGCTTCCACATACGTCTATCAGACGACGCGGTCGGCTGGTATCGAGGGAGGCAGGGGCGGACTGGCCCAGCGTTCGTAACAATATGTAACCTGAATCAATAAAGCAATAACTAATTACAAAATACTCTAAGACATAAAAAACTGTTTTTAAATAACTGTATCTGAAACAAAAAGAGATTATTATTTTTTATTAAACTATATTACATTATATTATATTTTATTTTTAAAGATTAATATTTGTAATAAAATAAGAATTAAGTTCATACCATAGCAGAAGATTATTAGTTATTATTAAAAAATTTAAAAATGTTTAAATTCGAACTCTTTTGCATGCATTTCTTCTCTTTGAGACACCGCTACAAACATCAGTCCCTTATCATTTACCTATTAATATAAGCTCTATAATTGTAATGACAAAAATTAGTTCGAGACTCCATTTTTAATTTTAAGATATGTATTACGTCCAATATTTCTTTGACATTGGTGATATTTATAAAAAAAATGATGAACTTTGGATACATACTATTTCACAGATATTACAAATAGGTGAAATGATGGTGCCATTTTTATTATCACTTAGTAGTTCTTCTCCTACATGAGAAAATATAAAGGTTGCTGAAAAGTCTGGAGACAGTGCTGTCATATAAAAAGGACTGAAGTTAGCACATCCAATTTTGGTATGTTGTAAATGGACATACTTTTAGTATGAAGAAAAGAATGGAGGCCTTTTTCTCACAAATCCTTTATTTTTATCGTGCTACCGGTTTCGGTCAATAGTTGACCATCTTCAGGCAACAAAAAGTTACAACAGGCTACAATAATTAATGGTTGGAGTTAATGCATGTTATCTATCTGTTTTTTATATAAGTTATTGCATGTAATATTGTAATATTTCTTTATTTAATTAGACCTATTTTAGTTTCACACTCTTAGTTTGATGTTCTGTAACTTTTGATGTTCTGTCAAAATGTTTATAGTAGATGTATCTATTTTTTCAGTTTTGTTAGTTACACTTCTTGGTCTTACAGTTACACTTCTTGGTGTATATAGGAATTACTAAATGTTTTAGATTTTAACCTACTACGATTTTGACGTTTTTTAGAGTCCGCTGTCTTCGGTAAATGTTGTGTTAAATGTAACTGTTCAAAGTAAAACATTCCTTTTAAAATTACCACACAAAACAATTAAGAAGTTGGAGCAATCTATCTACATTAGAATAAAGAATACAAGACCAAGAAGTGTAACTAACAAAACTGAAAAAATAGGTACATCTACTAGAAGAATTTGACAGAACATCAAAAGTTAAAATTTCAGTAATAATGTAAGTAAAAATAAATATTTGAATTCTAAGAACTAAGAAGGTAAAACTAAAATATATCTCCTAATTAAATAAAGAAATATTACGCAAAAATAATTATCAAAAACTAATACTAAATATTACATGCAATAACTTATATAAAAAACAGATAGATAACATGCATTAACTCCAACCATTAATTATTGTAGCCTATTGTAACTTTTGTTGCCTGAAGATGGTCAACTATTGACCGAAACCGGTAGCACGATAAAAATAAAGGATTTGTGAGAAAGAGGCCTCCATTCTTTTCTTCGTACTAGAAAATGAACTCACATCTTACTATACTCCAAAGGACATACTTTTGCATAGTTTACTGCAATTGGTAAGCAAATAGATCAACATGTTTTTACACTTGACCGCCATTTTTTTTTTTTATGGAAATACACACATTCTATAATTTATTATCATTTAGCCGTTCAAGAAGAATTCAACGATATAAGTAATAATATGAGTGATTGTGTGTGATTACATACAAAGTGTTATATTTTATATTCTATGAACATAATTCTACATCTAATATCTCAATAATTATAAATTATATTATATAAAAAAAAGAATAACAAAAAAGTATTTTACAACAGTCTGCAATTTTTAGAAAAACAATGGAATGTTGGTATATATACGAAAAATCGAAAAAACCGAAAAACCTGTCTTTTTCGTTTAAATTATCATTCAACTCAACAATCAAATCAACGTTCGATTGTCATTTGTAGCAAATATCAACTAGTAACGCTTAATTCTTCTTGAATGGCTAAATAATAATCAATAATAAAGTGTGTACGTTTCTATTTAAAATATAAAAAAAATAGAAAGATTCCCATGATTTATAAACACAATTTATTTAGTTTGTCCACCTATTACAGTAAAATATACTTAAATACTCTAACTATAACATACCAAAATTTGATGTTATGGCTTTATCAACTTTTGTGTGGCAGCTCCATTTCCAGCTTTTTTAACACCGCTGTATAACTAAATTTTTTATGACATCTGATGATAGTAATGCCTGTTTACTTTGTTATTAAATGAATAAGAAAACAAGTTATGAAATAACGTCTCTATTGTGCATCTTTCTATTAAAGTAAGATTATTTGAATAGTCATGGAAAAATTGGTTCGCGGAAAAAATTTAATTTTATTCACAGAAAATCCACAACAGCGTTGCGTAATAAGACAGGTTTTCTAACGCCACTACTAAATAAATACATAATATCGTCTCTGGGTGTACTTTAGAGGCGATTAATTATTATTTATCCTAATACATAATAAACCTCTCATTAGTAATCTTATCAGTAACCAGAAGTTCGCAGAAGAGATTTAGTTAATTACACACCTAACTTAAGTATAACTGTCCTTATTCATTTTTACTAAGAAATTATCAGTCGGTTAGAGTCTACTAGGTTCACAGAATCGCAAACTGATGCAGAAGGAGCTACAGATATTAAATTGGTAACGTAAAGCAACGTAATGTAAAATACAAAAACCCATATTATTATTTTGGATGAAATAATCTTTCTGCTAAAAATTCCAGTTTATAAAAAAGGAACTTAAAATATCCGTAAAAATAAATGTAAATTTGCTGTTACTCCAATAGGATCCACTCCATCTTCTCTAACAGACTGATATAATAATCTTCTTTGGACGACCTCAAAGTGATCAATGTTATTTTAACATAATGGATGCCATGTAATTGATCCATATTCCAATTTATTTCTAACATATGCAAAAAAGTAAATTTACAACTTTACATTTACAACAATCCTTGCAATTTATTATTATGAAAACGAAGCCTTTAAATGTTACAAATATGTGGGTGAATATGCGAGACAATGTTATTCATGGAATTAAAAGAAATGACTAAAATCAGAATACAGTAAGGAAAACATTATTTATATACTGGGTGTAACAGGATCATGGTACACCCCCTTTTCTCCTTTAGTTTTCAGGATGGTTAATTGAAATTTGGGATATCCTATATACATAATAAGCGGCACTGTCTGACATACAAGTGATTTTTTTTTAACTTCCGGTTTCGCCGGAAGTGACACTAACTTTCGATTTTTTAAATGGAACACCCTGTATATTATTGCATTTTTGAATTCTGCATAATTTTCCGAATTATACGATACCAAATAAGTGACATTTCAAACGTCAATATTTTTTACAATTATAATTTTTAGTTTTCTATATAAGTGGGCCATGACGGTTCCGATTTATTCTAAATGACCCATTTAATGCTACAAAATCAAAATCCCGTCAAAAATACTAAATTATGTGATTTATGAGCAAATAAAGTTCATCAAATCATTTACATTAGCTGTAACTTTGTTTGTATTTACCGCACATATTAATACGACATAAGAATAAATTACTTATTAATAGTAATAATAAATGGTACTACGGTACCAATATGGTTCCATTTGAAAAAATTGAGTTCTGCTCCAAAAACAATTTTCCGGAGAAACCGGAAGTGGAAAAAAATCACTTGTATGTCAGACAGTGCCACCTATTATGTATATAGGATATCCCAAATTTCAATCAAATATCTTGAAAACTAAAGGAGAAAAGGGGGTGTACCATGATCCTGTTACACCCGGTATATCTACCAATCTCAAATTTAATATCGTCTCGAACTAAAATCGTATCGTTAGAGATAACTCTGAAAGTTTTGTTACGTTCTACTATTTTCAAACACCTGTATTCCCATTAATTTAAATATCTATGATATTAGATTTTAAATAAATGTTTATGAAGCATATACAATATGGTAGTTCATTTTCACAAAGAAATTGAATAAAATACTTACTTAGTTTTTTACCATTACATATACAGAAAAAACTGTTGTTTTTGTGTGTGACTACAACTGTCAAAATTGTGACTACAATTTTGACAGTATAGTAATTTTCAAACAATAATTCATGTAGGAATAGATTACAGAGAAATATTACAACACTACACTACAATTTAATTTTATAGGGACCGTGAACTGAGATCATGGGTCGGTTTATAATCTGGGACCTCTGAGATTCTGTATTTACGATTATGATCCGAACACATGACACAATTTGTGTATGTTTATTCACTTATCAAAAAAATTAAGGGAACAAAAAGAAATTCCTAATTTTTTGGTGATTTTTGAAAGGCTCTCAGTGAAAAATTGTCGTTTCCAAAAATAAACATTTTGAAGCCTCTTTCAATGAAAAAAAGTTTCTAGTTTTGAGGTATTTTGGCAAAAAAAAATGTGACTTACCATTATCACGCAATCCTAAGAAATAGCGCGAGAAAAAAAAAATGTAATTTTTTTATTTATTTATTTGTTTTTGGTCCACAGACTTGGGGATTTTTTTTTTAATTAAATAAATACATGGGCCGGATTTTTTATAATCTCTGTATGTCAATTTGTCACTGAGATATCTGACTTTTAATGAAAAAGGATCCTTTTGTCTTTGATCATGGATATCTCAGCAACCAATTACCGCATAGAGAATGTAAGGGCAGTTTCAAAACCCCCGCAGTGGAACAAACCCCCTACAAGATCCTTTTACGATTTTTTGAAAAAATTGAAACAATTTTTCAACCTCAACATTGATTGAGGCTGACAAAAAAGTAAAGTTTTTCGTTGTTTTTGTAAATCTACCTCGTATTCACAAATATTGATGAGGGGGCTAATGTTCCCAGTTTTTTTACACCTTAATGTACCCCAAATAGACCTGTAAATCTTTAAATCGATCCATTGAACCGTTTTCTCTGGTTGTTTGATTAAAGTTTTACAAAATAATCTAAGGAACAAGTGTATTGTTCCTGAACATTGTGTAATCTTCACCAAAATGAAAAAAACATATTTTTCTAACTTTTCTTATTACAGGGCTATGTTAGTTACTTGTGTAATTAAAAGAAAATCGAAAGAATTTAAAAAAAAAAAGTATTTTTTTATATCCTTTTTAACATCTCATAATCCGTATTATATGTCTTTCCTATAAAGAGTTCGGGCTCTTACTCCTTTAACCACCCCTAGACAAACAAGAAAAAACCCCACAAATATGTCGTAAAGTTCCTAGAATTTCTTCTTTTCTGAATCCTCGTTTGAAAATGACAATACTGTCAAAACTGCAGTTCCATTTTTTTGTGCAAGTATAATCATAAAAAATATGAATATTAGATTCTTACATATTATATTACTAAATATGGCCTATTATTACATTTTATATAAGTCATCATCTAGCGCTGACGGTACAAAGTGTTATTTCAAGGGAAATATCTGATATAAATTTCTTTGGTGTCAGAAAATTGAGTTTCTTGTCTCATAATTCTTTTTCATGGTTAATTCCGTTTTTTTTAATTTGAATTCACTTTTTTTTTAGCAGGAGCAGGTATGTTTTGGGTGGCAGGCAGTCGATTGAAGGACGGAGAAACTTGGAGCTGGCCGAATCAAGAATCCTATCCGAATCAAATATACACCAATTGGTGCCCTGGGGAGCCCAATAATGCGAAAGGTGATGAATTGTGCATTCAGGTATACCGAGACCATGCATGGTGGAATGATGAACGATGCACTATTCCTAACAGTTTCATATGCGAAAACATCGCTAAGGAAGATAAGTTCCAGGACATAGCAAACGCTAACGATATTCTTGATGAAGAAGAAAAAGATACAAATAGCAATTCAAACAAATACTATCATTTGGAACCAACAGATTCTAGCCAACAGTTACTAGATTATTTAGATAATTCTAAAGATGATTCAGAGGAGGTAGAATTTGATAATTATGACAGCGAGTCACCTAACTCTGCTCCAGAGGTAGCAAATGATTTGTCGTCAGTGCATACAGATTTGGTAGATAATATTGACAAGCCCTCCAAGACTTCAATAGCAGCTGATGAAGTAGGTGTTAGCCCTTTTGAAAGTGAAGCAATAGTTACAGAGAGTGGTTCTATTACTGAAGGCAATGATTGGGAAGATAAGAATACCGGTATTGACTACGGTAATTCGGGACTATCCAAAACGACCCAAGATGACGTTTCTGCAGCGACAAGCTGGAGCGATAAGGACAACTACAACGCGAATTACAGAAGCGAAAAGCGTACAGGAGATGTATATCAACGTCATAGGGATTATGTTCCAAAAGAATATTATTAAACATTCTGTTTACTATGTTAACCAAGTTATAAATACATATATATTTGTAAATAAATATGTAAGAAAATAGAACAATGTATAGAATATGAAATAAAAGAAATGTTCATTAAAAATGAATTGATGAATCGTGCAAAACTGCACACTCGGGTAGAATGAGTGAAAAAAATTGCGAATCAATCGAATTTATCATAGCCCAAAAGTTTATCGTAACCAGCATATTGTGCGTCTGATTTATAACTTTGTTTTCGACTTTCCTAAATAATTTTCTTAAATACCAACATTTTACACAGATTATGTAAAAGTTTTTTGGGGAAAATTTGGGGAATTTTATTTTTTTTAGTAATTTTGATATATATTGTAGCATTCTTTTGCGTTATTCTGAGCACATGAAAATTGGTGTCGCCACAAGAAAGTTCGAACAGAAGTGCTTTCTTTACATTGTTTTGCTCAAAATCTACTCCAAAAATTGTGCATTTCATAATCAAGATTTGAATAGAATTTTTGACTTTTCGAAAGCAAATATCTCATAAACGGTTATTCCAAAGTGTATTTAGTTAACATATTTTTTTATAATTTGCGAATTGTTGCTTACTTTGAAAAAATATGTGTATTTTTTAAATTTCACAGGAAGTAGATAATATAGCTTCTAGCATTATGATACACCGTTGAAAAGTACCATCTGAGCACTATTTAACAACATAAATATCCAATATGGCGTCCATAATAGAAATCAATGTAATGGCATTATCTCTGAAATAAATGGCAATAGACATATTATGCCAACGTCAATGAAAACAGCCAAAAAAAAGCGTCCTAATAATGTACTCGTTAAAAAATGAGTAAAAAGTCCAATAAGTAAAAAGGAATGAGACACTCTAAAGCGCACCATATCAGTTTTTGGAAACGATCACAGACAAAAATGTATTTGAAAAAAAGTCTAAGAAGAAATAAAATGTTCTTAAACTTTCCTCATATAACCATCTTTCTATCTTCAACAATAACCAAAATACCAATGCACGCCTAATTTCAATGCTGGCTAACACTCCTCCCTAATCCCCCTAAGACCATCCCAACAAATTGACGTCACGTTTATTGTACTCTGATATCTTTATTAGTATAGGAATTATGGCTTGTATAATCAATCATTTTGGAATACCCTGTATTCAATGATATTTATTATCCGATTTATTTCGTTTTTTTTTTCGTAAAAGATAAAGCAGTAAAAAGTCTATTCTGATGCAAAATATTAAAATTTGTTTTCTATATTCATGAGAAGATTAAAATTTTAATTTAAAAATAGTTATCTTCTTCTGAAGATGCCAACTTAGTTGGCGAAACGCGCGTCGAGAAAAGTATAGTAGTTCGGTGTTTCGTGGTAAACGTCCAGTTTTTTTTTCTTTCTAACTACTACACTAGATTCAACTTCCTCTAAAATGATTTTGTACCAAATTTCGTAAATAAATATTTAATAATCAGGGACTTATAACAATTTTAATATAGGCTTAATTTTCAATTCACTAAGAAATTATGGTCCTAATGACATTTTACGCCTATATGCCTATTATGAGTGAAACATGTTGATATTTAAAAAATTTTATATTTTCGAAGTTTTTAATTCACTCCCCTAACTTAGTGATCTGAAAACATTTAAAACTCTTCAAAGCAGTATAAAGTTTGCCATTTCAATGTATACTGTGCTAATAATATTGTTGGTTTTGAAGATTATTTATTTTCTTAATCGAAAAAAGGGAAAGTCTGGATTATTTTCCAATTTACAAAAAATCACCAACTGTTTTTCAACTGTTTAGTATAAAGTTTGCCATTTCAATGTATACTGTGCTAATAATATCGTTGGTTGTGAAGATTATTTATATTGTTAATCGAAAAAAGGGAAAGTCTGGATTATTTTCCAATTTACAAAAAAATCACCCATTGTTTTTCAACTGTTTTATTATTAAACTTTATTTTGTTAGTATAAAAATGGTTTTAATTACAATTAGGCTATCTTAATACGAAACCACTACTTAAAAATAACAAACAATAAATAAATCACTTTAAAAGAGAACTTAATATGCAAAAAAATCAGTAATAGCCATGGAATGCCGTTGCTAGAGAAAACCTTATGATGGTTTACAAAAACAATATGACAGTTCATTAGCAAAATATTAATTATTTTTCGCTATTTTGTAAACATGCTTACAACAGCAGAAAAAGTTGAAATAATTATAAGTAATTCTTGGCCAATATCGTACAAATAGAGCTTTGCTGCCGAAATTTTTAATACCAGACATCCTGAAAAATTTATTTCCCAAGGGACGGTCGGCAAATTTTTGTCTAAAGATTCAAGGAGAGCGGTTCAGTGAAAAATAATTAAAAAAAACCGTAATTCACTCTACTGCTGAAGTCAGAGAATTTCATCTTGTTCAGAGGAAAATGGATAGGAAGGTTTTCAGTATTTTCTTGGCCACCGCATTCCCCAGACTTGAACATAATGGACTTTTTCTTTTGGGGATAGTTAAAGGAACACGTGTACAAAAGGAGTCCTTTTCAAAATGTGGATCATTTAGAAAATATTATAAGAGAAATATATACAAATATTCTTAGGCAGTTTTTACTAAATTCTGTCAGGGAATTTAACCTCCGAACTGAAAAATGCATGGAAAATGAAGGAAGTCACACAGAGATGTAAGGTTAATGCAGATTTCAACGGAATTCCAACTTTGAATTGGTGCATTTTAAATTATTTTGGAAACAGAAGCGAATGCCATCAAAAGTTTTTATGAAACTGTAGTATTAAAAAAAATCCTATATGGTTCCAACTTTGTGGCGGACACTGTATATTTAGTTTATAATGAGTATAAATAACCACTTAATTGACAACTTAAGCGGTCAAGGGTAAGTATATCGACTCGGTTATGACAAAAATCCCATAACCGTTGTAACTGCATTGCTTTTTTTTAGTATATATGCAGGTAAAAAGTAAATTTCAATAAACATCTGTATTTTATGATTATAATTTTGAATTGCAAATAAGATTTTTTAGTAAGAGGCACAATAATTGGGTTAATGAATTACCCGTAATAGAACCAGTCACATACGTTTTTATTAATACAAATTTTGTTTATATGTATTATATATTTTTTTGTTTTGAAAACTATCAAACCTTATTTGATGGTAGTAGTCTCTACGGAATGTTCCATCAAAAACGAAATAACATAAAAATTGGTTTCTGAAAAAGTTTACCCCTCAATCACAAGGTGAATGCGGATGAATGAACCAGACATGCCTTATCTTATAATTCTGTCAGGGAATTTAACCTCCGAACTGAAAAACTTTCTGAAAAACTTTCAATTGGTGCATTTTAAATTATTTTGGAAACAGAAGCGAATGCCATCAAAAGTTTTTATGAAACTGTAATATTAAAAAAAAATCCCATATGGTTCCAACTTTGTGGCGGACACTGTATATTTAGTTTATAATAAATATATATAACCACTTCATTGACAACTTAAGCAGTCAAGGGTAAGTATATCGACTCGGTTATGACAAAAATTCCATAACCGTTGTAACTGCATTGCTTTTTTTAGTATACATGCATGTAAAAAGTAAATTTAAATAAACAACTGTATTTTATGATTATAGTTTTGAATTGTAAATAAGATTTTTTTGGTAAGACGCATAATAATTGTGCTAATGAATTACCCGTAATAGAACCAGTCTCACACGTTTTTATTTATACAAATTTTGTTTATATGTATTATATATTTTTTTTGTTTTGCAAATCTTTAAACCTTATCTGATGGTAGCAGTCTATACGGAATGTTTCCTCAAAAACGAAATAACATTAATTGGTTTCTAAAAAAGTTTACCTCTCAATCACAAGGTGAATGCGGATGAATGAACCAGAAGTGCCTTATCTTATAAGGACAATAATTTCCTGTTAGCCACGATTTAGAAGTAAGGATGAGATGACATTATTAAAAAAGAGACTCTTTTGAATGTCAGATTGTCTAAAGTGCGAAAATATATAGGGAAATATTTACAGTGAAATTTATTAACAAAAAGCTTACTGGGTGATCCATTAAGAATGGAAACATTGGTGAAAACAATTATTTATTATCCGATTTTGACGGGAGTTTTTTGTAGATTGAGCATCAAGCAAAACTCTGCCTTTGTGCAAAAACTCAAGATGTTATTTTAATTTACAAAGTCTACTACAATTTTTTTTCTAGCTAAAAAACACTTCAGCGATTTTTTTTAGTAAAAGTCTGATTACAGCAGTGGATTCAGTAGTCCCTTAAATGGATTTGTACCAATTTTTGTGAAGAAACTTTGTTTTTAAAAAAGATGTGACAAAATCATCAAGGTCAGTGTTTGCGGTTACAGGTAAATGCATTTTTTTAAATCAACAAGAGCCCATAGAAAAATAAATAAAAATACTAATTATGAATTGTTATAATTATCCGTAACCATAATAAACATAGTGACAGTAACAGTAAATACAAGATAAATAAAATTTTTACAGAAACAACAAGTGAGAGGTAAGTTAATTGAGTGATTTGAAAAAAAAAGGAACCTGTAAATGAGCAAAGGGTCATAAGGGAACATTTTTAACATTGTGACTCCGATTTTCTAAATGGTATTTTTCTTCGATGACCCATGATGACCTGCCACTAGCCCTAGAATATTATGGAAATTGACGTGTACAATTTTTTATAAAAAAATAAAAATGTCAAGAAATTAAAATTGCGCCAAAAATGTATTTCAATCGATGCATTAAGACGAAAATCATCGAAATTAATAGTAATAATGATTTGCAAGAAGATGGGGCATAATATATTTTTTTCAATTTTAAATACTAAAATTAGATATAATTGATGAAATGATGCACTAATTTATTTGGCGGAATTTTAACAAAAAGTAACAAAAACATTGACGGCCCCTAGCGGCCACAAAAAAATTAGTTACAACTTGCCGCCTTGCCAAAATATGTCTTATGAAAATATCTTTCGGCCCTGAAAGTTTCATGTCCAATATCGATGAGCCACGTGGTCATCAAGAATCTGACATTTTAATTTTTTATAAAAAATTGTACGCGTCGATTTCCATAAAATTCTAGGGCTAGTGGTAGGTCATCGTGGGTCATCGAAGAAAAATACCATTTTGAAAATCGGAGTCACAATGTTAAAAATTTTCCTTTATGGCCCTTTGCTCTTTGTTTAAAAACTAGTTACATTATTTTCAATTTAAATTATGATAGCTTCCACTAGGCCCTCATTTAGTTCGATACAATTTACATATCGGTTTTTGTTCTTTAATTGCTTCCCTTATTCGAGTGCATAAATCTTCTCCGGTACCGGTCTGTGTTTTATAAACCTTAATAAAACCCCACAAGAAATAATCAAGGAGGGGTAGGTCCGTAGATCGGGGTGGCCATTCAATTAATAAACTGTTTCGACCTATCCAATTATAAGGAAAATTCACGTTAAGCCGCTTCCTGAATTGCCTTGCAATTAATTATTATCCATTCTGGATTTTCTGCAGTCCAAAACCGAGAGTTATGGGATTAGATAACTCCATTTGTGTGTGGCTACATCGCTGGATATAATGAATAAATTTTTTTAAATTAATGTCATTAACATATGGTTCCTGTTTCCACAAACAAAATTCTAGTCGCTTCTCATTGTCGCCTGGTTTCAAAGTATGAATAAAGGGTTTAAAATGTTTTACCTTGTGTTTTTTGAGACAGCGTCGGATACTTTTCCCAGGTAAATTTAATTCCAAACTTGCAACATACAGACATAGTGTTTGGATTGTTTATAAAATAATTTATAATTTTCTGTTCGTGAACACCGGCACCATATTCAATAAAAATGATTTTTGTTTAATGAATCTATGACTAATATTAGGTCTATCTGGCTCTCTGTCTAATATTCTACACACTTCTCTCGCCGTCCGATCATTTTTTTCTCCTGAAAGGCGCACAATTCCAATTATTTCTTGTAAACTCAAAATTTCAGCCATTGCACATCACAAAATTATTGAAACAATTTCGAACCAGAAATATGATCATATAACTTACGATGCTACTAATCCTTACAATATTTGACATTTAGTAGACGCGGACGCATTTGGGGTTCAAAGAATCCACATGGGATTGTCGAAAAACAAATGCATCCACAACATGTCACTGTTTGGTGCGTATTTTGGGCGGAAGGTGTCATTGGACCATACTTCTTCGAAAATGAAGCTAGTCAAGCAGTTGCTGTTACTTGGTGCTCGATATCGCGACATGATAACCTAGTTCTTTCTGCCTAAATTGGATGATATTAATGTGGATGACATATGGTTTCATCAAGACGGTGCGACATGCCATACAGCCCGTGAAACAATCCAATTACTGCATGAGACATTCCCCAGTCTCTCTCTCGTCTAGGTGATTAGAATTGGCCTCCTAGATCATGTGATTTAACACCCTTGTGTTTCTTTCCATGGGCTTATTTGAAGTCAAAGGTCTATTTCAACAAACCCACTTCACCCGTGCACTGAGGAAGGAGATTCAACGCTGCATCGACGAAATTCAGCCACATTTATGCAAAATTGGTCATGGAAAATTTAGACAAAAGAGTGCGTATGTACCAGCAAAGGCGGGAAGGTTATTTTCGAGATGTGCTATTCCATACATTACAACCAATACTATTCCATTACATACAACCCTATCCTATGTACTTTATGTTTCAATAAAATAAATACAAATCTTGCGTAAATTTTGGGACAGCCTTTAGAAAGAGATATAAAACAGATCTTGCAGAAATCTCCTAAGTGAAGAAGGAATGAAATTACATTAGATCTCACACAACTTACGATGTTGTCTATTCTGAGACTGAACATTTGAAAGCTGTCATCAAGTCTACGGACCTAATCCCTAAAGAACATGCAATAGAGGTAAAACCCCGCAAAGCCTTGCGTAAGTGCAAAGGGATGGAAAAGGTGCTTAGGGTATCTGGAAATGGGTTGAAGAAATGGGAGAGCGACCAAATACACAGAACTTATTTTAAGGAGGTTTTAGTGTATGTTGGGATGGCGTTTTTAGCCGACAGCGTCCTTCTTAGTCCATCAAACATGTCTCTGAAGTTGCCGCCAAAAACTTCGACATGGGATTGCTTTTTGGGGTGTGGACAACGAACTGTTTAAGTCAAAACGTAACGCCTTCGGGGAATTCAAAACAGCTCGAAAAAATGGGCTAACGAAAATTAAAAACCGCATTTCTCTAACTCAAATAGAACGCAAATGGAGCTAATCTAAAAAGTGTGACGTTAATTTTAATGAGCAGTTTATTTTTACTTAATATACACACTTACTTTAAAATAAATATTTAATTAAAACGGATTTTCATATTTCTTAGTATTTTTTTTTGAGCATAATAAATCAAACTAAAATTGTATAAAAAGTGCAACAAAAAAGTTTCGCCGCGTCCCTGACTATTATCCGTCTTCAAGTTTCTATTTGATTTTACCCCGAAGGTTACAGCATCCCACTCCACTAAATTAACATTATTTTACATGATGTGATAAACACGCATCCATTGGGTCTCATGATTCCGTCGATAAGACAGCCGTTGGAAAATTTCTATAAAACGCAAACCATCATTAACGAAGGTGGCACATACTTCTGTGCTTTTCCAATCAGTGTATAATTAATATTAGCAAAATAATGCTGCTTGCATTCGTTTTATTGGCTGTCATCGGAAGTTCCTTGACTGAAGGTCGTAGTAGTAAGTTATGACTACTTATATTTACCACAAATTCACCTTTACCGTTATTTTTGTCACTTTGTGATCGACAGATGTAAACAACATTTTTGTTTAATGGCCAGTGAATAGTTTGAGATAACGGCAAATTTATATTTCTTTACATATAAAAATTTTCGTGCTCCAGATTCCAAAAAATGTTCAAACTATTAACGTTCCGAATAAAAACCCTTCATCTTTGCTGTGGCAATCTTAATGTTGTAAAATCCACAAATAACCAATCAAAAGAGAAAGAGGGTGAGGTTGGTTATAAAGATGGCTCCAAAAAGAAAAACGTCATCAAAGTCGGCCGAGCAAAAAAGACATATCTTAAATTTATAACTGTATTTAATTGCTTGTCAAATCTGTTCCATTATATGACAGGCATTATTTATTTTACAATTGAGAACCCTGCTGCAAGAACAATGCAGCTCCATTTTCAACGCGTGACGAGGTTAGCTGCTTATAATTTCGATAAAAATATTAGGCGTTATTTAACGCAAATTCCACATATCTCAGTGCATGGAGTATACATACTGACATATGCTGAGCTGCGTCGAATTTGCGTTAAATAACGTCTAATAATTTTATCGAAATTATAAACAGGTAACCTCGTCACGCGTTGAAAATGGAGCTGCATTGTTCTTGCAGCAAGCTCCTCAATTGTGACAGTGACTTGTCAAAAGTTTGACATAACCGCTATTTCCATCTCTCTCGTTTATAGCCAGATTTGATGACTTTTTTATGTCTATGTTATAACGATCTTATTCTGTCTGTATGTATAGCCTATTAAATTAAGCTATACCTAGCTATCAAATGCTCACTTATTCTGTATTTAAGAAAGTGTCGCGTATTGTTTCATATATTCAATCATTTAAAAGTATACGTACGTACCTCAGTGAAAACTAACTTATATAAAACTCATTGACATATAAAAAATAATAAAAAAAGTGCTGTCGGCATCATCAAAATATTGAAAATTATAATAATTTAATTAAGTTAATTTGCGTGGTTCGTATATTATGTCTTCATTGTACAAGGTGATCAATTTGTCATAAAAAGTTAGTTTTTCTCAAAAACGGCTGGGATAAATTGATGTTTGTGAAAGGTATATTACTTTTACTCACCTTCACTCAAAATTAAGGCAATAATAAAAATACATCTTAAGGACGCTAAGCGTCGCGACGCTTAAACATTTTTTTTCAGCAACATACCTTTTTTAATTTACCATTACAAAGGTATATTAATTATGAGTTATTTTTCTATTAATCATTTTTTTGTATTTCGAATATTTAAAAAGTTATACTTATTGTATTGTTATAAAGTTTTGCAGGAGTCTCCTTCAAAATAACTTTCTTGGGAAGCCACACAGCACTGGAGACAATACTTCCATTCCACATAGCAGTGTTGGAACACATATACTGAAATAGTCTTAGCTGATCGGTTACAGCCGTTTAAATGTTTTTATGGTCCCAAAATGACGTCTTTTGAGGTGATTTTTCAATCTCAGGAAGAGAAAAAAGTCACAAGGACTCAAGTTAGGCGAGTAAGGAGGCTGAGGAGCCACAGGAATATTTTTACTAGCTAAAAACACTTTATTGAAGGGGCGCAGATTTTTCTCATCCCCAAATTCGTTAGTAAAAATCTGATGAACCGTGGTGTGATTCAAATTTAACTCTTCCCCGATCATTGTTAGGATCCACGATCTTAACCCACAAGATTCCGTATTCTATCGACATTTTCATTGGTTCTTGGAGATGAAGGCCTTCCTCTGCGTGGTTAATCTTCAGTTCAGACTCTTTCCTTCTGAGAATGTCTTAAACCACCGAAAAACCTGAGCTCTTGAAAAAACACTGTCTCCTTAGATGTAGAACGGATAGTTAGAAAGTATCCGTTGCGCTGTGTCCAAGTCTGAAGCAAAACCTGATAGCACACCATTACTCAAAATTAATGTCACTCATTTTTAAAACGCACTAGAAAAAAAAACTATGATTCTAACAAGTTCAAATTTGTACTGAAGGGGCATTACATGTTAACCCACCGCCCTTCCATATTCCGTCTCCGCAGTATTGCTAGATCAGGCGCTACGTTGCCAGTCTCATACTTAATTTAAACACCTCGTATGTGTGAAGAACAGTTTTTGGATTAACTTTTTGGTGAAAAAGTAAATACCTACATACCTATTTATTAGAGTACCTAGTTGTTATTATTCTTGATTCCGAATAAAGACAAATGGGTTGTGCACAAAACAATTTATGTTCTATTTTGAAGCAAAAAAATCTCTGCTGCCTGTGTGAATTAGGTGGAACTAATATTACGAATATTGCTTAAGTAACAATGGTGCCCATATTGAACATTTATTAAATAATTCGGTAAATTGAAATACTCTTATACATACATAATATCTATTCATTTAGCTAGCAGGTTATAGTCCAAGAATTATAAGCAAAAATTCACTGCAACCTCAAAAAAAATCGTGTAGTCGTGAAATTTACAGGTTTTGTTCAGAATTTTGTGCTCTTTTCAAAAAACGTCGGTTCCAGAAAAATCCCATGGTAGGCTTTTTGTATAGTGCTGCCAAAACTCAAAATTTCGAAATTTTCAAAATTTTATGACTTTACACGCTATTTTCTAGTATTCAACAAATTGGATTAGTTTGAGTACAGAATAGTCTAAAATTAGTAACAAAACAGTTTTGTATGAAAAATTGCAGTTCCGATTAGAGCTGTCAACGTTATTTTTCATACCTACAGCCATTTTTTGTGCTGCCCGATCGTGTGCGTTTCCGCTGACTTTGATAGTTACTAGGCATCATTGTTACACAAAAATAGAACACTATGGCTGAAAAAGAGAACTTTAAGGTAATAAATATAGTGCTGTCAAAGAAAATTCGAATCCCATGAACATAGAGCTGTAAAGATTTTCGTATTTCTTTCATTACAAACGACCGCTTTCACTGTGTTTCACGTGCTACGTTATTCTATTTTTGCTTGGTTGAAGTGTTGACCAGTTGTGAGTTTAACACGGCATACTCGCAAACTGTGCTGTTAACATCGCAAACTCGGTCATAATATTATTAATTTCCAAGATAACGTTTTTTTTTTTGTTTTTTGTTTTTTGGCGTGGAAATGGAGCATTGCTTATTGTGTGCACTTGTTGGTGATGGGTTACCTCCTGTGGATAAGTCAAGTGTTGTTGTCGAAAGTGGCTTATCGACTATCAAGAAACTGAGTGTTCTGAAGAACGACGGGCTTTGCGATCGTCTTAAGGATACCTCTAAACTTCAGGTCCATGTGGTTTACCGCAAGAAGTACACGCATCATGTAGACTTGGTGAGTACTGCGTACGAATTAACCAGTCGCATGTGAAACGCTAGTCTTTTTCTCTACATGAATGTTCAATGTTCAAGATCATCTTGAGGTGCCTGTGAGCGATTTCCTGGCTTATGAGTTAGCACCTCGTCCTCTATCGATTTTTGATGGCAGCAGCCTCAGAAAGACAGATAAGAGTGCTCTGGAAAAAGCTCTTTGCAAACTACCTCAAAACCGACAAAAAAATCCGGTGGTGAATGGTGGGGGAATTCATATCCACCTACTGAGTGGGGATAGAGAAGTGAAGGGGACAGACTAGTCCCAGAGACATCTTCTCGTCCACCGGCTCCAGACCTCATTATGAAGATGGTTCGCTGCGGCTGTAAGAAGGGCTGTGAACGGGCGTGTGAGTGCCGCCGCTCCGGCCTTCCCTGTACCCAGATGTGTTCAGCATGTGCTAGAGTAGGTTGCAGTAATGTACGAAAGGAAATAGAGGTAGATGATCCAGATGACCCTGAAGACATGAAATAGTATGAAATTTAGATGTCATTAAATACTTATCTAAAAATATTAAACGAATTAAGGAAAATCATTACTTTTATGGTACTTGTTCCTTTTGACAGCGTTATACATTTTTTTAAATTACAAAATACCGAAAGGTTGCAGATGAAACAGTGAAAGCGGTCGTTTGTAATGAAAGAAATACGAAAATATTTACAGCTCTATGTTTAAGGGATTCGAATTTTCTTTGACAGCACTATATTTATTAGCTTAAAGTCCTATTTTTGAGCCATAGCGTTCTATTTTTGTGTAACAATGACGCCTAGTAGCTATCAAAGTCAGCGGAAACGCACACGATCGGGCAGCACAAAAAATGGCTGTAAGTATGAAAAATAACATTGACAGCTCTAGTCGGAACTTCATACAAAACTGTTTGTCGGAATTTTTCATACAAAACTGTTTGATTACTAATTTTAGACTATTCTGTACTCAAACTAATCCAATTTGTTGCATCATACTAGAAAATAGCGCGTAAAGTCATAAAATTTTGAAAATTTCGAAATTTTGAGTTTTGGCAGCACTATACAAAAAGCCTACAATGGGATTTTTCTGGAACCGACATTTTTGAAAAGAGCACAAAATTCTGAACAAAACCTGTAAATTTCACGACTACACGATTTTTTTTGAGGTCAAAACCTAAAATTCTTATACTATTAGGAGAAAAACAGAGATAGGGCACCCTATAATGAATCGATCATAACTTTCTAAATATTCCAGATACAAAAAATATCAAATATAAATATAACTCATAATTAATATACCTTTATAATGGTATTGTAAAATAGGTATGTTGCTGAAAACAATTTTTTTGAGGCGTCGCGATTCTTAGCGGCGTTAGGCCGTCGTTAGTTTTTTTATTCTTGCCTTAATTTTGAGTGAAGGTAAGTAAAAGTGATTTGCCGTTCACAAAAATTAATTTCTCTCAACCCTTTCTTAGAAAAACTCACTTCCTATGATATCTTGATCACCCTGTAGCTAAACTATTTTGAGGTTTTTGTACACACTTAGCATTAAAATCACCTGTTTCAGCGCATGGAACGCTATACTCCGAGTTCGCTAAAAACGGATCCTACCAGATCCTTGGAATGGTAAGCACTTTTTAATTAATAATTTTCGCATTGAGGACATAATCGGATTCAGAACAATAGGTATAATCTATATTTTATAAACATAGGTACCTATAAATCGTATTTCAGATCAAAATAATGCAAAAATGGTACCTATCTAAACACTTGTTTTTTTTTTTTATTTAAACAACGCGCGTTGTCTCCAAACATGTGGGTTCATCAGGAGATGACTAAAAACTTTGATTATTTTGATTTGGTTTGATTTCTATTTTTTCTTACCCGATTTCTACTTTTAATAACTGCATGTAGACTCAAAGTAAAATATAATCTCCAGTTAACAAAATACTGTCTTATTATACAAGGTTTTCCAGATGAAGTTAACGATATGTATCAAAGAAAACAAATTTTGGAGTTGAAATTTGTAATTTTTGAGGATCAGCCCTGCTTGAGTAAAAGGTTATTTTTGCCTTATTTTCATTTTTCTAAAAAGCAAGCATCTCACGACGGAAGCAAAAAAACTCTAATTATCAGAGCAAATGAAATACCTTTTTTTATGCAAAAGTAAAAAAAATCTTGATTCGGTAATGGAATACTCCGTCATATAATAGTCGTTTTGTACACAAAATTAAATGTAGGTAATTCAAATTGCCACAATTAATTTGCTTGTTTTTACATATGATTTCTACGGCACATCCAGAGTATCTTTCCCCGAATTGCGCACAACGAATATATGTATTACGACATAATACGACTCTACCCCAAAGATATAAGAGATACCCAAAAATAAACAATAATAGACTTATCGAAGCAATAATGCACTTCTCTAAGCGTTCACGGCTACAGCTAAAAAGAAACGAGCACAATTTTAGGTTTTGTCTACTGCGGCCAAGGGCAAAGTTACTGTTGCTGTAATATAATTCTGATCACTGTATGCAATTATTGGGTATAGTGCTACAAAGCACCTACATAGTATCTTCAGATTGAACTCTTATTATATCGTGGGCTTACTGCAAAAACCCTTTAAGTCCGTGTTGACCAAACTAGAGAAATTTGAACTATTAAGCTGATAACTAAGTAGAATAATAAGAATATGTAGTGAAATTTGTACTACCCTTTAAATGAGCTTTTTAGTTCTTCCTAAACTAAGATGTTTGATAAAAAAAGCTGATTTTTCCTTTGACAAAAAAATATTAGGTAATATTCGATATCTCGACAATTACTTTTACTGGTGCTCTTGGTAAACTAGAGATATTTGAACTATTAAGCAGAAAACTAAGTAGAATACTTACAGTGCAATCTGTACTACCCCAGTGGCGGCCGGTGGAATTTGATATGATCGTATTTTCGTAAGGAGGCATGGAACCCACACCATAATTAAGGAGGTGGTTACACTAGACCTAAGTAGAAGGCTACAATGGCAAAAAAATCTTCAGGAAAATTGTGAAAATTGTTCTCCAAAAATGGCTGCCTCCGGGCAGATCTTGGAAACGGCTTGCAAAATATTTGCGAAGTATCACCAAGTAAATACAATTTGTTTTATACTTGTGATTTTCTTGACATTCTGAGATCTGTAAAAGTTATGATAATTTGAATTTTTATTTCATCCTACCATTTTGTCTGTGAGATTTTACAATAGTTGTATCTTTAAGCAAAATAAGAATTTTGAAAAAAATCACAAGTATAAAAAAAAATGTATATACTTGGTGATTATGAAAAAAAAAAACATTTCGCAAATATTTTGTAAGCCGTTTCCAAGATCTGCCCGGAGGTAGGCATTTTTGGAAAAAAAATGTTCCCTGAAGGTTTTTTATTATCTTTTTATAATTTAATTTATATTCTATTATATTAAGGCTATTATAGCCTTCTACTTAGGTCTAATAACCACCCCTTAAAATATTGTGTAGGTGCCATGTCTCCTTACGGAAATACGAGCAAGTCAAATTGGACCAGCCGCCACTGTACTACCCTTTTAATGAGGTTTTAGTTTTCCCTAAACTAAAATATTTGACAAAAAAGCTGACTTTTCCTTTGACAAAAAATGTGAATATTTGATATCTTGACAATTACTTTTTTGGTACATACATGGAGTTTTGCAGTAAACCCACGATATATTCAACGCGATATTTGGTCACATTGCCAAAATAATAAATAAATAGGTAAATAATTTATCTGTAACTGTATTGTATTTATGTACTTATTAATCTGATTTCTAAAACTCTTTATTTGTCTGATAACTTTAGGAACATTGTTTATCAGTTTTATGGACATTTACGTTTTTTTTTTTTTTTGATAAAAATATGTATTTGTAGGGATCCTACTTTCTAGGTGTGAAGTCATGTGAAAACATTGGTCAAAGGTTAGTTAGAATAAATGACCAGAACACTAACGATATTGTCACAAAGTTTCTAGGAGAACTAAAACGTAAGTCGCATTAAAAATTAATTACATATAGGTAAAAGCTACAATGTAATATTACTGATTGGAATAAAAACCGCGACATCTCGTATTAGTTTAGTAATTTATTTGAAAATTTCACAAACCTCAGTATAACAAACAAATTACTAAAGTTGCAATCAAAATTTTCAACACTATTTTTGTTGTAATTTTCATGTAAAAAAATTGGTTGTTTTAGAGTCTTTGCTAAACATTAATAAATTCATGTCATTCCTGCTGCAGAGAATTCTAACCCAATTTGATAGTGAAGTTCTCTTGACAGAGCGAACTTAGAGGGATGCGGTTTTCACCAGTCGATTTAGTATTTCAAAAAGTTTTTTTCGTACTATGTTAAATACTTGTTACTTGTCCTACAAGGTGTTTTTGAAATATGGTAAAATTCGCTACTATTTTAAATGCAACACCCAATATCTGCTTACACCAAACAAAAGCCGTAATCTTCTGCTTTACAAAAATGTATAGTTTGTTACACTTTATTTTCAAATGGGTTAGTAATTTGATTTTTAAAAACATCGTGTTTTCGACGTCACAGAAAAGTGTAACCCATTTTGAGCGTAAATATCTTTTGACACAGCGAACTTAGAAGGATGCGGTTTTCGTCAGTCGATTTATTATTTCAAAGGGCTTCATTCGTACTATGTTAAAACTTTATTATATGTCTTACAGGGTGTTTTTGAATAAGTATTATAATTCAACGTTAAAATTCGCTACTATTTTAATTGCAACACCCTATATCTGTTTACATAAAACAAAAGCCGTAATCTTCTGCTTATTGGTTGGCGAGGTGTGTACTGGTTCATTCGTATATTTTTACTTTTTGATTTAACAAAATTAAACTTTTTTTAATATCACCTTATTAGTTTAAAAATTGCAATTTTAGTTCCTTTTACAGTAGCATGAAATAAATGATATAATTTTTAAAAGTACAAAAATACATAATTGATTCATGTTAAGCATAATAAGGGTGTTACAGAAAACCGTACTTTTATTTTTGAATTAATCATACTCAAAACCTTCCTATATATAACATGTAAAAAACTTTTTGAAAAAGTAAATAAACTGGTGAAAACCACATCCTTGTAGGTTCACTCTGTAAAAGATATTTACAGTCAAAATGAATTTTCTTGGACGTCCAAACACAATGTTTTTAAAAATTAAATTACTACCCATTTTGAAAGTAAAATGTAACAAACATCCATTTTTGAGACCGGATGAATGCAGCTTTTGTTTGTCGACATATACAGGAAGTTGTATTCAAAATAGCGGCGAATTTCAACATTGAAATTGACCACATTTTAAAAATACCCTGAAGGAGAAGTAATAAAGTTGTAACATATTGCGAAAAAACTTTTTGTAATAGTAAATCGACTGGCAAAAACCTCATTCTTGTAAGTTTACTCTGTCAAAAGATATTTACGATTAAATAGGGTCTCAATTTTCTAGGACGTCCAAAACACGATATTCTTAAAAATCAAATTACTGAGCCAAATCAAACTCAAATTACAGTATAAGATTTCCAACTTGAATTTGTCTTTTGGCCGGACAACTTGCTTCTGAATATTGTTTTTTTTTTTGGAAAGCGTTAACATGCATTTTGAGTTTCCCATAACAGCGGATTAGGATCATATGCTCTGTTTTTATCGTCATCCAGGTTTACTGTCAACAAGTGATAAAAAAGACCTTGAATTGATTGAGAAGTTGATATTTTGTGTATGACTGCTGCATACGAGGTATGTAAATGAAGTAATGAGACTGATTTTATTTACTTGTTTTTTATTCGAATAGAATTACAATTCAGTATTGTGTCCTTCAAAATAGGTGTCCTTCAAAACTTCCTTGGGAAGCCACATAGCGCTGGAGACGGTTCTTCCATTCCTCAAAGCACTACTGGAACTCATATACTTGGTGACAACCGTTTAAAAAAATGTTTTCTATGGTCCCAAAATGATGTCCCTTGAGGTGATTTTTCGATCTCGGAAAGAGAAAAAAATCACAAGGACTCAAGTCAGGCGAATAAGGAGGCTGAGGAGCCATAGGAATGTTTTTACTGGCTAAAAATTCGTTTACTGAAATGGCGCAATTCCATCGACATTTGCATTATCGGTTCTTGAAGATGAAGGCCTTCCGTTGAGTTGTTCATCTTCAATCGACTCTCTTCCTTCCGAGAATGCCTTAAAAACTCTGTATCTTCTTGAAAAAACACTGTATTCGTAGACGTGTTGAAGTTTTGCAAAAGTATCCGTTGTGCTGTGACCAAGTCTGAAGCAAAACCTGATAGCACCGTTGCTCAAAATTAATGTCACTCATTTTTAAAACGCACTAGAAAAAAGCCGGTTTACGAACACAGTCACACAGAACAAACAAATGACTCTAACAAGTTCAAACTTATACTGAAGGTGCATTACATGTTAACCTACTGCCCTTCCAAATCCCGCCTTCACAATGTTGCTAGATCGGACGCTACATTGCCAGTCTCATTACTTAATTTACACACCTCGTATAACGTAATTTTGGCAAAGCCTCTTATTTTTCAGAAATCACAGGACCTTTCTGGTTATTGGCAAATAGATTATTTGATGGATGCACTTGGGCCTTCTCTATTACAGACGGTGTAACATATTTCAATTGGGCGCCTGGAGAACCTGAAAATGCTAATGGGAACGACTGTATGGAAATTTACAAGAACGGGACCTGGAACGACTTGAACTGCTCCTTAGAGCGTGTCATCCTCTGTGAAAGTTATAGATAATTAATTATTTACTCAAGCTCTTCATCATTTTGTTATTATGAAGTGCTATGTGTGTCTTCTTTATTGTACTTATAAAGCAAATCATTGATAAATATATACATACATATGTGCAAAATTGTGTATTTGAATTATTTCATTTGACAATAAATATGCACAGGGCAAAATAAGGGTAGTAGAATGGTGGCCACATTTGAGCATTGCAACGTTACAAAGTTTATTTCAGTTCAAAAAAATTAAATAGTACCTATATATACGAATAAAGCATATGAAATTATATGTCATTTAAATTATATGACATTGTAATTATATGAAATTATATGACAAAATTGTGGTATAGTTTCCAGGAATGGCCTAGAAATGACCTTGTATGAGTAAGTTTCATGGTCAAGGGCAAGTAAACAGGCATGACCTTTGGGTGACATCGAGCGAGTAGCCAATTGACTTTATATCTGAAGTTGTTCGAACTCTTCATATATGGCCACATTAGAAAACAGTGATTTACATGTAAAAAATTAACTTGACCCTGAATTATAAGGTTCCTTATAAGGTTCATGGTCATGGTCAATATAATACCTCTCAACAACTGTCTATAACTTTTTTTATTGAGAGATTTCTTGCAGACTACTAATTCTTAAGTTCGAGTTTATGATCTGCAAAATACATTAGGAATATTCAGTAATATAGCCAAATAATCAACCTTCATCACTATATCTTGAATCCTAATCATAGGATCTCTTTTGGTACGTTAAAACTTTTCAGAACATCGAGAACTATCATATAATCAATTTTTAAACAAATCGACCGGGACCCACTTTCCATTTGTTTTGTGAGGGGTCCTTTACAATAGCAGAGTTATGGAAGAAACTGCCTTAGGTGGAACTCATTTGGGCACTCCGTTCCCGAGTTATGATTTTTTTAAATATTGGAATAAACGCGAATTTTTAAAAATCTCGATTATTTCGATAATTCATAACTATGGTCAAGTACAACGAATCAAGATTTACATATATGTCCTTTGCGGAAATTTCTCAGTCTTTCCAATGAAAATAACTAAAAAAAGAATTGGTCATTTAATCATTTTTAGACAAAAAATCGATTTTTATAAAATGGGTGGCTAATATTTGAAAAGCTATTGTACTACCCCGAGTCTTATCATCAAAAATAATGATGAAAATGATGAAGAAAAAATCCTGGTTCAATAAATCCATTTCTCCTTCAAAACCGTTTTTTTCACATTTTTTTTTTCATACATTTTCCTGCCCTTGTTCCCATGCATAATTCGAAATTTATCGCAAATATTTCATATACGATCAATACTAACATTTTTCTGCGATAAAAGCGCTGAGAAATACCCATTTTGTAAAAATCGATTTTTCATCCAAAAATGATTAAATTATGGTATTTGGGCAATTTGAGACCGTCCCTCCTAAAAATTTTTTTCGTGTAGTTTTTTAGACGGATAATGGAATGTGCCATGTTAGAAGACGATCCGTTTGGGGCTAAGGTCATTTTTGGCCAATTTAAAAATGAAAAGTCCAAAAAAAGGGTCTAAAATGGACCAATTCTTTTTTCAGATATTTTTATTGGAAAGAACGGGAAATTTCCGGAAAGAACCTATATGGAAATGTCGATTCGTTGTCGATCGAACCTATATGGAAATCTCAGGAATGGAGTGCCCAAATAGGCTAAAAAAATTTTTTGAGAATCAGGCACACATAGACGAACATATTCCCGAAGTTTCAGCGATAATTTTTTTTGGCTATGTCCAGTTGGCATGGACTACACCATATACATGTTTTTGTTGGTTCAAATCGGTACATTTTAGCAATATATTAAGTAGTAACAATAAGAATATGTTCCCCAGATCAAGAAATAATCATATACATGTTTGTTATTGTTTCAAGTTGGTACATTTTAGCAATCTATTAGGTATTTGCACTAACAATGACAGTTTGTTCCCTAGTTCAAGAAATATTCTTGTTGTAAGTCAAAGCCAAATAGTGCCTAATACGATCTAAGTGTTTCATCACCCCTTTCTGTTTTCGTATGAAGTCATACCAAAGACTCAGTAAGTTGCTGCTTAATTTATTCATATGAATTGAATTCTTCCAATTTTTTTCTTAATACCATAACTCATTTAATAGAAGATCCAAATATAGTACATATATTTTGTGAAATTTTATTTCAAACTAATGTCGTGTTACTTTATATATCCGTATTATTTGTACAAACATAAAAAGTATCAAATTTTATTATTTAGCTTTCAAAATTATCGGTTTTTAAGAAATCATTAAACTGAAAAATGAATATAAAAAAAATCATCAAACCTGCTCCTGACTGCAGGTTTCATACTTGTATAGAAGTCCTTGCAAAACAAATACTCGTATTTATTTTATTCGTATTTATGACTGGTTATCACGTCACAGACAGGAATACGTTGTTTCTTAAAAGAATCGATTCAAACGAAATAATAAGGACACCGGTCGCAGAAATTTGGTATAAAATGTAGACCATCCATGAAGTCAACCAACACTACAGACTACAGTCTTCACGTTATCAGAATGATGTACGTACTGTTTCTGTTGTTTGCCATTGCTGGCTGTTTGGCCCAATCTAATTCTAATGGTAAGCCCAAATATTTTACAGTTTCATACTCATTAACCTCTTTTGGGTTCAACTACATTTTATTCGTCAATTTTCATTTGTGGTTTGCCCAAACGTAAGTTGTTTTTTTAATATTAAAGAAAATCAACGAATAATAAATAAAGATTAAACTCTTATACTGTATAGAATAAATTAGGTATCATGTGGAAAAATCGTGTTTCAAGATATAATTAGAGTCGCGAACTTCGCATATCCTAACAGACCCACATTAAAGGGCTGTAAGTAGTAGAGACAGTTGGTGGTAAAAATTCTCGTATTTTCGTTAGGAAACATAGGAGCAATATCATATTTTAGGGAGTAAATGTTAAACCAGACTAGAATGCTATGATAACAAAAAAAAAATCTTGAAATAAAACTTAAATAAAAGATCTATGGATCTTACGAGAATAATGCTTACGAACAAGTATGCTTTGTTCTTGTTTCCACACCCCATTCAATTAGACATCATAGTGCCTAGTTACTTTTTTTATTGAGTGTCTCAAAACTAACTTCCCACAGGAACACAGCCATTGGGACCCTTTAGTGACAAATATCTACTCTATGGAGAGGTAAGTACGTTTTATTAATTTATAATATAGTCAATTTAGTTTATTTTTCTATCAGTAAACATTGCGGATCAATAAAATACCTCTCCAACAACCTTACTTTCAATTGCGCTTCAATTCAAATTTCTCGAGAAAATATCTAATAGAATTAAAAAGATCTAATAGAATTAAGAATGCTGTTGTCATTATATCTCATTTAAATTGTTAATATTTAACTTAAACATTTTTTAAAAAAGATACCTAGTAATGAAGTCATTGCTAAAGTTCGTGAAATTTTAGTCAGATTCGTATTTTACAGTAAAATTGACCCAAAAGTTACTATGATTGCAACAATATTATATAATAATATGCTACATTTCAATGTGCCCAACATTTTCAAGTTATTACCATATACCCTTTCTTCATTCAATAAAAAAAATGGCAATGGACTAGATATGTTCTACAATTTCAATAAAAGTATCCAAAATAATAATCTAAAACTTTCGTTTTTGACTTTATTGATCTAATTATATAGGTGTTCTCGAAATGTAAAAAAAAAAGAATAAAAACGTATAGTCTGTTAAAATAATCCAATGTTTCGACATACAGGGTGGTCCGTTAGTGCGACAAAGTAGCATACCGTCTTTATTATACAAAATACAAAAAAAAATATTTTATGCGAGTACAAATATAAGTTGTTGGGTACTAAAAATTACACATGAAAAATAATTTTAGATATATAGGATATTCTGTGTGAGGCTATCATTACATAAATGTTAAATAGGATACCCTGTATACTGTGACATCGAGCGATAGAAAAAGTTCTATCCAAATACATAAAGTTTTTTTTTTTGGATGCGGCTTTTTTACTGAAAGTTTTTACTGAAAATGTGGTATTTTTTAAGAAAACATGTCATAACTAAATCAATCGCGGTTGCCTTAATATTGATTTTAGGAAAACAATGTTATTCATAGATTGTTCAAACTTAATTCTATGTGTCGCATGCATGAAATGTCAGATTTTGTACATTGTGTCATTAAAAAAAAAAACATCATTTTAACCATTTTCAAACTACATTCTCTCATCTATCTAAAAAGAAACACATTGTATTTTACTTGCCTTGTAGTAAATACAAAATGAAGTTTCATAGTAAAATAAAATCAAATAATTGAAGTTTGGTATTATGCACTATAATTAATCTTCAAGGTGGGGACATATTTGGTAATGCACAACTGCAAACGCTGTTCAAATGCTCTATCCATATGTCGAAAAGTTTCTACTAAAATACTTCTAAACACTTCAAGAATTCTAATTTTTATATCCTTCTTGGTAATAGGAAGTAGTCTATATACCTGATCTTTTACGAAAGCCCATACGAAGACAAACAGCTTAGTGAGGTCTGAGTATCAGGTGATCGTGCTGGCCATTGTTTCTTCAAAACACCATTGGTTACTGGTACTGGTTGTCTGTTTTGACAAAAACGGGTTTTCTGTTGCATATTGATGAAAACTGTACTTGTTGGCGTTCCTATTTTCATGAAAAGTGGGTCTTCAAAAAGTACAAAGTAAAAGAAAGGCCTTTTTGTGAAAATGTGGCTTTCGTAATCACGATTGTTTAATTCCTAGAGAAACTGAATATGTATCAATGTGCGGATTTTCAGTTACAACCAACATATCATAAATAAACAAATAATTTTATTGTGAAAATAATATTTTGCTTATAAAATGGGAATTATCTTCGAAAATACTAGTATAGGGAATACTTACCAAATTTAAAATAGAAGTAAAAAAATAGACGCAATGGCCAAGTAATATACTGGGTGTTCCATTTAAGATATATGAGAAAATGTGGTTTGAAAATGATCAAATTTGTATTTTAAAAAAATCACCCTGTACAAAAATCTGACATTCCACGAATAAAATGTTGTTTTTCTAAAGTCAGTACCAAGTCTACTGCAATTATTGATTTAGTTATGAGATCTTTCTTTGTACAACATTTTCAGTAATATCTTAGCAACGCCGCATCCAAAACAAAAATACTTGATACCTTTGGATATAACTTTTTTTGCATTTCGTATAATAAAGGTGGTAAGAGTATAGAGAGTAATTCAACCCATGTGGAATCGATTTATTATTACTATAGAGATACATTAGCTCGTCTCATTAAATGTGAATATAATTACAGGGATCCTTCTTCGCAGCAACAAGAATTTGTCAGTCAAACGGACTTAGATCGGTCAAGATAATCGACCAGAACGCTAATGACGAAGTTACCCAGTTTATCGACAAACTGAGTGGTGAGTAATGAAAAACGTATCCAAATGATTTGGAGTTTGGAAATGGCCAAGTTATTATTACGTACCTGAGTTATTACTAGTCCGGATCTATATCGTGCATTTCACATATTTAACAAATAATTGTTGAAATTAAAATGAAGCGATTATTATATTAGTTATAGTACAGAAGTCGCATGCCGCCTTATAAACAAGTGTAATTAGTTATCTAAAGTAAGATATTGTTAATTCTTTCTAAGCTCCTTAATACACGAGCTGTCGTCCTATCATGATATTAACGTCATGTACGACTGAAATCTGGACTCTAGTTATTACCTACAATATTTGAAAATTTCGTCGTTATTTATATATAATCGTTTCAAACTACGCTCGCTTAAATAATTGAATACCACATAAATGGCAAGCATAGCTTTTTCTTGATCCTTTTTCATCACATGAAAGTATGAAATTTTATCTATTCCATATTTCTGAAATAGAACATCGAATGCAAACAAAAATGTAGGTTGTTAGTCGCGTTTAGAGTCGCCTTAAAAACGTAGGGCTATTTATATTTTAGGTTTATGTAAATCGATATATTCGATCGATATAACATGTTTTTCTTCCATTCCCATGATCGTTTAAAATCTTAATTGGCATTTGAGATACTTATCTTATATCATTTTTAACACGTAAATAATAACTCTTGCAGGAATTAAAGGACCTTTTTGGACACTGGCAACCAGGATATTTGAAGGGAGCACTTGGAATTTCAATTCCGGCGACGATCCACTAAAATACTTCAAATGGGGCCAAAAAATACCTACTCGATTTCCATAACTGCAATTTTCTTTTAGGCATTTCCGTAAATTTCCTAGACGCATTCTTCTACTTTCACACTACTACATTTTCTATATGAAATTTAATACTGTTCCATTGGCTTTTTGAATACCAAATCAGATATAAAACGATTTGGTAGTTCGTCACTTTGGGACACATGTTTTTCTTCAATTTCCATTATTATTTAAAATCTCAATTAGCATTTTAGATACTTATGAAATAACTTTATACGATAGTAGAATGCAGGCTGCTTCAGAAGGTTTCTAAAGTCTTTAGAAACCTTCTAAAGACTTAAATAACCAACTTGGAAGAAATAACCAACTTTATACGAGTTTTACCTCTTCTAAGGTTTTTTCTACAACTTTCTTGTGCTGTATTTGTATAACCATCACTAACAAAGGATCGGTTGCTAAGCAAACATAAAATTGAAGAAGTTTATTGAAAACAAAATAAAATAAATGTCTTCACGAGTTTAATTTTTGGTCAGGTTTGATATGCTAATGGTGATTTTATCTAATTTGTGGAGTTGTTCACGCTCCACAATATTCTCCATTCCAAATATATAACTTTCAACATCTAAATAATATCTGTTGCAGGAATCAAAGGACCTTTTTTGGACACTGGCAACCAGGATATTTGACGGGAGCACCTGGAATTTCAATTCCGTCGATGATCCACTAAAGTACTTCAACTGGGAAAAAGGTGAACCCAACAATGCCGGCGGCCAAGAAGATTGCATTGAGATCTACAAGAACGGGACCTGGAACGACCAGGACTGTTCCCAACAGCGTTTCATTATCTGCGAAACATACAAGAATTAATAACGACAATCCGACGTGTATTTCTTATTTTATAGTTACGCCTGTAAAATCAAAGAATGGAAAATAAAATTTGTTCATTGAGTATATCAATATGTCTATTTTTTTCTACTATTTTAATTAACACTCCGACTGCCATGTCAGTCATTTTTGTGTGACACGGCAATATAGAGGGCAACCGCGACCATCTCACTCGATGACGCGTCTCAGGCCATGCATATATTTTAAGTAGTGAGGCAGTTTAAATGCAGAAATGATTAAATGCTAAAAAAAACTGGACGTTTTCCACGAAACACCGAACTACTACACTTTTCTCGACGCGCGTTTCACCAACCAACTTGGCGTCTTCAGGAAAAGATTAAAACTAAATTCTAGCCTACACACTTGCACTATTTATCCTAAATTTGTTGCCACGATAGTTACGGTTCAGTGAACCTAAAAGTGTTAGAATTTAGTTAAAAAAAAGTTAAAAGGCTAGAATTTAGTTTTAATCTCCTCCTGAAAATGCCAACTTGGTTGGCGAAACGCGCGTCGAGAAAAGTGTAATAGTTCGGTGTTTCGTGGAAAACGTCCAGTTTTTTGTTTCTACGCCGAAGGTTCCAGTACCCACTCCAGGATAAACGCCAAATACTAAATTGTTAGGATATCTCGAAAGTCGCGTTTGTCGTTATAAACGTTTTGGTAAAACACACAGCCTCTAAGCCTTTGACACAGCCTCTAAGTGCAAATAATACTACCTAATAATATTGAAATGAATATTCTGGAAACCAAAAAAGATTTTCATTTACCGGCAAATAGGGCATTTAGAGAGATTTACCAGTAAATTGTGCACCTTTGCAGATATACCGGGTGTCAACGGAATCAGTTTCGGGCTGTAATTTTTTTTAATTTTAAAGATATTTTTATGAAATTTGGTGTATACCATATTTGGTGTAAATGCCAATGAATGGTCTACACATCATATTTGTGCAACTTCCTTCCGGTTTCACCGGAAATGCATGCAACTTTTGATTTTTAGATAGGACACCCTGTATATTTTTACATATTTGGAATTTGAGGGTCATGTTTAGTGAAAATTATAGGTTTTCTTGTTTTTTCGTCTTTTTTTGGTGATTTTTTTTATACATATTTCTGGTGTCACAAAAATGTCTTCAACATAATAGAGCACACATTTTTAGTCATCGGTCATAGTTACATGCAATGTGACCGTGATTTTGGTCTTATTGAGAAAAGGAAGAGACTTTCAAAGCCTATGATAATTAAGAATCTGCACGACATTATAAATAATGCAAAATATAATCCGCCATTTGAAGTAATGGATATGAAAAGTCACACTCTAAAATCTCAAAAAAACTGCCGATGAATTAATCGACACAAAAAATTTGCAAATGACTAAGATTAGCATCCGAGTACATGCCAATAATCCCTTAGTAGTAGAAGTAAAACAAAGTTATTCTGAAATTGAAGAATGGAAGAACGTTAATGTGCTAAAAAAACACAAATCTATATTGGACGTTTAAAATGCCACTTCCACCCGAAAATAAAATTTCAGAAAATAAAAAAAAAATTAAATCAATGATTGATTACATGACCGAAGAAAATCACAAACTATTTTACAATCAGTTGTTATCCTTAGAATGGAATATCACTGTAATATTATTATCATAGTTATAATATTTACATTTCAAAACAAATAATAAAGTGTTTTCAACATAAAACTTTGTTTTTTTACTTATATTTTTTTTTAACAAAACTCCTAAAATTGAGAAAACTTTCCTTAATAACTCTGTTATAGCTTTCCGGTACTTACTACCGGAAGCTCCTCAATTTATCAAAGGAAAATATTATCTTAACAGTTATTACTATATAGTTATTACAATTAGTTATATCTTAACAGTTAATTACTATAAATCATACATGGCCAATGTTGTTGATTAAAGAGATTAATACACCAACGAATTTTTTTTCAAAATTCGAAATTGTATCTACCTCATTTTATTCATTCATAAATATTGTTGATAATTATGATCATTTCATTCCATTCTCTAACTGCACACACGCAAACTTTTCTTATCCATCGCAAAGCGTTTAAAATTATTAGTGGACGGTCCCGTAACTACCGCATTATATCGTAAAGCATAAAATACGAAGATTTCAAATCTGTGCCGATCTAAAAGTTGTTGCACTGCTTACAGGACTGCAGAGTGGCTACACCAAATATTGTTTTTTATGTCAATGGGATAGCAGGGCCACAAACATTATGTAGTTGAAGAATGGCCGTTACGTGAAAATATTGTGCCCAGTATTAAAAACGTCCTTCCCTTGAAAAAGGGGTAACACCACTCTAGGATTTTGAAAAAATCTTTTTTTTAGTTAAATTGTACATTAGGGTCATAAAAATGATATACAATTGGTCCCATAGTGAAAAATTTTTTTTTACAGGTTTTATTTTCAATTTTACCACACTCACTCCGAGCGCGTCATTTTCGAAATTTCGCGCTCTCGGATTTTTTTCTGAGCGCTCTCTTACTGATGCAGCAAAAAAGGCCCGATTGTCTTTAAAATCATCCATAAAGGAAGAGGAGGAGGCTAACATCAATATAGATGGTCAAATATCCATATCGTAGCAGGTATCGCAGATTAAAGGTAAAAAGAGATTTTGAGAATTTAAGTGCTCATAAAACTTTAAACGCGTTTTTCTTGGAAACCACTTTTTTCGAACTTGCCGGAAAGATTATTCGGAGACCGTTCAATGGATCGATCTGAAATTTTAACTGTAGTTTCCCAATTACATTTTCCGTAGAAGTATGTAACCGTTGTTTGATTCGATGATTTATTTTTTTATAAAAACAATTTACTGACGATTTTTTGGCCGAAAATCGAGTTTTTTTTTCATAAGTGCGCCATTTGCACAAAAAACGATTTAAATACAAACCCCTACATACTTCTCTAGCCAATAGTGTGTAGATTAAGACAATTTTTCGTTTTTTGTACTAGGTCTTCAGTTTTCTGAGAAATTTGTCCGGCCGTGAAGGACCTTAAAAAAAAGGCGCTGTCGAAGATTGGCTGTATCTCCGCCATTTTGTATTAAAATAACAATATTTTTTATACTTCAATACATGTTTAATAAGCCCTCTAAAAAGAAATACTCTTCCTTTTCCCATTATCCCAAAATAAATTCTTAAAGTTAGGCCTTTTTTTCGGTCGCTAGGGTGGTGTTGCCCCTTAATGAACCCTTAGTAGAGCAGCAGAAAATTTATTTACCTCCTCTGCACATAAAGCTAGGGCTTATAAAAAATATTTGTTAAAGCCTTAAATACAGAAGGAAATGCTTTTTTTGAGAAGAAAATTCGCACGTATAAGTGAGACAAAGCTTAAATAAGAAATGTTCGTTGAGCCGCGAATATTAGAACTATTTAAAGACGAAAATTTTGAAACTGCACTTTCGAGAAAAAAAAATAGGGCGTGGACTGTCTTCAAAATGTATGTAGCAATTTCCTAAGTAACAAGAAATTGGAGAACTACAAAAATCTCGTTGAAGAACTTATCCAATCTTACAAGACGTTAGGTTGCAACATGTCACTTAAGCTGCATTTTCTTCACATCCATTTGGAATTCTTTCCAGACAATATCAGTGCAGTTTCAGATGAACACGGAGATATGTCACAATCAAATTGCTCAAATAAATAAGCGGTATAGTGGAAAATGGACCGCTAACATGGACAAACATGTTAGCGGACTACTGTTGGGAACTAACTTGAACCCGATCTCGGCTTGCTTGCTTCTCGCTTGTATTCACAAGCGAAAAAAGACAACAAACCAATAAATTGATTGTATTATACTTTTTTTCGATACAAAATGAAGTATATTTTGTAAAAAAAAGTGATTTTGCTTTAATAAATCGTTAATTACAATTCACTAGTTTGTTTATGGTTTGATTTTCTCATATTTTATATTCTTCTTCCCTTCTCTAATGGGCGATAGGTAAAAACCGGGTTCATATTTGATTTCAGCACATTAGAGTAGACACAAAAAACTAAAAAAATATCAGGGGGGCGACAAAACATTTCAAAAAGCAGAGCAGTGTAATCTTATAAAGGATTAATAACGAATTTGAAATGTTACTACCCGGTGAAACACAATTCGCAAGCTTTGTGGTACACTTTCCGGCCGCTAACTATAACATGTGTGTACAAAAATATGTGTACATGTTATAGGTATTTATTATTGAAGTTTCTAATTATTAGTTATAAAATTCTTTACTCATTTAGGGCAGTTAATATTAATATCTGCCACAACTGATTTTTGCTCAACAGCAAACAATGCATTGGATGAAGAATATTCCAAACATGTTTATTTCAATGTTTAAAACGGAAAATATATGATTGAAAAATATGCATGTACATTCTTGTGTAAACGAGAACGCGTTAAGATATATACTTCAAATTTAAATAATGACTAAAAAGGTTATAAAGGCCATAAAGGTTATATCCAAATTTAACACTTTTAAAAATACAAACTAATGTAATGATTTAGTCTGATTAACCCTTCAAGGACGGAGTTTTTTTGAAATCTAAATTATTAACTATTTAAGACATTTTCGGCAATGCATAAGTAATAAGTATGTGTCGTAAAAATATGAGAAAACAACATTTCCAGTTTTAGTTTTTTAAAAATACATGTTGCCATATGGCAACGCCAGCACCATATAGTATCAAAATACGACTATATTAATAGAAAATCGCAATTTCAAGAACCTTTAAATTTTATTTGAAATGCAAAATTTACCTGAATTTAAATTTTGTGTGAAAATTAACGTTACAGTTCAAACAAAAACCTACATTACATTTAATGCACATAGTGCGTATAATACAGGTACAATTTTCTCCGCCACATCGTTTTTTCTTTCCATCTGGAGTAGCTGTCAGCAGATGACGAATGTTAAAAAGCCTTATATCATCTGATACATAAGCCATGTGAAGAGACAATACCACCATTTCATTCACCATAGTGCTATGCGGTAACGAGATATATTTTCCATCCACAGGGTTGTTGCCCCCCCCCCCATATCTGTCTATTACTATTAGGTTTTTCTATTTGGATAATCTTTTTAGTCAGCTTGTGAAAATCGTTTTACTTCATTGGGAGATGAAACGCTATAATAAGTGGAAGCAACTATTACTATATTGTTGTCAGTTCATCGGGTATGAAGTATACCGCTTTCCGTGCGAATTACTGAATCATAATCCCCCTTTTGTTTTCTTTTTTTATGTCGAGTTTTGACACAGGTGGACAGATTTTAGGTGTTAGATTATCTCTAACCGTGCCTGTAGCAGAATACCCATTTGTTTTAAATTATATAAGAGATAAACTCGTAACCAAATTATCGAGGAACAATGAACTGTTCCTTTTTTTCTTCGGGTAGATCGTTTTTTTTTCAAAATGCAGTAGCAAGAGGTACTAGCGTTGCCATATGGCAACAATGGTTTTTAGTGATGATATAAAAAAATATGTTGTTGTGGAAGTAGAGATCACTTAGGAAACAGTTTTTTATTGCCAATATTGTGTTTTATAACATTGTATATTATGTGCATAAACAGTAATCATTTAATACCTACTTGTTACTTAAATCTTATATTTTCATGATGAATGTTATTAAGGAATGGTAGGCAGGCCGTACTAACACTATGGTTTTACTATTGCAGTAGGTTCAAATCCAAGTTATTGTGTATGAATCAATTAATAATAAAAAAGAAGAATATTTGTCTGAGGATTTTGACAAAATATGGATTTTAGTGGTGCAAAAAATTTTTTTCCAGACCTTTGGTTTCACACTGTATATTGTATAAAAACTGTTTAGTGCCTATTTATACTCATATGTATTTACGTGTCTGACATTGCGACAAAATTAAATAGTTTTGTTTTTTTTTGAGGCATGTCAATTAAGATTGGAAAGGACATGATCCTTGTGAATCCAGAAATACATTTGTGCATACTTTCAGAAGTCCATTTTCAATAATTTAAGCTCTTTATATGTATATGAGGCCGGTTTTGTTAAGTTTTAAGTAAACAACCTCATAAAAAATACCAAATTTGCAGTTGCAGTTATTACCTTGTATGCATATTTTACACATAATAATTTAGTCGAAGTTGGCCTCAAGTCTTAGATGATTAAAACAACAGGTACTAAATTAATTGCAATATGTTTTCTATATAATGTTGTAGGTTAAAAAAACAATTAATAAAGCTCATAGCAGAGTTTTGATATTTTAACTATATACTAAATAACTATGTTAAATACATGTGTCTCCTAATTTCAGTGAAGCTTTATAGTAGTCGTAAAAAATATACCTTTTCCGTTTTAATAGTATGCATAAATAAAACAAAAGCACATTCTACTATTTTTAAACGGATTATTAATGGACCAGGAGTTTAAACGAGAAAGAAAAAACGTTTATATTTGATCTATATATGTCAAGTCCTATCTGTCCCAAACTAACCAAAAAACTTAAGTAATGCATAAAATGTATGGCCTCATTGTACACGGTGATGTTTTATCTTGCCCACGCCATTTTACTCGTAAACGGCTAAAGAAAGTTGTAATCTGCAAAAAGCATTATATTCCTATCATCTAAGTCTAGCAGTTGCCGTGTGTAAAAGAAAGAAAACTGCACGACCCTTCAAAATTTTTTTTTCATGAAACATATCAGTTTTTTACATTTTTGATTTTTTGTACATTTACAGTCTGCCAATTTGGAATTTATTTTTCCAAATATTCTTTAAATACCTTATTCTATTAACCTTAAAAAATATTATATTTTTATTGGTTGCTACCCAAAATTAAGAAAGAAAACTAGAAACAAAATGTGGATAATTCTGTACGGTTTCTGATGACGGGGGAATTTATCTAATTGTAAGTAGTACTAATTGATGTGCAAGATTGTCTATATTTTGTTTCTATCTCAATTTTGGGTAACAGTCAGTAAAAAAAGAAACATGTGCCAATGGAATCACTACCTCCATATCTACTACCTATCACTACCTCCATATCACCAAATTAGATCTGTAAATAAACAACATATCAATTTTACAATGTATTAAAAATTAATTGTAAAATTGAAATATTTGCAAGATAGAAGTCCAATATTATGCAACTTGCTTATAGAACTCCTCCACTTTTGGAGGATTCACCAAAGAACCAAGACTATACAGTTTTAGTAGGATATCTTAATACTGATACATTCTGGCAGAAGATATAGACTACATAAAAGATTAATAAACATAATGGCTGAAAATGCTTTTCTATATACGATATTAAGAGACCACATAATCAAACAGGTACCTGTATAGATCTATATATCTAAATAAATATAAACATTAACGAACTAATTATTTTTTTATTAAATTTGACGTACAAAAGAATAGAAATAAAACACGAGACACTTAAAAAATTTCTCGAGACAAAATTGACTACCACATTGTAGGTAGGTACCAAATATTTATTATTTTTTAATTTATTTACTTTTTATATTTTTTTTTACGTGTCTCGTGTTTTATTTTTATTATTTTGTAAGTCAAATTCAATAAAAAAAAGAATTTGTTCGTTAATATTTATATTTAGATTGCTCGAAAACATTTTAGGTACACTAATTTGAAAAGTCAAAAAATTATGAGTGACCTTTAGAAATTAAAATATTGATTTGAATTTTTCAGAATCTACATTTTTTGAACCTACAAAATATTATAATACAATTTTTGATAATTTTGTAAATTTTTAAAAATCTTGAGCAACCTCAAAAAAAATTGTTTTGAGCTGATTTTTTAAGGGGGCGTTTATAACATGATAAATTAATATATTTTCCCACGAGACATGAAAAATATATATATTCCATATTTTTGGGCCACCCTAATATACAGAGCCCGGCATAAGTCAGTTAACGCTGTCCTGCGCTGTCCGAAAACAGTGCCCGCCCGAATTGGTACGATGAGAGGTGGGAGATGGCGGCACATGTTAGTTTACGATTGTCAGTCACTGTGTTTATGTCACCACGGCAGCCCAGCTTCGTGTGAAGTAGGTACACTAAAGAAGAAAGGATCTGTCTGTTGACTTTGTACCTGCGTTATTAGGCTGATTACGAGACGATCATCAATGAATTCACTGCTTATGGATTTAAAGAGTACACTTGACAATAATTGGAGTTAGCGGATATTCGATATTTACAACAAGACGGCACCCCGCCCCACTTCGGCCTAGCCGTTCGTGAATATCTGAATGCCAAGTTTGACATGTGGATAGGAAGAAGAGAAAGAATAGAGTGGCCAGCACGGTAACCAGATTTAACGCCGTGCGATTTTTCCCTGTGGGGAGTACTCAAAAATAAAGTGTTTGCCACCCCATTACGTGATATTGAACATTTGAAAACAAGAATTCAAGAGGAATTTGACGTTCTCCGCGCGCTCCCAGAATACTTTGAGAAAACTTGCGCTACCATAAATAAGCGGTGTCATATCTGCATTGAGGAAGATGGTCGGCAGTTTGAACACAAAATGTAACATTTAAACCGTCAATACTTTTGTATCTAAAAAAACAATACAATTAAACATGTTTCTGTATACTGTTCTTTTCTTTTTGTTCAGTATGCAAATCGGTTAACTGACTTATGCCGGGCATTGTATATCCTTAATAATTATTTCTTATAAATATATACTTAAACTTTAAATATGAATTAAACTTTGTGTTACCATAATAATACCATATATAATAACAAAGGATATAAGTGACCATTTTACGATAGCAGTGTATTTAGTTTTTCCAAAAAGAAAAAGCAGCACGCCTGCGATCCAAGTACAGTATAAAATGTTTCTAGGTATGGGTAAATTGAAGCAGGCAGCATCATAATCATAACATAGTATAAAACAGTCGCTTCCCGCTGTCTGTCTGTCCCTATGTATGTTTAGATACGCAACTTTAAAACTACGCAACGGATTTTGATGCGTTTTTTTTAATAGATAGAGTGATTCAAGAGGAAGGTTTATATGTATAATACATGCATAATATAGTAGAACCACTGATAATTTTAGAGGTTTCTAATGTGATGTCGTAAATAAATACATATTTTTTGCGCTTACATTGCAAACGGTGGCTGAACCCTACGAGATAGATCAAAATCATGTACTACATTATTGTACACCTTAAAAAAGGTCTACAAAAAAGTCAGCGTGCACGTTTATATCAACAACAGAGCACAGATCTAGCAGTTCAATATTTTGCAGATAAACTGAAAAGGGAAATTGAATCGTGTACCACAAAAATAAAAATCACCAACATATATAGAAAAAGAAATCGATGGAATACCCAAGGTAAACTCAATAAAAATGAAATAAAAAAAAAACGTTATTAAATTATTCAAAAATTTAAAATCTGGAACAAGAATATAGGAGATACAGAAACAGCCAACAACAAACTTAATTAAAACTGCTAAAGCCAATTTCTATACTTAAGGGGCAAGTACACAATTCTAGTAGTACTGGTGATTCCAAACATCTATGGAATATCATAAACCAAGCATCAAAGGGTAAAAAGAGTGCATACAAACTAGGAGTAAATAGAATTAGGAGAATGAATGAAGACGTAACTGATAATGACACTGAAATTTCAAATGTATTTAGTTCTTATTTCGCAGAAATCTCAGAAACGTTAATTTCTAAAATACAAACAGATGCAAACCTAGACCAAAATAAGACAATACTCGGATATAACAAAACTTTATTTATGCGACCTTCTGATGTGGACGAAGTGAAAAAGCATACAATAAAATACATACTTTGAAAATGAAAAAAAAAGCAAGTGGCCTTGATAGTGTAACAAACGAAATGTTAAAAATGATACGAAATGATATTGCTTACCCTTTAACTCACATCATAAACACAATAACAGGATTAGGAGAGGATCCAACTCAATGCAAAATGGCATTAATGAAACCCATATTTAAAAAAGGAGACGAATTAGAATTTGGAAATTATAGACCACTATCTCTCATATAAAACATTGAGAGTTGAAAAAATAATTCAAAACATATTGACACAATACCTTATAAAAAATTCGCTAATGTCGGAACAACAATTTGGATTCAAAAAAGGGAAAAGACACAAGACGCAATCAGCCTACTAAGACAAAACATCCATGAAAGCATAGATAAGAGATGTAAGAACTTGTGTATTTTCGTAGACATAAAAAAAAGAATTTGATACAGTCGCACTCACTTCTCTTGGAGAAATTAGATAGGTTAGGGATTAGAGGTGTATATAAGAAATTGTTTAAAACTTACCTCGGCGGGAGACAGCAATGTGTCCGTATTAACGGCTGCACCAGTACTTTTAAAGACGTCACATGTGAAGTACCACAAGGGACGGTTTTGGGACCGCTCTTATTTAATATTTATATAAAAGGTATGTCCCAAGTTGACACACATGGAATGACGATAGCATTTGCAAATGATATCGCTATATATTATCAAGATCAATAGTGGACAAATCTAAAACAAACTGTAGAAAAAGACATGGAGAAAGTCCTTAACTGGTACTCACATCATTTACTTACCATTAACTGAAACAAAACAGTGTACCTGAATTTCTCTTCGTACTCAATAACTTACCAGAATTTACAAACATGAAAATTATAATCAAAAACGAAGATTTTATTATTCAAAAAAAGTAAACGGTTACTTACCTAGGAGTAGTTGTTGATAAACTCTTAAGATGTTTATCAACAACTTAACCTTAAAAAAGTTAAAATATGTAGTATCTAAAATCAGACACATATATGAGTTTCTATTTTAGAACTGAAACAACAATTTCTCAGTATGGTATTATTGCATGGGGAGCCGCCAATAAAATATATTTAAATGACATTGCGGTATTACAAAGGAGAATTATGAAAATAATAACAAATAATAGCAACGACTATTCATCAAATGATTTGTACAAACAATTAAACATATTAGATATGAACCTTTTCTATTTCAAAGTGGCAGTAAAAATATACGCAGAAAAACACACATCATCATTATCAATATGGCAATCTCCATCTACAACATCATCGTCAATATGGCACTCGTTTAAAAAAAACGGCTGTAGTGGTTTCGAAGATGAATACATTAAAAGGGCAGCAAAGTTATGAATACTTAACCCCTAAAATACACAACTCTATCCCAGAGGCAATCAGATCAATAAAAATCCTAAAAAAATCAAATATGAAATAAAAAAAATATTTTTATATTAATTAGGAAGACCAAGTATCCTCAACTTATTTACTTAATGGAAAATACTTACCTGTAGGACCATCGCTTTGTATATTTATTTTTAATATATAATTTTCAATATAAGTATTCATCAACTACATGTATATAGGGTTACATATATATATTCTTTTTGTTAGAAACTGACATAATTATATTTATATTAACTTTTTTATCTGAATGTAAATTTTACCACAATTTGTTTTGTTTGTTTTAGAAATTTTAACTTTGTTTGTTATTATGTATCCATGTGTTTCTTTTCATTCACATATATATTTTTACTTTATCTAACTTTTATTTTATCTAACGAATTAATTAGTCATTACTATTTTACAATACTATTTTACTTACTGATACATAATTCACACCCAAGTTTTTCTTAGGTGAGAATTGTAATAATTGATAAGTTTGTCAGTGTATTTAATTTCTTTCTGTGTACTTTTTTGATTTGAAAATTAACTGTAAACAAACAAACATGCGTATCAAATTTGAAGTGCGAATCTTGCATCGTTTGCGAATTACCTATAGACAAAAATAGGAAAATATAGACATATTTGTCCTATACACAACTATAGGGAAAAAGTATATAATCCCCTTTTATCCCCCAAACCCTTAATCGATTAAGCTGAAAATATAATCAGCTACAAATTTCGTCATGTTCCATAAAAGTTTCAAATTTCAAGTTGATATCTTAAAGCGTTCTCGAGTTATCGTATACACAAAAAAAGTTAACGGATAGATTTTTCGCTTAAGCTTTAAATCTCGACCTTTCAGATCATTTTAGGCTTACTTAGACAATAACAAATTTAATATATTTTTTTTCATGAGTACCATACTTCACATCACTAAATGTATGTTGAAGTAAAATGAGAGTAGAGGGTTATTAATGTGATATTTAAATTTCTCTACCTCAAAAGCATATAAAACGACACGTCACATGAATATCTTTCTTAATTCACATTAAAATACAACCTCCTTGCTCACACCCCTATCATATGACAACAAATATAACCATTAGTTATATCAAAATACCACTATGATTTAGCTTGGCTTGATGTGTATACATTCGTTTTCACAAATTTTTAATAACTTCCTTACATTTTGTTTTAGTTACCCCTGTACCCCCTGGCGGAGGGGGCGAAGAAAAGTAGGATTTTTTTAGAGCTCCCTCCACTGTGTAATTACAAACATTTATGTTAAGAATATTTATTTGACCTATAATAAATACTTACCCCTTCAATACCCTCAACCCCCCCCCTTATTAAGCAACAAACCTTTACATTTATAAACTGTGTTATGTTGTACATGTGTCTAAAATTTGAAATGAATATGTTACGTCGTTTGCGAATTACCAATAGTCGAGGAAAAAGTATAATATCCCCACTTAACACCTAACCACTCAAGCAATTAAGCTCAAAATCTAATAAAATCCACACCTCGTCATGTCACATAAATGTTCCAAATTTAGATTATATCTTAACGCGTTCTTGAGTTATCGTGTACACAAGAAGGTTAACATACATACACAAAACTTTTTTCGTTTCATCTTAAAATCTCGACGTTTCAGAATATTTTGGGCCTATTTAACTAATAATTTTATTTTATAAACAAACTCCAAATTAGAGGGCCTTTCCAACGATGTCAGAAAAATCTTTCTGGAAAAAAAATATCCGAAAACTAATGTGGTTTCTGAGCATATAGATATTCATCTGTCATTTATCAGCTCATTGTGTACTTCAAAGTCGTGCCAAAGACATTTTAAGGTTAGAGACACTTGTTTACTCTTAAATAATTAAATCTTTTTTTTGCAGACGTTCGTAAATATCAAAGGTGGTTTTCTAAGTATAAATCAGGTAATTTTTCGGTAATCCGGTAAACCTGGACCAAATGTGAATGTATATTTTTAGTGTGAATTGGATCCAGTAAATCAATCTTTAAATGAAAGTGCCCAGCGATTGTCAACAGAAAAGGCGTTATTCTACAAAAGGACAATGCAAGACTCTGCGCAAGACGAACCCTGGAAAAAAAATTATTATTTGGGGTGGAAATACTCGCCCGATAATGCGCCATCGGATTTCCATCTATTCCGATCGCTACAACATTTTCTAAGTGGCAAAACATTTGAAAATTTGGATAATGTCCAAAACGTCATCTCCAGATATTTTGCTCAAAACCCAATTAATTTGTATCGATCCGGCATTGAAAATGTTCCCACTAGATGGGAAAAGGTTATTGAAAACAAGGGTGATTACACCACCGATTAAAAATAAAATCGTGTTAAACATTTATCTGTTTGAATTTAATGTCAAAAAACGACATTACTCTCCGGTCCCCCGACTACATGTCAAATTCGAGTTTCAGATGGTAGGAACATAATACTTTTTCCAGATTACACTTTTCTTTAGTTGCTTGTGAATAAATTAGGCTGGTCAAGATAAAACAATCACCGTGTACATAAGGATGACAGAAACACTTCAGTCACTCAAATGTTATAGGTGTCTACTTTTAAGATATCTTGACTTATATTTTTAAGATTTAAGATATTAACTTTTAAGATATTGATAACTTGATATATAGCTATGAGTTTATTCTGTGGAAAATACAGTCTTTTGTGCCCTACATTTTGTCACCAATATCGTTCAAATTGGATTATAATAATAAATAATAAATTACAGAGCTGGTTTGGTTTTTTGCTGGACCACAGTGTATAATCGCTAAGCTAATCCGCCTATAGATATTTTTTAAGTAATTTATCTTGTCTTGTCTTCGTATTTAGATTTAAACTTGTAATTGTAAACGCGTATTTTCAGGTAAAATAAGTTTGCGTTCAATTTATTGTAATTCTATTCAAGTTTTCAGAAGTTTTTTAACTGCAGAAGATTATTGGAATAAACGTCACAAACAAGATTATACCATAACAATAAACTTGAACATAATAAGGACACCGGTTACAGAAAATGTATAAATTGCAGGGTAACAACAGATGGGTCAACACATCTACAGCAGTAGTTGTACTGTTAAGCTTCTCATGATGATGTCGTACGCACTGATCTTCCTGGCTATCATCACTGGCTGTTTGGCTCAGAATCTTACTGGTAAGCTTCAATTTATTTTTAAATTGGCTAAAAATGATTATTTTCAAAGGTATTTTATAATTTATGCAACTTTCTGTTTTATAAGGTTATCATAAAATATGGTACTGTTCAATATGGGAAAATCCTGTGTTTCGTATGGAAACAAGGAGTTTTTCCAGTAGTAATCGTTAATCTACTTGCTGATTTAGAAAAGTGTAAAAAAATTAAATATATTTCTATAAATGTTAGTTACTATTTTTTTAAACAATGCATACAGATTATCTCTCGCCGAAATATTTGTGTAATTTGATTTAGGTAATCTTAAATTCACTTTACTCCAGCGTGAGTTTTTAATTCGTATTTAGTCTATAGATTTTAGTATAGATTTTCATTGGAAATATTAAAATATAATATGTGAGGTTGTTTTGCACCCTCTTTTGCCACTTTTTTAAACTTTGCTCAACCTACAGGTTGTTCATATACTGGTGTACGCCAGCTAACTAATACCCTACATATTTTTACAAATTTGGCGTTGTCTGTTATGCATACAAACCCCCTTTGCAACATGGAACTTATTCTTTACCCTAGAGTAGGCGCATCGCAGAAGACTGAAAGAGTATAATTTAATAATTTACTTATTTTGTAATACATATTTATTTATAAAAATATATAAATCCATTATACAGCCTTGTTCCACAAAAATTTCAACCAAAAATACAAATCAAAACTATTGTCTATATTAATATCTAATGTATCAAATTTTGAAACAATAAAACAATATATTCAAGATATAAAATGAAAAAATTATAAAATATAAAACGTATGAGAACCAAACGCGTTCTGCTACTTTTCATAAATCGACATCGTCTATTTTACAAAAGATTACAATTTAAAAATAATATAAAAAATATAATATGAAACCGTACTTTACCTTACATCTAAGGCCCTCGAAAAAAAATTTCGGCAATAATTCAAGCACAAGGGACATTAGGTACTAGTGAAAATTTTGAAATGAAAATTATGAGACCAAAATTATATTATTACTATAAATTATGTGGGGAATTTAGCGACCTTCTTCTCTATTAATTTTTGGTTTGTTGGATTCTAGGTCCGGGAAAAATCCGAAAATTATGTAATGGTTGTACTAAATTTAAGACAGGCACTTGCGTTGTCAGTACATATAGTAATACATATAACCAGCCATTCAAAGAAAAAACATCAAAGTTGGCCGAGCAAACAAATTACTTGTTTCTATTCTCAACCTTAAGTTTATAACCTTTTGAATTGTCAAGGCCCTCACATTATATAACAGCCATTTTTTATTTTACTGTTGTGACAGTCACTTATCAAAGTTCGACAACAACAGTTTCGCTTCTGAGCTTCGACACTATTTCTCTCTCTCTCTTTCTCTCTCTCTCTCGTTCATAGCCAGATTTGATCACGTTTTTTGTGCTTGTGAATCACGATCTCCGAGACAAATAGATACGGATAGATGCTTTGGATACGTGTGTATTAGGGTGGACCTTAATATTTTTTTCGTTTTTCTCAGCGGGCCAGGTGAAAATCAGTTCTGGGTACCTAAAACTTGAGCGGAAACCAAAACTGCCGCAATCGGAACCTTTTTTCCTATGCCGCAAAAGCGCCGGAAGTTTCTTATGGGATTTACACGTTAAAAATCACTGAAAACGTTCGATACGCTCAAAAACTATGAAAATCATCAAATCTGATAGTCGCAAGGATATATTTCCATGAATTTTTTCCTCCTGAATCAGATGGAACCGTCAGATTTCGTTTAATCGTTGTGAAAAAAATTATGAGCGAAAAATTGCAGAAAAAAACACCAAATTAAACTAAAAAAAATTTAAAAAGACGAAATAATTAATTATGGTGATTGTACCTGACTCTGAGGAGTATTAAGCATATCATGATTCAAAAGTTGAGGTAAAAACCTACAATTGGACGTCCGGTTTAAGTCTGTAGGTGCCTCTAAACCGGAGTTACGATCATTTCAAGTTGTACGCAAAATTCAATAACTCGTTGTTGTGTAACATATACAAAAACATTTCTTAATTACTTAATTAGTTTGTCCTGGCGTGGGTACTGGAACCTTCGGCGTAGAAACAAAAACTGACGTTTTCCACGCGTTTTGCCAACTAAGTTGGCGAAACAGCGCGTCGAGAAAAGTATTGTAGTTCGATGTTTCGTGGAAAACGTCCAGTTTTTTTTTTAAATTTGTAACTGTAGCTAAAAATTTGTTTTCTCACAGAGGATATAAGCTCTGAGGTAGTGGGATCTTCCCTTGAACGTGATGGTTTTAAGTTCATCGTTTTTGGTCGGGTAAGTATAGCATACTAATTAATTATTTATATTTCTCTCAAAATTTTTATCAATGCCGTGTGTATTCCGGCGAGCCGCTACTGAGAGTCCAACAGAGGTCACTATTGTTACCAACCATTCACCATAAGCTGCTCTCTAATTCAAATCAGCTGATTATAGTAACTGATCTCGAATAGTTCGCCATACTTTTGGTGTGATGTTTCTACCTGGGAGGCTACCCTTCTGGGTGCTAATACGGAAATTTTCTTCGACGGTATTTAAAACTTTAACTTTCAGCGATAAACTTTTGTTTTCCGTAGCCACCTTAACAAAAAACTAAACGCTCAGAAAATAATGAAACCAGGTTAACTAAACCACGAAAATGGTTAACTTTTCGAACTTAGAACGAGAACACAAGGTTCTTTTTATTTATTTTTTATTATCCTAACGATGAAACCAAATTTAAGGAATTTTGTCTGGTCAAAGAATTATGGCCCAATAACGAATTAAGTTTCAGGTTAAATACCCTTCAGTTTTAAGTGAAATAGATAAAAATATAGCTGATTTTATTTATTTGCAACCTAAGAATGAAGGTTCATGCCATATTTTGAACCGTTTTATCTCTACACATGACTGAAATATTTTATAAAAATACATTAAAAATGGAAACTTCGTTTTCCAAACGGCTGTGGCTGTTCAGGATTTTTCATAAACAAACCTTTAAATTTTTTTAAAGCTAGCACAGGCCGACAAAATTAGGCCAACCCTCTAACCCAGAAACCAGAATATATTTTTCCGAAGGTTTTGATGCGCTGAATCCGAATCCGAGGTCCAAATCTCTCAATTGGCTCTGTTTTTCGAGATATTCTAACCCAAAAGTGCAAGAGCGATTTTGACCTATATTTGAGGTTATGTAGCATCGCATTTTTTTTCTCAAAAAACTATGAAAAGCATCTTAAAAGTACAAGCCTTGCTCTTTTAAATGCCGTTGAGTTTGCTCAAATATCTTATTTTTCCTTGAGATATCGCATTTTGAAATTTTTATGTTTGTATGAATGAATTTCTCTATATTAAGTACCACGTGTATATCAAACAGAAGGAAACACTGAAAATGTTTGGAAATTCAATAGCAGGTCAATGTTTTCTTATGTAAAAAGACCTGCTCGTTCAGAATCCAAGGTCAGATTCTTTCTGACCTGACCACGCGATTTAAATACACAAAAATTTAAAATGCGATATCGCATCGAAAAAAGATATTTGAGTAAACTCGACGTCATTTAAAAGGGCAAGGCATGTACTTTAAGATGTTGTTCATAGTTTTTTGAGAAAAAAAAATAGCGATGCTACATAACCCTCAAATATAGGAAAAAATCGCTTTTTTTGCACATTTAGGTTAGGATATCTCAAAAACCAGAGCCAATTGAGAGATTTGATTCAACCGCATCAAAACCTTTGGAAAATATATTTTGGTTTCTGCGTTGAAATATTGTCGGACTGTGTAGTACATACTTCAGGTGTGTTGTTTATGTGTTGTTTAATATCATCTAAAACCATAAACGGTTCATTAAACGGTAATTACTGTGGAATAGCTGTCATTAATGTAACAGACATCACCTCATATATGTACTTAGTAGTTGTAGTTCTTCAAGTTCTACACTGTGCGTATGGCGTTGCTTTCATTGGAATCACATCTAAAGATAACACGTTATACTCGTAGTTTCTTAAAATGCTTATCATAATAAGCTACATCTTCTGACTAAGTACCACATATTGTGGTAACTAGTTGAGGAGGTAAATATATGTCTGTCAGAGCTTCCTTAAACGTTTGTCATGAGTACTTAACGTGCTAAAAGAAATCACATTCGGTTTTACCTTTTTAACTAAAAGGGAACTGCCTCTTATTGTTTCTGCTATTCGGTTAAGTTCATGAGCTGCATATGTAAAGTGTATCATATTTAGTAAGGTTTCTGCGTCAATTAACATTAGTAATGCTTTCTAGTATTGTCTTGATCTGAGCGTAAACAGTGAAATCACTCTCACAAACTTTACAACTGATTTGTGGTTGGTTCCGTCTAATATCTTAGAAGCAACTAAATGGCTGCCACCACCACTGTCAGGTGTTAACGCACCAATTAAAAAAATTGTCACTGAATGTCAGCATGCGTCGGTTGTTTCGTCTATAATGAACTATTCAAAATTTTCCACAACGTCGCGTCGTTGCAAATGTTTTTGTTCAATATATTTTTGTAGAATCTGACATGACATGATATTCTTCGGTACCTTATTCAGAAACGTCAGTTCTTATGTAACGAAATATTTGCCACAAAGACTACCGTGAGGTCGTAGAAGAATAATAATGGCATCGTTATCATGACCACTACGCGAAGCATGACTTGTCAAGTCAAATCTTTGGCTCCCCTCAAGATTGAGTACCGTTTTTTCGAAATCAAACAAAGACCAAATAAGAATTTTGTACAAATTTTGTACATTTTTGTACAACCAAGAATGATTTTTGTACACCATGTTTAACCGGCCGAAATCGAAATTAAAAATCGTACTCAAAACTTGAGGTCTGTATACACTTTCTCCAAAATCAAATTTGAATTATACCATTAGAAAGATCGAATTTTGTACATTTTTGTATATCCAAAAATTATTTTTGTAGATCCTTCAAAAATGAAAAAATCAAGTGTCAAAAGTGGTACACAATCCTGACAATTTTTAAAAACTGAAAAATTCATATGTTTATACGTCATCATATAGAGTGATTTTTGTACATTTTTGTACAACCAAGGATTATTTTTGTACACCCTATTTAACGGGCCTAGAATAAAAATTAAAATGGTACTCAAACTTGAGGTCTGACCAAGAATTACTTTTTGTACACCTTATTTAACCGGCCGAAATTGAACGAAATACAAAAATGGTACTCAAACCTGAGGCCTGTGTACACTACCAAAAACAAATTTTAGACAAGTAGTGAAAAGATGTGTTACACCCTCTCAAAAATGAAAACATTCAAATCTGAGACTCAATTTTGACAATTTTTGAAAACTTTGGAAAATTCATCTGTTTATACGTCATCACATACAGCCATAGTACAAAGCAATATATATAATAATATATTATTACCGAAAAAAAAGCAGTACAAAATGAACCAAAATATAATAAAAATATAATAAAAAAACTTTACCTGAGTGTAACAAAGTTTTATCATGTTTGTCCTTATTAAAAATATTATGTGAGTTTTAAATTTACAAATAATAAATGGTACATCTAATACGGAATTCCAGTTTAGGTATAAGAATTATATGTGTACAATCATATTTTTATGGTAAAGAACAGTTAGAAATAAAAGTGATCACAAAGGAAAAGTCAAGTAACAAACTAGTTCAATAATTATGTATATTATCGTTCGGATTTACAACAATTGTTTTCACACTATGTACACTAGCACCACAGTCTTCCTGAGCACCAGAGCCTCGTATCCTTTAAGTCGTCATACAACTCCCATTTGGAAGTTGTAAGGCAGTAAGCCATATAGTGTCCGATCTCCTGTATATTTATGACGTATAACGTATGAATTTTTCAGTTTTTCAAGGATTGTGTACCATTTTTGACACTTGATTTTTTCATTTTTGAAGGGTGTACAAAAACAATTTTTGGGCGTACTAAAATGTACAAAATTCTATCTTTTTTTAATAGTATAATTAAAATTTCATTTTGGAAAAAGTGTACACAGAACTCAAGTTTGAGTACCATTTTGTATTTCGATTTAGGCCGTTGAAATAATGAGGTGTACAAAAATAATTCTTAGTTGTACAAAAATGTACAAAAATCACTCTATATGATGACGTATAACATATAAATTTTTCAGGTTTTCAAAAATTATCAAGATTGTGTACCACTTTTGACACTTGATTTTTTAATTTTTGAAAGGGTACAAAAATATACAAAATTCGATGTTTTTAATGGTATAATTAAAAATTTGATTTTAGAAAAAGTGTACACAGACCTCAAGTTTGAGTACCATTTTTGTATTTCGTTCGATTTCGGCTGGTTAAATAAGGTGTACAAAAAGTAATTCTTGATAAGACCTCAAGTTTGAGTACCATTTTTAATTTCTATTCTAGGCCCGTTAAATAGGGTGTACAAAAATAATTCTTGGTTGTACAAAAATCACTCTATATGATGACGTATAAACATATGAATTTTTTCAGTTTTTTAATAATTGTCAGGATTTTTTCATTTTTTGAAGGACATTTTGTACAAAAATAATTTTTTTGGATGTACAAAAATGTACAAAATTCGATCTTTTTAATGGTATAATTCAAATTTGATTTTGGAGAAAGTGTACACAGACCTCAAGTTTGAGTACCATTTTTAATTTCGATTTCGGCCGGTTAAACAGGGTTTAAAAATTATTCTTGGTTTGTACAAAAATGTACAAAATTTGTACTAAATTCTCATGTGGTCTTTGATTGATTTCGAAAAATGGTACTCAATCTTGAGGGAGCCCAAATCTTTTTACATTGCCTTTTGAAAACTTTCTAAACGTGTACGTGATTGAACCGACAGCAATCGTTCTTGTATTTGCAGGGTAACTTCCATACAGCTGGAGCGGTGTGCAGATCCAACGGCTATACTTCTGTCAAGATAGATAACCAACACAAGAGTGACCTTGTCACTTCACTTCATTACCAAGCAGTCAGGTACGTGAAGGCAAAACTCTAAACTTGGTTTTCGAACTGTGCGTCAGTGTAGTGTCCCAGTAAAGTAGATCACTTACTGCAGATTAGAACATTAATTTGTCAATCTAATGGGAATTAGAACAAATGAGTTACGGGTTACGATTACAGCCATTTGAACTTGACTTTTACACACAAAAAATAAGATTCCTTTTTGTGACTTCTTTTACTTTGTGACTGAGTATACGTCTACATATTTTAACATTCTCTTGTAAATATGCTTTCATAAAAACGACGATTCACTAACATACAATGATTTTATTTTGTGTCAATATGATTATAATAAATTATATTTTTTAGCTATCAGCGGACCTTTTGGTCATTGGCCAGCAGACTGTTTGATGGAATAACTTGGGCCTTTGACTCTGTCGAAGATCCAGTAAATACTTCAACTGGGCACAGGGTGAACCTAACAATGCCGGTGGCAATGAAAAATGCATTGAAATCCTTAAAAACGGACAATGGAACGATAGGGAATGCATCATCCAGGGGATACGTTTTTGTGCGAAAAAAAGTTGTAATTAATTTTGTAATTCAGTTCCAATTTTTCGCCAGATGCCACTAAATTTTCGGTAATATGCTTATAAAACTGGAAATGATAAATAAAGATTAATTAGTTGACTACATACATTATATAAGAGTAGTATCTTTACTTGTTTACATGACTGTTACGTATCGCCAACAAAAGTCTTTCAAAATATATAATAAACTCTCTCTAGCTACCTATTGATATTAATTGTTGGTACCAACGAACAATGTATATGAGGAAAGAGTACAGGTAAACCTCGTTTTGCGCAGGATCGATTTACGCCGATTCAAAATATTTACGACGGTTGTTGCCGGCCGTGGACTCCCGGTTCGGCCGACACCAGATGAGAGTAGGCGCTGTGATACTAATACCAGACACACTTTTAAGGACGCTCTAGACGTTCAATCATTTTGACCAAAAACTTGAGTCAATCGATTGTATCAAACGTGATTGATCGTTTAGAAACTCGTTTGACAAAAAATAATTTTCAGATGATTGCATCTTTTTTCGTTTTAAAAAGGTTTGGCGGTGTTAATTACGGTGAATGCAAAATGCTGCGTAACTAAATGAAATAAGGGCAACATATTTTATAGTTAGACTCATTTTAAAATTAAGGAACTATTCACGCATTGTATTTTAAATTAAAAAATGATCAAAATGGTTTTACAGGCGATACGAAGTTTTAAACGATACCTGCATTAAACAAAAGCAAAGTATCCTACTATTTCTGGTTATTACATTGTATGTTTACTGGTAGCATAAGCATTCAATCATTTCAAATTTATTTTTTCTTAGCTAAATCCCTCATCTATTCATCATTTTGTAAGAGGTAAAACTCTTCAGAACCAAGTAGGTTATACAATCAAAAAACAAATCGGTAGCCATTATACACTCGACATTCATTATCAGATGTTTCTATATTTTCGAAAGTGCCTTGTATAGCGTTCAAAAATGTCAACTACTGTAAGTTGACCTTAATCATTTTATTTTGAGTCGAGGAATCTTTGATATTACTTTATTCTGTGTCACGTTGATCTAGCATTACACTCAATTCGCGGATACCCAGTATATACGTACAGGGTGTGATAAATAAATACCTTGAAAAATACATTTCGAAAGAGTTCACATGAAATCTTCGAACAGGTCGGGTCTCTTTTTTTATTTTAAACTTTGGAAATAGCAACAGATAAAGCAGACGCTTATCGTGATCCGGAGATGACGCCATACTTTTTCTTAAAGATAACACAATACTCTGGCTTACTGGCAGAATCTGGTAGAGTATTGTTACCTAATATTAAAAAAAAAAAAGGAAAAAAGGAATTTAACTTCTATAAATTTTTGTAATATCTATAATATCGTTGGACTAGTGGTATGGTGACCAAGAAGGCCATTCAGTTGAATAAGTCGACCAAACGATTTGAGTTAGTCAGACAATTATTGCAATTAAAAGAAAAAACTGAATTTGTTGACGAAACCAATACCCAAGAAGCATATTTAGATATTCCCGTACAATGTTAGAAAAAAAGTGGATTATCACGTCTAGATAATAAAGTATCTAATATTTTTTTATTAAATACTTTGAAATTTTTCCAGTTGTTGCAGATCTGAAACAACTGATTACAGGTTCTCACCACATTTTATCATAATATAAAAATCAAATATTTCAGTTGTAATTGAAATCGGTTGAAATTTTAAATAACAAATTACAAAAACACGAGATTCTTCTAAAATTATCGGAAGAGGTTATTGAATGAAAATACTTGTACCACGATTTTACAACTGTTTGTCTTTTTACAAAAATGTATTACAACGTTTGAATGTTTTTAAATTTTTTGATTTTTAATTTCATAGATTATAAAATAATTTTGAAAAGTCTGTTTTTACCAACATTTAAGACATTAATTTAATATCCCAAAAGTAACAATATATACAATGTGTTCCGATTCTTAGGTGTACAAGCCATAGCTTGTTAATGAAAAACCAAATGAAAATCTAATAACTTTCTCTGATTACTCTACGGGAGCACACATTTCTGCAGTTTGTAACTTTGGCCATGGCTTGAGCTGATATGATTTTTCTAGAACGATTTAAAGAAATTATATTAGCATTTTTTTTTACCGAAAATATATCACAAGGTTTTTCCGGATCTGTCAAAATTCCTCTGTACTAATTTGGATTACAAAATGTTTTCTTTTCTAACGTTTTTTATTCAAATCTCAAATTTGTACATTTTTGTACATTTGTACATTTGTACAAAATTGACTTAGTCGAAACATATTTAATAAACTGGAAAAAGTGACAATCGCAATTTGACAATGATAGGTCAAACTGCAAGAATATATCCGTGCAGTGCGCGAGAAAAGAGGTGAGATTTCATTTTGAATACTTTCTCAATAACCTAAAAAGCGACCATCAGACAGACAAAAATATTTTCAAAAAATGGTTTCATCAAATTTGACAAATTCTAAAAGAAAAACAAAGTACGTACAAATCAAATTGTCTTGATAGTGAAAGCGAGATAAATTATTTTTTCAATGGAATTACAACTTGTATGCATTTATTACATTTTTGCTGCTCTAGGGGAAAGAGACATAAATCTTGTTATTTCTAAAGTTATTAATAAATTGTTGTCAAATTGCGATTGCCAATGTTTTTACATGTTAACAAATGCGTACTCGAAGTCAATTTTTTATTAATAAAAATTTACAATCTTGAGATTTGAATACAAGCATTAGTAGGTAAAAATTTTTTGTAATCCTATTTGGACATATTATGTAGCGTAACTTCTATATATATATGTAGTAACACACATCTCCATCCGCGGTACACAATTGGATCGATGTTGTTTTTATTTTGTCCAAAGTTTTCGAACTTTCTTGTCGGACCTCTATACCTATGTCTAAAAAACGATAACAATGTGTTATGATCGTACTAATTGACCATTTGTATAATGGCTTTACATAATACGTGTCAGTTGTTTTCCTGTCTGGTTCTAGATTCGTTTTAATTACCGTCATCTACTAATTAGTACAAAATGAAGTAATAATTACATGACCTACAAGAAAATTGTATAAATTGTTCACCATCTTTAGAAAAACTATCAAACGTTTCTGTTAACAAGAAGCAGAATGATGTCCTACGCTTTGTTGTTGTTGGTTGTTGTTGCTGGCTGTTTAGCTGAGGATCAAAATCCTAGTGGTAAGTAGTAAGTTAAGTCTCGGTCAAAGTTTCAAATACATGTCTTACAATTATTTATATTTAATAGTATTGATCAGTTCTGATTATTCATATAACATATCGCAATATAAATTTTTCATTATTCTTTAAAAACTATATAAACGTATCACTCCTTTCAGATTTTAAACCATTAGAGCCAGAACAGTATGGAGATAGTCCTTACCGGGTGTTTGGTAAGGTGAGTACATATACCGATAACTTTACTTCATATTAAAAATTGCAAAAGTGAGTGAACCAATTGTCATGGTTATTCTCAAAAGTGGGCGTGGTCGAACATCACGTCACATACACACGTAATACAAGCCACTATCCAATAAGATTCTCGTTAACCATAATCACACCTACTCACAATTTTACTATCTGTTAACATCACAGGACACGGGTTATTTAACATCACAGGGTACATTTTAATTGAGCATGTGTTGTTAATAAAGCTCTTGTTTTTATATTTTTAATTTTTCTTATTATTTCTCCAATATTCTATTATATGTATGACGATTTGTTTTCTTAATACCACACTCTATTTTGTAGGCAAACTATTTCATGGCTTTGGAAGTATGCGCAGCCAATGGTCTAAGATTAATCAGAATAAATGACCAGAACAAAAACGATGAAGTCACCTATTTCATCGAGAAACTGACAGGTAAGTCTTAAGAAGAAAACCAAAATATATATTACTCAAACAACTTCCACACCTAGGTGAATTCCACTACCCTGCAAGATTTTGCCCCTGGACAATTTCAGAATTGCTCTTCAGAATTGCTCAGATCTCATCATGTCGATTTTTGAGATATTCTAATCTAAAAGTGTAAAAAACACTGTTTTTTGACATATTTAAGATTATGTGATACCGCGACATCGAATTTTATTTTCTTTTTGATTTTCAGTATACCTAAAACGATAATTGTTATTATCCTTTATTTTTAGTTTTTTTTCAATAAATTTCAGAATAAAAATAATCTAAGTAAAGACGCCATTCTATCATTGAAAAATAGTTCATGAAAGTTCCATATATACTTTTTTTTTTAATTTTAGTCAACTCAGGTCGCTCATAGTATTTTCTTTGGAAATTTTGAAAATCTGAACTTCGACCTTGCAGATTCATGTTTTGATATACACGTGTCCCTAATGGGTTTTCAGGTATTGGATGCTACATTACCTCAAATATGTCAAAGAACAGTGTTTTTTGCACTTTTACGTTAGAATACCTCAAAAACCTGACGTGATAGAGCAATTCAAGCATTTTGTTTTTAATGGGAAAATTACTTCGGAAACAACTATTCATTGTCCAGTGGCACAAAATTTTAAAAATTTGTAGCGTAGTGTTATAGACATTGAAACGGTAACTGATTGTAGAAAATAGTAAAGAGAATTTGGTTTATACAACGATGTATATTATGTTGTACCTATTATCTACAGGTACATTTAAATATATCTACAGACATTTGTTTAAATGTTTCTAATTTAGTTACTAAATTACTATGTACAACAAACTAAAAGTGGATTTCGTGAGAAAGAATGTGTAATTATGAAAAGATTGTATATACAATTTGAATGGTTTAACTAATTTGAATTTGTATAGATACCTATTTACTTACAAGAAGATGAAATAATATATTATGTCATAAGGGCAGAAAGTAGGCTTAGCAACCTAAAGCTGTTTTCAACAGAAAGCAAAAAGCGCTACTAAATATGAAGTAACGCCTTCAACTAAATGAACCATAAAATATAACTCAAATTTAGTTTTTGGTCTTTCTCATAAATATGCAAGCACCACATTTTTTATTGTTTTTTTGTTTATTCCATATATTCATATTGTTTTTTATACATTTGCCTCTATTTCATTAGATACAAATTAAATGCAACAATCCTCTCTTAACTCGGATGGAGTACATGAAACTTTAGAAATTACGAGTTCCAACCACTAAACACTTTTTCCCCATTTTGACTAACGCAACATGCTTAAAATATACAATTAGTAAAAATTTTAGGTTTAGGTTTAGTCTTTGGTTTTCAATAATTAACAGATTAGGTAGTTAACTAAATAAAATAATTAATAGTTTAAAATTCAGTCAAATTAAAAAGTGAGTGTTGTTTGACAGTAAATAGAAAATAATAGGGAATATTAAAAACAATAGAATAAATCTTCCTCATAAGTAATGTCCGCTTATTATTTTAAACTCTTCTGTTTAAGATTAAAGATATTCAAATATTTAATATACATCTTTCTATTACTTTATCGTTTCACATAACAGAAGTAAAATATCTATTTTCTCATTATAGCAAATTACCAAGCACATTTATGCTTATACTACTATTAATTTGTTATTTTTGTTTAACGAATCCCGAACTCCAAATAAATAAACATTTCGCACAAGATATACTATTTGAAAGTTGGTGATACTTTGACATTTTGGAGTTTTGTCTTTTTGCTTTGGACTGTCTATTGAAAATAAATACATAATAAGAGACACTGAAATTTCATTTTATTTACGAGTTTTCTGAGAATCTAGACACTTAATTTTTTAGCTATCACCGGACCTTACTGGACATCGGCAAGCAGACTATATGACGGGCATACGTGGGCATTCGCTGTTGGAGATCCAGTGAAATACTTCAACTGGGCAGCCGGTGAACCCAACAACGCTGGTGGAAATGAACAATGTGTTGAAATTTTAAGACGAGGTGAATGGAACGACAAGGACTGTGCAACTGAACGCTTCGTCCTCTGCGAAAGTAGACAATAAGTAGCGAAATTATATTGACAACCAATTTTTGGCGATCTATCTGTCGATGCGCTGATACAATAAATAAATATTAAATCTATATCTCTATGTTCTATTATTTAGTTCACTCATTAGTTAGAATTTATGATGTCATCATTCAAAACAAAAATGTAATGCAGGTCGATGACGTGGGTCAATATAAAAAGTATTAAGACCTCAGTTTTCCAAAAAATAATGTGTTACCATTTGCTAAGTCTAGCACAACCAATTTAAAATATCTAGTTCTTTAAAAACTGGATGATTACTTGATGATATTACTTACAATTGGTGTAAAACATTATAATATAAAAGCGTGTTATAATAAGAAATATGTCTTATAGAGCTGGAATTCTTTTTTTTAATTATGATATAAAAAATTATGTCTTCAAGTAAATAGAAAACTAACAATGACCTTCCTCTTCCAATTGGGAACTCTTTTTGTAATATTATTGTTGTTATTGGTCTGCATCAATGGCATTTTAAGATGACAATTCCTCCCTTCATTTTCAAAAACTGAAGAGGACAGGAGTTACCGGTAAAGAAAATAAAATTTAGAAAATGAAAGGAAAATGATGTGCTTGTCAATCTGTAGAGACTTTAAAATGTCATATTTGAATTCCCCCTACCTCAAAAAACATACAAAACCACATGTCACATGGGTCTCATTATCATCAGCTGCATACCATATGTTATAAACCTCATAGGGCGCACTGGGTATGGTATACCCAGGGAGAAATTAAACCCGTTCGTCCCTCGTGCATGATTAAGTGGTGAAATCTAGTGTGTGTAGGGAAATAATTTCTACTATCCTCCTATAGAACCCCCATAAAAGATGTGGATATTAATTTAGCTACGTGTTGGTGAATTTGGTTATCGGGTATACCATAAAAAATGCGCCCAATACGTCGAGACGTCCACGATTTATGTAAATCATTTGGTGTGGATAGAGTGGTTTATTTCACTACTTCATTCGAAGATGTTGATGTTTTACATTAAGAACTGCGTTATAACTTTTTATAAAAAAATAAAGTCTTACTATAAATGTTTGAGTTGCGACAGACCAATATGCAAAATGAAATATTGCAGGAGATGTTAAAAGAATGTAGTATTAATCTATCTTCTCGTGATTTTAACACACTTTTTATATCCATGTAGAAAAAAAACGCCGAAGGAATCACTACTGTACGAAGGAATTACTACCACATCCTGTTTTTATATATTTACTAGTAATTAGACTAAATAACCAAAATCATCAGGTTATATTCTTGAAAGTGCAATACTTTCCTTATGACCTTTATAATATATATGGCATTAATGACATTCAATTCAGTTATTGAAATGACTGAAAATTCAATGTTTAGTTTGGCTATTGGTACATAAATTTTCATAAAATTTTAATATTTTCCTTTTACGAGTATTCTATTTTAATCTTCCCCTTCTCATACGTCAAAGGAGGGAGGGGGAGAGTGATTTGAATAGAAAGTAGTGAGTAGATTTGAATAGAACTCTAATTTTATATACCCTATATTATTAATCTATTTATTTATTTATTTTATTTATTTATTTAGAATACACCATCCAATACCCAAAGCCAATTACTGGATGGGAATTAATACAAACAAGAAATACAATATTTAAAATAAACATATATACAAGTACATAGATAATATAATACAAAAAAAAACAATACACAAAAAAAAATATTTTTGCGGACTATAGCTTCTTCAATCTACCAATGGTGGAGTTAAAAATATCTAGTCTGTCCTGCAGGTCATTACAATAATTACACATAAAATAAAGGGGTGAAAATTTTAGCAAATTTGTACATGGCGTATGAAGATAAAATGTCAAATTATTACGACTCTCTAACCTTGGTATACAAATACGAAGTTGTCCAATAATTTCTGGAGCATCTATTATATTATTAAGCAATTTGTATAAAAACACTAATGATTGAGTGCGTCTTCGATTTAACAAGCTTTGAAACGAAAATCTATTAAGAAGGAACATTTGAGGTACACCAGTAGGTGGATAAAATCCATCTACCTAATCGAAAAGAGAGATATTTTAAAAACGCCTTTGAATATTTTCTTGTGTTATGTTGTCTGTATATATCATGTAACCTGGATGCCTAATTATAGATGCATATTCCAATTTTGATTTGACAATAGCGTTAAACAGAAATATTAGAGTATTTATATCAATAAGTCCTGCAGTGTTTCTTATAACAAATCCGACATTTCTATAGGACTTCCCTACTATATTTTTACATGCATATTAAAGATTAACCTCTCATCAAAAATTAGACCAAGGTCCTCTATCTGATTTACACGATTAAGAATACGACCTCCTAATTTATATTCAAAGTAGTTATTATTTCCTGGAATAAGACATTACATTACATTTACTTACATTAAGAGGAAGATTGTTTATTAAACACCATTCATTAATTGTGTCTAAGTTGTTCTGCAGCGTTTGACAGTCCTTATTCGTAGATATATAATGAAATTTTTTTATGTCATCTGCGTATAACAAATAGCAAACGTCCAAATCTGCGACAATATCATTAATAAATAGCACAAACAGGAGTGGCCCCAATACTGAACCTTGTGGTACTGGTGGATGTTACCGCTATATCAAATGACTTAGCACCTCGATGTTCAACATATTGCAATCGATCATTAAGGTAAGATTCAAACAACTTGACAAGATTAGGTGGAATTCCTGCATAGCTGAGTTTGCGTAAAAATATTGTGATCGACTCTGTCGAAGGCTTTACTAAAATCCGGGTAAATAACATCTACTTGTATGTTAGCATCCAAATAAGTTGAGATGTATTGAGTTACGCAAAAAAGATTGGAAATAGTGGACCTATTTTTAATAAAACCTTGCTGATGAATGGACATTTGCCCTTGGATATGAGTGTAAAGAACAGAGTGCAGCGCTATTTCGAACACCTTTGCGAAGTTGCATATAATTGTAATTTGCCTATAGTTTTCTACATTACTTTTATAAAATAATCGCCTTTTTAAAAACTGGACATATTCTAGATCTTTTCCACATAGTTGGGAATGAATTAGTACCTAATGCTAAGTTGAAAAGTATTAAGAGAGGTTCAGCAAACACATATGCGCTGGTCTTATCACAAACGCTGGTATTTCATCTGGCCCTTTAGTAAATTTAGGTTTAAGATTTTTTTAAAGCTCTCAAAACATCATCTGAACTAAATTTATTAAAATACAAAGTATGCTATAAAAGGTTACTTTCAGTTATATAATTGACAGTATTGTTTTGTATCTTATTAGATTTATTAATGGAACTACTAAAGAAGCGTCCAAAGCCATCAACAATTTCTTGTAGGGACGTCAACGGTTGGTCATTGAAAATTAAAGATTCAGGGATGACAGAAGCCGTTTTCTTTGAATTGATATATGTCCAGAACGTATTAATATCATTTTTTAAATTATTTTCAATATTATTATTAAGTATGTTTTATGCGCTGAAGCGATATTTCTTTTTACCTCTTCTCTTAACACGTTGGAATTCGCGGTAGGTTTCGATATTACCCTTTTTTTTATATAATTTAAACAACTTAGATTTGTTTTTTATATCTTGAATAATTAAGCCATTATACCAAGGGGGATACTGATATCTCGATGAACATGGTTTAGTTTTTGGAACGCAGGTATCAAATATTTCTCTTAGACTTTTATAAAAGAGTTCACAGGCTAAGTTCACATCACTATGTTGATGCAATATATTCCAATTAAATTTCTTATCTGTTCGTACATAGAAAAAAAGTTAGCTTTACGAAAGTTATATTTGTATCCTTGATTGTCTGCTATGTTATACGACATAGTTGTTTTATCAATTTGAAATGTTACCTTAAGTGCAGGATGATGCAAATCTTCTTTCAACAAAATATCATGAGATTTTTCAACGTAACAGATTTTGTTCGAAATGATAAGATCTAAGATACGTTCATTGATGTTACGTGTTAATGGTGGTGATGGTGTTACGTATTAATACATATGTTAAAAAAATTATTTCACCTAATTTGAATTATTACATTGTTATGACAATATTAATTATTACATTGTTCTGTGTTGCGTTGTTCTGATTTTACACTCAAATCGCGGATACCCAGTTTGTACGTACAACGTGTAATAAATAAATACCCTCAGAAATAGTTTACATTCGAAGAGGTCGGATCTCTTTTCTTATTTCACACTTTTTGAAATAGCAACAGACAAAGATGGTGACGCTTACCATGATCCGGAGATGACACCATAATTACTTTAATGGTAACACAATACTCTGGCAGAGTATTGTGTGTGACTCTAGAGTATTGTTACCTAATATTAAAAACAGTAAAAAAGGAATTTAACTTCTTTTTAATTTTTTTAATATCATATAATACCGTTGGTCTGGTGGTCTGGTGACCAAGGAGGCCATTCAGTTTAACAAGCCGACCAAACGATTTGAGTTAGTGCGACAATTATTACAATTAAACGAAAAAAAACTGAATTAATCGACGAAATCAAAACCCAAGAAGCATATGTACAATGATAGAAAAAAGTGAATTATCACGTCCAGATAATAAAGTATCTAAATTTTTTTATTAGTTGCTTTGAAACTTCCAGTTTTCCAGTTGTTGCAGATCTGAAACAACTGCTTACGGATTTTCGTTACATTTTATCATAATTTGAAAATCAAATAATTCAGTTGTAATTGAAATCAGTTGGAATTTTAAATAACAAATTATGAAAAATCGAGATTCTGATAAATATATCGGAAGAGGTTATTGAAAGAAATTGACAATTATGATAGGTAGTACTTCAAAAACTGCAAGTATATATCCCAATGCGCAAGAAAATAGGTGAGACTTTATTCTGAAATACTTTCTCAATAACCCAAAAACCGACCATCAGACAGACAAATATTTTCAAAAAAAATGCTTTGATGAAATTTTACAAACTCTAAAGAAAAACAAAGTACCGTACAAAACAAATTTTCTTGATAGTGAAGGCAAAGTAATTTTTTTTTTCAATGTAGTGACAACTTACCTAATACCTAAATGTTATTTCTTGCCATTACCATATTTTTTTTTCTTTTTTAAAATACCTACGTACTCGATGTCAATTTTTTATTACAAAATAAATACAAACCCGAGATTTGAATACAAGCATTAATAAAAAATATTTTGTAATCCAATTTGAACATAGTAGGTAGCGCAACTTTGACCACACAAATCTCCAAAACGGTTGACAATTGGACCGAGTCTTTTTTTATTTCGTCTATTAGCAATTTTTTTACCAAAAGTATATCACAAGGTTTTTTCGGATCCGTCAAAATTCCTCTGTACCAATTTGGATTCCAAAATGTTTTTTTAACGTTTTTTCTTCAAATCGCAAATTTGTACATTTTTAATAATAAAAAATTGACTTAGTCAAAACATATTTCATAGACTGGAAAAAAATGGCAATCGCAATTTGACAATGATAGGTCAAACTGCAAGAATATATTCGTGCAGTGCGCGAGAAAAGAGGTGATATTTCATTTTGAATACTTTCTCAATAACCTAAAAAGCGACCATCAGACAGACAAATAATTTCAAAAAAATGGTTTGATCAAATTTGACAAATTCTAAAGGAAAACAAAGTACCGTACAAATCAAATTGTCTTGTAGTCAAATTGCGAGTGCCATTTTTTTACATTTTAACAAATGCTTATTCGATGTCAATTTTTTATTAATAAAAATTTACAATCTTGAGATTTGAATACAAGCATTAGTAGGTAAAAAATATTTTGTAATCCTATTTGGACATAGTATGTAGCGTAACTTATATATGTATAACATGTAGCGTAACTTATATATGTAACTTATATATATATGTAGTAACACACATCTCCATCCGCGGTACACAATTGGATCGATGTTGTTTTTATTTTGTCCAAAGTTTTCGAACTTTCTTGTCGGACACCCTCTCTATACCTATGTCTAAAAAACGATAACAATGAGTTATGATCGTACTAATTAACCATTTGTATAATGGTCTTTGTTATTTATTGTGATATTGTTTACATAATACGTGTCAGTTGTTTTCCTGTCTGTCTAGATTCGTTTTAATTACCGTCATCTACTAATTAATACAAAATGAAGTAATAATTACATGACCCACAAGAAATTGTATAAATTGTTCACCATCTTTACAAAAACTATCAAACGTTTCTGTTAACAAGAAGCAGAATGATGTCCTACGCATTGTTGTTGTTGGTTATTGTTGCTGGCTGTTTAGCTGAGGATCAAAATCCTAGTGGTAAGTTATAGCGATTTTTACCATTTCAAAATAGCATTACCTATTTATATTGAAAAGTTTAAAAATGTCTCGGCCAAAGTTTAAAAATACATGTCTTACAATTAGTTTCAACCTAAAATAGTATTGATCAGTTCTGATTATTCATATAACATATCGCAATATAAATTTTTCATTATTCTTTAAAAACTCTATAAATCATATCTAAACGTATGTCTCCTTTCAGATTTTAAACCATTAGAGACAGAACAGTATGGAGATAGTCCTTACCGGGTGTTTGGTAAGGTGAGTACATACCGATAACTTTACTTCATATTAAAAAATTGCAAAAGTGAGTGAACCAATTGTCATGGTTATTCTCAAAAGTGGGCGTGGTCGAACATCACGTCACATTACGTAATACAAGCCACTTTCCAATAAGATTCTCGTTAACCATAATCACACCTACTCACAATTTTACTATCCGTTAACATCACAGGACACGGGTTATTTAACATCACAGGATACATTTTAATTGAGCATTTGTTGTTAATAAAGCTCTTGTTTTTGTATTTTTCATTTTTCTTATTATTTCTCCAATATTCTATTATATGTATGACGATTTGCTTTCTTAATACCACACTCTATTTTGTAGGCAAACTATTTCATGGCTTTGGAAGTATGCGCAGCCAATGGTCTAAGATTAATCAGAATAAATGACCAGAACAAAAACGATGAAGTCACCTATTTCATCGAGAAACTGACAGGTAAGTCTTAAGAAGAAAACTAAAATATATATTACTCAAACGACTTAGGTGAATTCCATTACCCTGCAAGATATTGCCCCTGGACAATTTCGGAATTGCTCTATCATGTTAGGTTTTTGAGATAGTCTAATCTAAAAGTGTAAAAAACACTGTTTTTGACATATTTAAGGTTATGTAGTACCGCGATTTTTTTTCTCAAAAAAACGAGTATGATCTTATAGTGTAGGTCTTCCTCTTTCAAATTCCTTTCTAGTTTGCTCAAAATATCTTTTTTTTTTCGCCGAGATATCGCATTTTGAAATTTTCATGTTTGTGATTTTCACTATACCTAAAAATTCATAATTGTTATAATCCTTTATTTTTATTTTTATGTTACAATACATTTCGAGAATAAAAAATAATCTAAGCAAAGACGCCATTCTATCATTGAAAAATAGTTCATGAAAGTTCCATATAGGTACGTTATTGTAATTTTAGTCAACTCAGGTCGGCCATATTGTATTTTCTTAGGAAAATTTTGAAAATCTGAACTTAGACTCTGAACGAGCAGATAAAAAAAAACAATGTTTTGATATACACGTGTCCCTAATGGGTTTTCAGGTATTGGATGCTACATTACCTCAAATATGTCAAAGAACAGTGTTTTTTGCACTTTTACGTTAGAATACCTCAAAAAACCTGACGTGATGGAGCAATTCTGATTTTGTTTTTAGCGGGAAAAATTACTTCGGAAACAACTATTCATTGTCCAGTGGCACAAAATTTTTAAAATTTTGCAGCGTAGTGTTATAGACGTTGAAACGGTAACTGATTGTAGAAAATAGTAAAGAGAATTTGGTTTATACAAGGCTGTATATTATGTTGTACCTATTATCTACAGGTACATTTAAATATATCTACAGACATTTGTTTAAATGTTTATAATTTAGTTACTAAATTACTATGTACAACAAACTAAAAGTGGATTTCGTGAGAAAGAATGTGTAATTATGAAAAGATTGTATATACAATTTGAATTGTTTAACTAATTTGAATTTGTATAGATACCTATTTACTTACAAGAAGATGAAATAATATATTATGTCATTAGGGCAGAAAGTAGTCTTAGCAACCTAAAGCTGTTTTCAATGTAATCAGAAAGCAAATGAAGCAAAACGCTACTAAATATGAAGTAACGCCTTCAACTAGATCAAACATAAAAAATAAATCAAATTTAGTTTTTGGTCTTTCCCATAAATATGCAAGCACCACATTTTTTATTGTTTTTTGTTTATTCCATATATTCATATAGATTCTCATACATTTGCCTCGATTTCATTAGATACAAATTAAATGCAACAATCCTCTCTTAACTCGGGTGGAGTACATGAAACTTTAGGAATTACGAGTTCCAACCACTAAACACTTTTTCCCCATTTTGACTAACGCAACATGCTTAAAATATACAACTAGTAAAATGTTTAGGTTTAGGTTTAGTCATTGGTTTTCAATAATTAGCAGATTAGGTAGTTAACTAAATAAAATAATTAATAGTTTAAAATTCAGTCAAATTAAAAAGTGAGTGTTGTTTGACAGTAAATAGAAAATAATAGAAAATATTAAAAACACTAGAATAAATCTTCCTCATAAGTAATGTCCGCTGATTATTGTAAACTCTTCTGTTTAAGAATAAATATATTTAATATACATATTTCTATTACTTTATCGTTTCACATAACAGAAGTAAAATATTTATTTTCTCATTATAGCAAATTACCAAGCACATTTATGCTTATACTACTATTAATTTGTGATTTTTGTTTAACGAATCCAGAACTCCCAAATAAATAAACATTTCGCACAAGATATACTATTTGAAAGTTGGTGATACTTTGACATTTTGGAGTTTTGTCTTTTGCTTTGGACTGTCTATTGAAAATAAATACATAATAAGAGACACTGAAATTTCATTTTATTTACGAGTTTTCTGAGAATCTAGACACTTAATTTTTTTAGCTATCACCGGACCTTATTGGACATCGGCAAGCAGACTATATGACGGGCATACGTGGGCATTCGCTGTTGGAGATCCAGTGAAATACTTCAACTGGGCAGCCGGTGAACCCAACAACGCTGGTGGAAATGAACAATGTGTTGAAATTTTAAGACGAGGTGAATGGAACGACAAGGACTGTGCAACTGAACGCTTCGTCCTCTGCGAAAGTAGACAATAAGTAGCGAAATTATATTGACAACCAATTTTTGGCGATCTATCTGTCGATGCACTGATACAATAAATAAATATCAAATCTATATCTCTATGTTCTATTATTTAGTTCACTCATTAGCTAGAATTTATAATATCATCATTCAAAACAAAAATGTAATGCAGGTCAATGACGTGGGTCAATATAAAAAGTATTAAGACCTCAGTTTTCAAAAAAATAAAGTGTTACCATTTGCTAACGCTACCACAACCAATTTAAAATAACTAGTTCTGTAAATCTGGATGATTACTTGATGATATTACTTACAATTGGTGTAAAACATTATAAAAGAAAAGCGTGTTATAATAAGAAATATGTCTTATAGAGCTGGAATTCTTTTTTTAATATGATATAAAAAAATATGTCTTCAACTAAATAGAAAACTAACAATGACCTTCCTCTTCCAATTGGGAAGAAAAAAAAAAAAGTTGCCGGTAAAGAAAATAAAACTTAGAAAATGAAAGGAAAAGGATGTGCTGGTCAATCTGTAGAGACTTTAAAATGTCATATTTGAATTCCCCCTACCTCAAAAACATATAAAACCGCACGTCACATGGGTATCATTATCATCAGCTGAATACACATATGTTATAAACCTCATGGGGCGCATACTGGGTATGGTATACCCAGGGAGAAATTAAACCTGTTCGACCCTCGTGCATGATTAAGCGGTGAAATCTAGTGTATGTAGGGAAATAATTCTACTATCCTTCTATAGAACCCCCATAAAAACCATCACAAGATGTGGATATTAATTGAGCTACGTGTTGTTGAATTTGGTTATCGGGTATACCATAACCAATGCGCCCAATACGTCGAGACGTCCACGATTTATGTAAATCATTTGGTGTGAATAGAGTGGTTTATTTCACTACTTCATTCGAAGATGTTGATGTTTTACATTAAGAACTGCGTTATAACTTTTTATATAAAGTCTTACTATAAATGTTTGAGTCGCGACAGTCCAATGTGCAAAATGAACATTACAGAAGATGTTAAAAGAATGTAGTATTAATCTATCTTCTCGTGATTTTAACACACTTTTTAAATCTATGTAGAAAAAAAACGCCGAAGGAATCACTACTACGAAGCAATTACTGCCACATCCTGTTTTTATATATTTACTAGTAATTAGACTAAATAACCAAAACCATCAGGTTATGTTCTTAAAAGTGCAATATTTGGATTTGGATTAGGAGTGATATGACCTTTATAATTTATATGGCATGAATAACTTTCAATTCAATTCTTGAAATGACTGAAAATTCAATGTTTAGTTTGACTATTGGTACATACATTTTCATAAAATTTTAATATTTTCCTTTTACGAGTATTCTCTTTTAATCTTCCCCTTCTCGAACGTCAAAAGGGGGAGGGGAGAGTGATTTGAATAGAATGTAGTGAGTAGATTTGAATATAACTCTAATTTCATATACCCTATATTATTAATATGTACTGTATTACATTCTAAATCGAAAATAGGTAGAAAAAAAGCAAGGTTGTCAGATATATTTTCTAAAATTGCTAAGCTCACTATACAAGTATACTTCATACTTCAGTAAACTGTTAGTTCGTGACGTTCTTAGAAAGCTAGTTTGGAAATATTTAAAAAAAATACCTAGATATAAATTTATTAGTTAGCAATAAAATAAAGCGTTTAAAATTGCTGGAAAAAATAATTATAAATTAAAACAACTTTATGCATATTACTGTACTTAAGAAAATTTTGAAGAGCCGGCAACGCTTGAGCTGGCGGCAGCAGCAAATGCCCTGGGAATGGCGATCCAGTATACTATTGGATTGCTTTGTATTTAATACTCCTTAAATACTTATTCGGTCCACTGTGCCATAACATTTTTACGACGTCGTTAAAATGATTTACGACGTTGGTAATTCTACTTGTTTAAGACGCCAGTGACGTGTATTTCAGCTGGGTTTATTAACACAAACAATTTTTTGAGATTGTCTGGATAAATAAGCATTATTTACAGCAAATTATATTACAAATATTAAGAGTTTTGTACGCAGGCTAATTTTAATCTCCTATATTGATTTGAATGAAAAAATTATTTCACAATTTTCGAATTTATAAAAGATTTGCACGCCCATGGAATCATAAAGTTGCACCGCTTTTTTTGTTCCTCAGGCGTATTTATCATTTTCAATTAAAAATAGAAGGACTTTATGTTAAAAATTATTTCACCTAATTTGAATTATTACATTATTACAATATTAATTATTACATTGTTCTGTGTTGCGTTTTTCTGGTCTTACACTCAATTGGCGGATACCCAGTTTATACGTACAACGTGTAATAAATAAATACCCTCAGAAATAGTTTACATTCGAAGAGGTCGGATCTCTTTTCTTATTTCACACTTTTTGAAATAGCAACAGACAAAGATGACGCTTACCACGATCAGGATATGACATCATTATCATAACTTTAATAACATCATTACTTTAATGGTAACACAATACTCTGGCAGAATCTGGTAGAGCATTGTTACCTAATATTAAAAAACAGTAAAAAAGGAATTTTACTTCTGTTAATTTTTTTAATATCATATAATACCGTTGGTCCGGTGGTCTGGTGACCAAAGAGGCCATTCAGTTGAACAAGCCGACCAAACGATTTGAGTTAGTGCGACAATTATTGCAATTAAACGAAAAAACCGAATTAGTCGACGAAACCAATATTCAAGAAGCATATTTAAATATTCCCGTACAATGTTAGAAAAAATGGACTTATCAGGTCCAGATAATAAATTATCTAATATTTTTTTATTAGTTGCTTTGGAACTTCCAGTTTTCCAGTTGTTGCAGATCTGAAACAACTGCTTACGGATTTTCGTCACATTTTATCATAATTTGAAAATCAAATAATTCAGTTGTAATTGAAATCAGTTGAAATTTTAAATAACAAATTATGAGAAATCTAGATTCTGATAAATATATCGGAAGAGGTTGTTGAAAGAAATTGGCAATGATGATAGGTACTACTTCAAAAACTGCAAGTATGTATCCCAATGCGCAAGAAAATAGGTGAAATTTTATCCTGAAATACTTTCTCAATAACCCAAAAACCGACCATCAGACAGACAAATATTTTCAAAAAAATGCTTTGATGAAATTTTACAAACTCTAAAGAAAAACAAAGAACCGTACAAAAAAAATTTTCTCGATAGTGAAAGTAAGGTAATTAATTTTTTCAATGTATTGACAACTTACCTAATACCTAAATGTTATTTCTTGCCATTACCATATTCTTTTTTCTTTTTCAAAATACCTACGTACTTGATGTCAATTTTTTATTACAAAATAAATACAAACCTGAGATTTGAATACACGCATTAATAAAACATATTTTGTAATCCAATTTGAACATAGTAGGTAGCGCAAATTTGACCACACATATCTCCAAAACGAGTTTACAATTTGAACGAGTTTTTTTTTATTTTGTCTATTAGCAATTTTTTTTACCGAAAATATATCACAAAATCTTTCCGCATCCGTCAAAATTTCTCTGCACCAATTTGGATTACAAAATGTTTTTTTTAACGTTTTTTATTCAAATCGCAAATTTGTACATTTTTAGTAATAAAAAATTGACTTAGTCAAAACATATTTTATGGAAAAACTGGAAAAAAATGACAATCGCAATTTGACAATGATAGGTCAAACTGCAAGAATATTTTCGTGCAGTGCGCGAGAAACGAGGTGAGATATCATTTAGAAAAACTTTCTCAATAACCTAAAAAGCGACCATCAGACAGACAAATATTTTCAAAAAAATGGTTTGACCAAATTTGACAAATTCTAAAGGAAAACAAAGTACCGTACAACCCAAATTGTCTTGATAGTGAAAGCGAGATAAATTATTTTTTCAATGTAGTCACAACTTGTATGCATTTATTACATTTTTGCTGCTCTAGGGAAAGACACATATATGTTGTTATTTCTAAAGTTATTAATAAATTGTAGTCAAATTGCGAGTGCCATTTTTTTACATTTTAACAAATGCGTGTTCGATGTCAATTTTTTATTAATAAAAATTTACAATCTTGAGATTTGAATACAAGCATTAGTAGGTAAAAAATATTTTGTAATCCTATTTGGACATAGTATGTAGCGTAACTTCTATATATATGTAGTAACACACATCTCCATCCGCGGTACACAATTGGATCGATGTTGTTTTTATTTTGTCCAAAGTTTTCGAACTTCCTCGTCGGACACCCTCTATACCTATATCTAAAAAACGATAACAATGAGTTATGATCGTACTAATTGACCATTTGTATAATGGCTTTACATAATACATGTCAGTTGTTTCCCTGTCTGTCTAGATTCGTTTTAATTACCGTCATCTACTAATTAGTACAAAATGAAGTAATAATTACATGACCCACAAGAAATTGTATAAATTGTTCGCCATCTTTTCAAAAACTATCAAACGTTTCTGTTAACAAGAAGCAGAATGATGTCCTACGCATTGTTGTTGTTGGTTGTTGTTGCTGGCTGTTTAGCTGAGGATCAAAATCCTAGTGGTAAGTTATAGCGATTTTTACCATTTCAAAATAGCATTACCTATTTATATTCAAAAGTTTAAAAATGTCTCGGCCAAAGTTTAAAAATACATGTCTTACAATTAGTTTCAACCTAAAATAGTATTGATCAGTTCTGATTATTCATCTAACATATCGCAATATAAATTTTTCATTATTCTTTAAAAACTCTATAAACGTATGTCTCCTTTCAGATTTTAAACCATTAGAGACAGAACAGTATGGAGATAGTCCTTACCGGGTGTTTGGTAAGGTGAGTACATATTCCGATAACTTTACTTCATATTAAAAAATTGCAAAAGTGAGTGAACCAATTGTCATGGTTATTCTCAAATGTGGGCGTGGTCGAACATCACGTCACATTACGTAATACAAGCCACTATCCAATAAGATTCTCGGTAACCATAATCACACCTACTCACAATTTTACTATCTGTTAACATCACAGGATACATTTTAATTGAGCATTTGTTGTTAATAAAGCTCTTGTTTTTATTTTCTTAATTTTTCTTATTATTTCTCCAATATTCTATTATATGTATGACGTTTTGTTTTCTTAATACCACACTCTATTTTGTAGGCAAACTATTTCATGGCTTTGGAAGTATGCGCAGCCAATGGTCTAAGATTAATCAGAATAAATGACCAGAACAAAAACGATGAAGTCACCTATTTCATCGAGAAACTGACAGGTAAGTGTTAAGAAGAAAACCAAAATATATATAACTCAAACGACTTCCACTACCATGCAAAATTTTGCCCCTGGGCAATTTCAGAATTGCTCTATCATGTTAGGTTTTTGAGATAGTCTAATCCAAAAGTGTAAAAAACACTGTTTTTTGACATATTTAAAGTTATGTAGTACCGCGATTTTTTTTCAAAAAACGTGTATGATATTATAGTGTAAGTCTTCCTCTTTCAAATGCCGTTCGAGTTTGCTCAAAATATCTTTTTTTTCGCTGATATCGCATTTTGAAATTTTCATGTTTGTGATTTTCACTATACCTGAAATCTCATAATTGTTATTATCCTTTATTTTTATTTTTATGTTACAATAAATTTCGAGAATAAAAAATAATCTAAGCAAAGACGCCATTCTATCATTGAAAAATAGTTCATGAAAGTTATATAGGTACTTTATTGTAATTTTAGTCAACTCAGGTCGGCCATATAGTATTTTCTTTGGAAAAATTTGAAAATCTGAACTTACTCTGAACGAGCAGATAAAAAAAAACAATGTTTTGATATACACGTGTCCCTAATGGGTTTTCAGGTATTGGATGCTACATTACCTCAAATATGTCAAAAAACAGTGTTTTTTGCACTTTTAGGTTAGAATACCTCAAAAACCTGACGTGATGGAGCAATTCTGATTTGTTTTTAGCGGGAAAAATTACTTCGGAAACAACTATTCATTGTCCAGGGGCACAAAGTTTTTAAAATTTTGCAGTGTTGTGTTATAGACATTGAAACGGAAACTGATTTTATAAAATAGTAAAGAGAATTTAGTTTATACAACGATGTATTTTATGTTGTACCTATTATCTACCGGTACATTTAAATATATCTACAGACATTTGTTTAAATGTTTCTAATTTAGTTACTAAATTACTATGTACAACAAACTAAAAGTGGATTTCGAGAGAAAGAATGTGTAATTATGAAAGGATTGTATATAAAATTTAAATGGTTTAACTAATTTGAATTTGTATAGATACCTATTTACTTACAAGAAGATGAAATAGTATATTATGTCATAAGGGCAGAAAGTAGGCTTAGCAACCTAAAGCTGTTTTCAATGTAATCAGAAAGCAAATGAAGCAAAACGCTACTAAATATAAAGTAACGCCTTCAACTAAATGAAACATAAAATATAACTCAAATTTAGTTTTTGGTCTTTCTGATAAATATGCAAGCACCACATTTTTTTGTTGTTTTTTTGTTTATTCCATATATTCATATTGCTTTTCATACATTTGCATCTATTTAATTAGATACAAATTAAATGGAACAATCCTCTCTTAACTCGGGTGGAGTACCTACATGAAACTTTAGAAATTACGAGTTCCAACCACTAAACACGTTTTCCCCATTGTGACTAACGCAACATGCTTAAAACATACACCTAGTAAAATGTTTAGGTTTAGGTTTAGTCTTTGGTTTTCAATAATTAACAAATTAGGTAGTTAACCAAATAAAACAGTTAATAGTTTAAAATTCAGTCAAATTAAAAAGTGAGTGTTGTTTGACAATAGAAAATAATAGGCAATATTAAAAACAATAGAATAAATCTTCCTCATAAGTAATGACCGCTTATTATTTTAAACTCTTCTGTTTAAGATTAAATATATTTAACTATTTAATATACATATTTCTATTATTTTATTGTTTCACATAACAGAAGTAAAATATCTATTTTCTCATTATAGCAAATTACCAAGCACATTTATGCTTATACTACTGTTAATTTCTTATTTTTGTTTAAGGAATCCAGAACTCCCAAATAAATAAATATGTCGCACACGATATACTATTTGAAAATTGGTGATACTTTGACATTTTGGAGTTTTGTCTTTTACTTTGGACTGTCTATTGAAAAGACAGTCACTGAAAGACACTGAAATTTCATTGTATTTACGAGTTTTCTGAGAATCTAGACATTTAATTTTTTTAGCTATCACCGGACCTTACTGGACATCGGCAAGCAGACTATATGACGGGCATACGTGGGCATTCGCTGTTGGAGATCCAGTGAAATACTTCAACTGGGCAGCCGGAGAACCCAACAACGCTGGTGGAAATGAACAATGTGTTGAAATTTTAAGACGAGGTGAATGGAACGACAAGGACTGTGCAACTGAACGCTTCGTCCTCTGCGAAAGTAGACAATAAGTAGGGAAATTATATTGACAACCAATTTTTGGCGATATCTGTCGATGTACTGATACAATAAATAAATATTAAATCTATATCTCTATGTTCTATTATTTAGTTCACTCATTAGTTAGAATTTATAATGTCATCATTCAAAACAAAAATGTAATGCAAGTCGTTGACGTGGGTCAATATAAAAAATATTAAGACCTCAGTTTTCAAAAAAAATTAAGTGTTACCATTTGCTAACGCTAGCACAACCAATTTAAACTAACTAGTTCTTTAAAAACTGGATGATTACTTGATGATATTACTTACAATTGGTAAAAACCATTATAATAGAAAAGCGTGTTATAATAAGAAATATATCTTATAGAGTTGGAATTCTTTTTTTTAATTATGATATAAAAAATTATGTCTTCAACTAAATAGAAAACTAACAATGACCTTCCTCTTCCAATTGGGAACTCTTTTTTGTAATATTATTGTTGTTATTGGTCTGCATCAATGGCATTTTTAGATGACAATTCCTCCATTTCATTTTAAAAACCTGAAGAGGACAGGGAGTTACCGATAAAGAAAATAAAATTTAGAAAATGAATGGAAAAGGATGTGCTTCTCTATCTATAGAGACTTTGAATTCCCCTACCTCAAAAACATATAAAACCACACGTCATATGGGTATCATTATCATCAGCTGAATACACATATGTTATAAACCACATAGTGCGCACTGGGTAAGGTAGACCCGTGGAGAAACTAACACTGTTCGTCCCTCGTGCATGATTAAGCTGTGAAATCTAGTGTGTGTCGGGAAAGAATTCTACTATCCTCCTATAGAACCCCCATAAAAACCATCACAATTTATGTAAATGTGAATCATTTGGTGTGAAAAGTGGTTTATTTCACTACTTCATTCGAATATGTTGATGTTTTACATTAAGAACTGCGTTATAACTTTTTATAAAAAAATAAAGTCTTACTATAAATGTTTGAGTTGCGACAGTCCAATGTGCAAAATGAACATTGCAGAAGATGTTAAAAGAATGTAGTGTTAATCTATCTTCTCGTGATTTTAACACACTTTTTAAATCTATGTAGAAAAAAACGCCGAAGGAATCACTACTACGAAGGAGTTACTACCACATCCTATTTTTATATATTTACTAGTAATTAGACTAAATAACCAAAATCATCAGGTTATATTCTTAAAAGTGCAATATTTGGATTTGGATTAGGAGTGATATGACCTTTATAATTTATATAGCATGAATGACTTTCAAATGAATTCTTGAAATGACTGAAAATTCAATGATTAGTTTGGTTATTGGTACATAAATTTTCATAAAAGTCTAATATTTTCCTTTTACGAGTATTCTATTTTAATCTTCCCCTTCTCATACTTCAAACGGGGGAGGGGAGAGTGATTTTTATAGAAAGTAGTGAGTAGATTTGAATAGAACTCTAATTTTATATACCCTATGTTAGTAATATCTATGTTAAATATTATTTCACCTAATTTGAACTATTACATTGTTATTACAATATTAAATATTACATTGTTCTGTGTTACGTTGTTCTGGTCTTACACTCAATTCGCGGATACCCAGTTTATACGTAAAACGTGTAATAAATAAATACCCTCAGAAATAGTTTACATTCGAAGAGGTCGGATCTCTTTTCTTATTTCACACTTTTGAAATAGCAACAGACAAAGATGACGCTTATCATGATCCGGAGATGACACCATAACTTTTTTTTAATGATAACACAATACTCTGACAGAATCTGGTAGAGCATTATTACCTAATTTTAAAAACAGTAAAAAATAAATTTAACTTCTGTTAATTTTTTTAATATTACTCGTATATACCTAATATCGTTGGTCTAGTGATAGCCAAGGAGGCCTTTCAGTTGAACAAGCCGACCAAACGATTTTCGTTACTTCAACAATTATTGCAATTAAACGAAAAAACTGAATTAGTCGACGAAACCAATATTCAAGAAGCATATTTAAATATTCCCGTACAATATTAGAAAAAAGTGAATTATCACGTCCAGATAATAAAGTATCTAATATTTTTGATAAGTTGCTTTGGAACTTCAGTTTTCCAGTTGTTGCAGATCTGAAACAACTGCTTACGGGTTTTTGTCACATTTTATCATATTTTAAAAATCAAATAATTCAGTTGTAATTGAAATCAGTTGAAATTTTAAATAACAAATTACGAAAAATCGAGATTCTGGTAAATAAATCGGAAGAAGTTATTGAAAGAAACTGACAATGATGATATGTAGTACCTACTTCAAAAACTGCAAGTATATATCCCAATACGCAAGAAAATAGGTGAGATTTTATTCTGAAATACTTTCTCAATAACCAAAAAACGGACCATCAGACAGACATATTTTCAAAAAAATGCTTTGATGAAATTTTACAAACTCTAAAGAAAAACAAATTACCGTACAAAACAAATTTTGGTAAGTATTGGGTTATATATTTATAACAAGGTAATGTATTTTTTCAATGTAGTGACAACTTACCTAATACCTAAACGTAATTTCTTGCCATTGCCATATTTTTTTTTCATTTTGACAAATACCTACGTTCTCGATGTCAATTTTTTAATACAAAATAAATACAAACCTGAGATTTGAATACAAGCATTAATAAAAAAATATTTTGTAATCCAATTTGAATATAGTATGTAGCGCAACTTTGGCCACACACATCTCCAAAACGGTTGACAATTGGACAGATGTTTCTTTTTTTAATTTGTCTAGAGTTCTTCAACTTCCTCGTCGGATAACTTCTATATATCTAAAAAACTATAACAATGTGTTATGATCGTACTAATTGACCATTTGTATAATGGCTTTACATACACGTGTCAGTTGTTTTCTTGTATGTCTAGATTCGTTTTAATTACCATCATCTACTAATTAGTAAAAAATGATGTAATAATTACATGACCCACAAGAAATTGTATAAATTGTTCACCATTTTACAAAAACTATCAAACGTTTCTGTTAACAAGAAGCAGAATGATGTCCTACGCATTGTTGTTGTTGGTTGTTGTTGCTGGCTGTTTAGCTGAGGATCAAAATCCTAGTGGTAAGTTATAGCGATTTTTACCATTTCAAAATAGCATTACCTATTTATATTCAAAAGTTTAAAAATGTCTCGGCCAAAGTTTAAAAATACATGTCTTACAATTAGTTTCAACCTAAAATAGTATTGATCAGTTCTGATTATTCATCTAACATATCGCAATATAAATTTTTCATTATTCTTTAAAAACTCTATAAACGTATGTCTCCTTTCAGATTTTAAACCATTAGAGACAGAACAGTATGGAGATAGTCCTTACCGGGTGTTTGGTAAGGTGAGTACATATTCCGATAACTTTACTTCATATTAAAAAAATTGCAAAAGTGTGTGAACCAATTGTCATGGTTATTCTCAAATGTGGGTGTGGTCGAACATCACGTCACATTACGTAATACAAGCCACTATCCAATAAGATTCTCGTTAACCACAATCACACCTACTCACAATTTTGCTATCTGTTAACATCACAGGACACGGGTTATTTAACATCACAGGATACATTTTAATTGAGCATTTGTTGTTAATAAAGCTCTTGTGTTTATATTTTTAATTTTTCTTATTATTTCTCCAATATTCTATTATATGTATGACGTTTTGCTTTCTTAATACCACACTATATTTTGTAGGCAAACTATTTCATGGCTTGGAAGTATGCTCAGCCAATGGTCTAAGATTAATCAGAATAAATGACCAGAACAAAAACGATGAAGTCACCTATTTCATCGAGAAAATGACAGGTAAGTCTTAAGAAGAAAACCAAAATATATATTACTCAAACAACTTCCACTACCCTAGGTAAATTCCACTAACCTGCAAGATTTTGCCCCTGGACAATTTCAGAATTGCTCTATCATGTCAGATATTTGAGATATTCTAATCTAAAAGTGTAAAAAACACTGTTTTTGGCATATTTAAGGTTATGTATTACCGCGATTTTTTTTTCTCAAAAAATCTGACATTTGTTTTCAGCGGGAAAAAATTACTTTGGAAACAACTATTCATTGTCCAGGGCACAACATTTTTAAAATTTTGCAGCGTTGTGTTATAGTCATTGAAACGGTAACTATATAATAAAGAGAATTTAGTTTATACAACGATGTTTATTATGTTATATCTATTATCTACAAGTACATTTAAATATATCTACAGACATTTGTTTTCCTGAATTTGTAATTTGTTTGAAGAATGTGTAATGTGTAATATAATTTGAATGGTTTAACTAATTTGAATTTGTATAGATACCTATTTACTTACAAGAAGATGAAATAGTATATTATGTCATAAGAGCAGAAAGTATGCTTAACAAACTAAAGCTGTTTTCAATGTAATCAGAAAGCAAATGAAGCAAAAGGCTACTAAATATAATGTAACGCCTTCAACTAAATTAAAGATAAAATATAAATCAAATTTAGTTTTTGGTCTTTCTGATAAATATGCGAGCACCACATTTTTTGTTATGTTTTTTGTTTATTCCAGATATTCATATAGCTTTTTATACATTTTCCTCGATTTAATTAGTTACAAATTAAATGCAACAATCCCCTCTTAACTCGGGTGGTGTACATGAATTTTTTCGAAATTGGGAGTTCCAACCACTAAACACTGTTTCCCCTATTGTCACTAACGCAACATGCTTAAAGCGTACACCTAGTCAAATGTTAGGTTTAGTCACTGGTTTTCAATAATTAACAAATTAGATAGTTAACTAAATAAAATAATTAATAGTTTGAAATTCAGTCAAATTAAAAAGTTAGTGTTAGTGCTTGGCAGTAAATAGAAAATAATAGAAAATATTAAAAACAATAGATTACATCTTCCTCACAAGCAATGTCCGCTGATTATTTTAAATTATTCTGTTTAAGATTAAATATATTTGAATATTTAATATACATATTTCTATTATTTTATCGTTTCACATAACACAAGTAAAATATCTATTTCCTCATTACAGCAAATTAGCAAGCACATTTATGCTTATACTACTCTTAATTTGTTATTTTTTTTAATGAATCCAGAACTCCCAAATAAATAAATATTTCGCACAAGATTTCCCATTTGAAAGTTGGTGATGCTTTGACTATTCGAGTTTTTTCTTTTACTTTGGACAGTCTATTTAAAAATAAATAAATAATAAGAGACACTGCAATTTCATATTATTTACGAGTGTTGTGAGAACCTACAGAAGTTGTTTATCTCCATTTCTCCGGTCGTGATGGTAACGTAATATTTCACAAGATGCATACGAACCAACAAATAATATGTTCTGGAATTCCAGCAAATTTAAACCTCAGCCCGCAGTTATGATAACGACATTTAATTTTTTTAGCTATCACTGGACCTTACTGGACATCGGCAAGCAGATTGTATGATGGGCATACGTGGGCATTCGCTATTGGAGATCCAGTGAAATACTTCAACTGGGCAGCCGGTGAACCCAACAACGCTACTGGAAATGAACAATGTATTGAAATTTTAAGACGAGGTGAATGGAACGACAGGGACTGCGCAACTGAACGCTTCGTCCTCTGCGAAAGTAGACAATAACTGGAGAAAATATATTGACAACCATTTTTGGCATTATCTGGCGATGCACTGATAAAATAAATAAATATTAAATCTATATATATATGTTCTATTATTCAATTCACTCAGTTACAATTTACAATGTCAACAACAAGTTTAAATCAAAATAGAAATGCGCTTTGAAAACAAAAATGTAATGTGGGTTAATGAAGTGGGTGAATAGAAAAATTAGTTAGACCTCATTTCCAAATAATTAAGTGTAACCATTTCCTAACACTGGCACTTAGTACAACCAATTTATAATAACTAGTTTTCTAAAAACTGGATGATTATGGAACATCATAATAGAAAAGTGTGTTATAATCAGAAATATGTCTCTTCTTATCGAGTTGGAATTATTTTTTTAATTTTGATATAAAAAAATATGTTTTCAACTAAATAGAAAACTAACAATGACCTTCATTCTTCCAATAGGGAACTTGTTTCTTGCAATGTGGTGTTGTTCCAGCTCTGCAACAGTTACATTTTTAGATGACAATTCTTCCACTTCATTTTCAAAATCTGAAGAGGACAGGGGAGTAAAAAAAAAAAAAAAATAATAAAGAAAGAAGAGGGGGAGATATATAAAGAGGTGAAGGTAAAATTTGATATTATAGGAAAAAAAAAAAAAATACAAAAAAACCCCCCCCCCCACGGGGGAATTTGCCCTATCCGCAAAATAAATATATATATATATATATATATATATATATACCTCCCCCGAAGGTTACAAGGTCCGAAATTGTCATTAGGTGCTGGGTTCGAGGACAGTCGCAGGGTTTGAGGACCGATGGCTGAGGGTTTAAGGACCATGCCAAATTTTTTCCCACGGTCGGCGAAAATCGGTCCTCAAACCCCAAATGGTGGGGGTAAAGTAAAGGCTGTAGGAGAAATTTCTGTGCGATGGTGGGGATAACAAACAACGTGACGGACTTCTAAGGGACGTAAGGGGAGTGTTCCGTGTAGTGTCATTAAGGCCAGTTGAACCACAGTCGATTTAATTTTTATCTGTTGGTAATATGATTTTCTAGTAATATTTATTCATTTTATCAATTATATTGGTAATAAATCGAATTACATAAATATCAAAAAGTTATTAACCTGTACGTGTAATTTGTGCATTTTTATCGTTTGGTGAAATCAGTGTTATATTATTGGAGATAATAAAGAAAATAGACGTACGCCGAATTTTACTCCAATAGAAGAATCAACATTAATTGGTCGGTAAATTTTCAGAACATGGACATCGAATTTTGACAATATTTTTTTTGTGACGTGTAGTATACACGATTAGTAGTTTGCGACGTGTTAAACTTTGTGTAAATGCCTAACTCGTGTTTTACAGGGTGCCTCCTAACCTCTGTGACAAAATGAAAGAGGTGAATCGTCACAGAAGGGCAAGGGAAATGTTTCGTAAATAGTACAAAATTTACATATAAATGCGTGAAGTATAATTTAAAAAAATATTTACATGACGTTATTGAGTTCGAGAAGGGCAAGGGAAATTTTTCGTGAATATTCGCGCTAGATAGTGAAGTTGTGACTTAGCAACAGTGACAGTTCCTTTCCTTGTCTAGGGGTGAACCTAGAGTTGCCACCTCAGAGAGACCGCTGACCCGGAGATAGGTGTCCGCGGCGGGAGGGGTAAAGCAGCGCGCTATATTTGAAGGCGATTTTTGTGCCGAATTGTGTTTTTGAAGAAACACAATTGAACACAATTGGTTGAGTTGTGTTGAATACTATCTTCGAGACGTAATAAATATGTATTATAGTATATGCACTATGTACCGATACTGCCCTCTAGAGACAGAAACGCGTCAGAATTCAAACAAATCTATATTTTAAACGACATATACATGGAACTATTATATATGATTCACAGTTATATAAATTTATAAATACAAATTTCAATTTCAAAGCTGACCCGGAGTATAACGTGAGAAACCCGGAGCCCGGAGATACTTCGTGGAAAACCGGAGTCTCCGGGTCATTTTCATGGAGGTGGCAACTCTAGGTGAACCAGTGAAGCAGATGATTTAAACCTGCGCAATTCAATTTCTTAAACTTTCCCAATTTTTTAGTGACACTCAGGAACATTTGCACAGCATTTAATGTATGTACATATGTCATCTTGTTTGTGACATAACGGATTATATATGTGAGTATTTTTTGTTTGTCGCTAAGTAATAAGTCCATGGTCTGAAAAATGACCGTAAATACATATAATTATGAATATTTAAAGTCCTCATTTTATGCTTATTACACTGATACATATACTTACAATGGTTACATATACTACCTTAACCAGGCATTCTTTTTTATACTGTTTCCTCTCCCAGCTAATCCTAATGTTTCCTCAATAGAAAAAAGAATATAATAGAAACGAAACGGACTTCATTGGATGCAACCAAACAAAGAATGAAAGCTAAAGGAGTTTATTGCTGACAACCTCAGAAGTATCAAATACATAGTTAAATCATTATATTATGATGATTTAAAAATAAAGGATTTGGCAGAACATGTAACTTTCTCAATAAACAAGTGATTACGATAATATCTAATCAGCGTGCCCCTTGTTAATTTTAAATACAAATCTTATTGATGTCATTTTAGGAGGATCATTGCAAAAGTATCTTATAACAGTTGGATTTACCCCAAACAAAGGTGACTGAAAATAATATAGAATTTTAATAACAAAATCAGCAACAAAGCTAAATAAAGTGAGTAAAGCAATATTTATTACTTATTACTATTAACCATTAACTTGACATTACCTACATCATACCGCTATGGAAAATACAAGTATGTATAGACCATTTCTAAACCTGTGAGCCTGAAATGTTGATTGTCTTTCGAGCTTCATATATGTAATTAAATTACAAACCCAGGGCTCTAGGTCGAAACTAGGGCTCTAGGTAAAGTTGCTATATTACTAGGTATCATGCCGATATCATCGGTTAGCATAAAATAAATAACGTGTCAGAGTTAAGGATTAATATGATTTTGTATTTTGTTTTCTGAATTAATTTAAGGTTGAACAAGATCAAGAAGATTAGAACTAAGGAGACCGAACTCGTTCGGTATCTAGGGATCAAATCTGTCCGCCTCCAGGAGGCGCTGTAGACAGTAATGTACTCGAGTCACGTGATGAGCAGCGGTCAGCGGTCCACATGTGAATGTTTATCATAGAAAACCATGCTATGGTTTTATATGACGTTTATCATTAAGCTGTCAAAGCGGGTGCTTACATGCCGTTTGGCTTTAACAAAAATATATACAAAAATAAATATGGTTCAAAAGTGCTGTGTTGCATTGTGTGATTTAAGAAGCGGTCCGAATAACCGGACATTATTTCAAATTACTGATGTACAGTGGGTCACACGGATATTCGTAGTTATTATATCTGATATTAACTTATACAAAATGGGATAAAATAAAAAACAGGAAAATGAAAAATAGGTGTATTATGATAGTATATTATACAACAGTACAAATAATGTAGTTTCCAGTAAATAAAATTGTAATGCTCTTAATATTTTAATAAAATAAAATAAGAATTAACATTTGTATCTCACACGGATATTCGTACACATGAATGAAAACTAAATAAAAAATAGTACAGAATGAGATCTAATATTTTGTGGGGTATCCCTTTCGTTTTAGTACAGCACGCAAGCGTCTCGGCATCGAAGATACCAGTTTGGCACACGACTTTGGGGAATATTATTCCATTCTTCTTTTAGCGCTTCCTTTAAGTTGTTAATGTTGATTATGGTGTGTTTACGTATACGGACTTCGAGCTCATGCCATAAATGCTCGATTGGGTTAAGGTCTGGGGACTGAGCAGGTGTTTTTATAGATTTTGGGCAATTATATAGAATCCATTGACGTACCCGGAGCGCCGTATGTTTAGGGTCGTTGTCTTGGTAAAACTTAAACTGACGTTCAATTCCCCATTTAGCTGCACTTTGCACCAAATTGTTTTTTAAAATACTTAAATAGATATGCTGATCCATGATAGAGTCTAGGATGTGCAAATATCCAACACCATGACGGGACATGCATCCCCAGACCATAACCGACCCACCGCCGTGTTTGACAGTGGGAATTAAATTCTTTATATTCAGCTCTGTATTAGGTTTTCTCCATACAGTTCTGTTACCATCTGGGCAGGGATTCTAACTTGCTATCGTATCGTTTGACTCGATACGATACCTACATTTGGAATTCTAACTTGGTATCGTATCGTATTTTTTGACATTCATTCGATACCAAAATCCTTTCTGTAAGAGATGTATAGTCATCACCTAAAAAGTGAAGTGGGTCCCATGCGTCGTTTTCAAGATATGGCTAACTGAAATATCACGCACCGCCACTGGTGTCAACTTACTCTACATTGAATGCGTTGTTGGTATTACTTGTTGTTGTTCTAATCATTTGTTGTTGTTGTAATAATGTTTTGTTGGTTGTTGCACCTTGTGTATTTAATTTTACATTAGATAAACATATTTATCAGATCTAGTCTTGTGTGTAGAATCGTTGATACAGTGTATACAGAGTTGTAAACCTATTCAGTGTCAACTTTCTCATTTTATTTGGAGCTTCCACTTGAATGCGTTGTTGGTATTACTTGTTATTGTTCTAATAATTTGTTGTTGTTGTAATAATTTTTAGTTGGTTGTTGCACCTTGTGTATTTAATTTTACATTAGATAAACATATTTATCAGATCTAGTCTTGTGTGTAGAATCGTTTATACAGTGTATACAGAGTTGTAAAACCTATTCGGTGTCAACTTTCTCATTTTATTTGGAGCTTCCATTTGAATGCGTTGTTGGTATGTATTACTTGTTGTTGTAATAATTTTTAGTTGGTTGTTGCACGTATTGTATTTAATTTTACACATTAGATAAACATATTTATCAGATCTAGTCTTGTGAGTAGAATCGTTTATACAGTATAAGTTTTTTCGATGCTCTTAAAAGTTTTTTTTTAATACCATTAAAGAAACAATCCGCCCAGGATATTACGTTTCCAACTGCGGCCATTTTGTAAAATAAATTAATTTTTAAAATATTGAGTATGTAAAAGACATTTAAGAGACCTACAAAATGACACCTCGTTGGCTAAAATAACAAAGATTTCAGGAAATATGGGCGTGGTAAGTTTTAAGTCATGGACCCTGTAATATAGTTTTATTTTGTTATTAATAAAAGAAAATAGACCAATACAAAAAAAAAACATGGTTTTATTTATCCCCTTTCCTGGACAGACAAATATAATATGCTGATAAGAATGTTTTAAGTATATTAAAATTCTTTATTTAGCTAAACGAATCAATAACCCCCAAGAGAAAAAAATTAAATAAAATACTGTTCAAAAACAAACCAATACAAGTATTTTTAAATTAGCTATAAGGGTTACTATTAAAACTTTAATTTTTAATAATTTATTTGATGAGCTGCAATTATTATATAACAAACAACTATTATTTTAACAGGGTTATAGAGGGTGCGAAACAAAATTGTTTATTTTCATTAAAATATTCACATAAACATTGTACAAATACCAAGTAAGTTTAACTTAACTCCCTATTTTCCCCTAGTGGTCGATGCGAAAAATTACGTCCATGGATACTTGCAGGGGAAGTATTGTGGTGACACAACAGATTTTTGTATGTATGCTGAGAATTTCTGTTATATAGAACGATTTTGTGTAAATATATATTTTACTAAAATATAAACAAATATTTTTGTAAACATTTACACGAAATTATTCTATAAATAAAACAAATTCTCAACATATTTACATGAAACACATGACAAATGAGTAATAATAAATAGGTCTAGTAACCACTTCCTAAAATATGGTGTGGGTCCCATGCCTCCTTACGGATATACGAGCATGTCAAATTACACCGGCCGCCACTGTTCTCTAGTAACCTTGACGTTTCTTAACAACGACCACAAAACAATATAGGATTCAACGACTGTAGTCGGCGCATAGACATCGTCACACACTACACGAGTCGAAACAACTGCCGTTTATAGAGGCAGGTCCGGGTCGGAATCGTTTTCGAAATAAAAATAATTTCATAGAACTTTGAAATATGTAAAGTATTTTTAAACAGAGCAGATCTCAACAAGAGTTGTGACATATTGTGGTGAATTAATTTTGAGGGAATAAATCCATTAGAGTCACTGCCATATTGTCTATACTATTGTCGAACTATTGTGACGTCATTACAATCAACGTTCCCAAAGCCAAACCTGTACTGATTTGGGGAATCAAAAAATGTTACTTGGGGGAATTTGAAAATCTGATATGGCAACCCTGACCGAAACTAAACCCAGAACAAAATTAATATGTACATATGTATGTAGATTGTAGATGTACTGTGCCATGCTATGTGCCCATATGATTATTGATTTACAGTGTCTGTTCAATAACCTCCCAAGAAGTCAGCTGATTACATTACGGATATTGATTGAATGTTCTTCTGAAGTGATTAACATCTGTCAAAACCGATGTACATACATATATCCATATTATGAGAAAATAATCAGGAAGTACACATTTGGTTAGAGAAAAATTAGCTTCCTACTTAGCTACTTCTTAGATTAAGATTTCTGCAATATCGTTTTAATAAAAAGATAAACTTGACTCGATTGAATCTACAGGGTACTTTAGTTTACTCAAAGTTAAATAAATAACACCAATAGGTACTATAGGTTTTGTTTATCGCATCAACTCACTTTGTTGTATCAGTAACCGAGATACCTTCTCGTTTTTACAATGAATATAACGAAAATGGGACGCTATGACGCTATGTGTAAATTAATAAAGCAGAAGAGTCAAAACATATGATTTGTAGGTAGGTATACTGCGATCGATAGGATATTATATGAGATATGATAATTTCATCAGCATCAGCTGATGGTACACTAAGTGCAGAATTAACGTACAGGGTGGACTTTAGAAAATCAGGAATTTTTTCTCTTTCGTCTCAGGAATATTTATTTTCTAGAGGCACTTAGCCTAGTCCTCTTAAGGGTGAATTGCGAAAGACGATATTTTTCACACGAATTTTTGACAATTAGAGGATTTTTAGGGTTGAAAACATTTGATAAATGAACTATAATAAAATGCAAAAAGTGTGTTTATTTGAATTACGTAATACATGTAGTATTATGGTGGGTTCATGCAGAAATTTTTAGTAATAAGAATAAGAATAGTAATAAGAATAAAAGTTAAACCTTCGTTTTATAATGACCCAGTTCATGCAGTAAATATAATTTTTAGTGATAATTTTAAAAATAAGGATTTATTGCATGAACTGGGTCATTATAAAACGAAGGTTTAACTTTTATTCTTATTACTAAAATATCTGCATGAACCCTCCTTTACTTAAAAGAAAAATAAAAACCATATAATAAATAAACAGCTGTTTTACCAATGCCCACAGTTAAATGACGACATTGACTGTCCTTAAAATACGCATATTTTAAAAGTAATATACATATGTACATTTTTTAAAACAAACATGACATAAAGGAAAGCTATTTATGTCGAAAAAACGAAGAGAAAAATATAAAATCCCTTGAAAACATAATTTTGCGTCATCTCAGTTTTGAAATTATTTAAATCACATTCACATTCAACGTGTAGAAGATATGTAAATATAATTCGCCGTTATGAACTGGGCTTTACACACGTGACAGTAAACATGGGGTTCGTTGTCGTTATCTGTAGATAAACGGGATATCGCCCCAATCATAAAAATGTATTGGGGATATTCATATCTTGTGGATATATACTTACATATATGTATACACATGTATGTACATTGTACATACATGTATGTGCATACGCCGACTTGCTGCTATGTTTGACAAGACGATTCGAGTTCATGTAGAATTAACATCAAATTTTCAAAAGTAAGCTATTAGGTATTATATTCATACATATAAGATACTTTCCACCTCTGATGAATCTCACGTTTGTAGGCATTTAGAATCATGATGACACAAATCATATATCATAATCCGTACGTGCTTGAGCTGTGGTGTTATTTTATGATTTAAGATTTTGAAAGTGCTAGTGATAATTTGCTGATTTTTAAGATTTAGTTTATATCTCTGACGAATGTAATACGTATCGGTCAAGGGAAATTCATCCAATTTTTGAACTTAGTTAAAATAAATTGTTTTACAAAATATAAGTTGACGCAAAATGTATCTCATCTAATAGTCTAAAGTTGTGACATATTGTGGAGTGAATGAATTTTGAGGGAATAAATCCATTAGAGTCACTGCTATATTGTCTATTCTATTGTCAAACTATTGTGACATTAGATTCAACGTTTCCAAAGCCAACCCTGTACTGATTTGGGGAATCAAAAATGTTACTTGGGGGAATTTGAAATTCTGATATGGCAACCCTGACCGAAACTAGACCCCCATCCATACTACAGAATAAAATTATGTACATTTATGTACTGTGCCATGTGCCCATATGATTATTGATTTTCAGTGTCTGTTCAATGACCTCCCAAATGGTCAGCTGATTACATTTACGGATGTTGATGTAATTCTGACGGTCTGAAGTGATTAACATCTGTCAAAACCGATGTATATGTACAAGTTTGCCATCTATTTGATGTATGAACATTGTAACAAATGTACTTACTATCTAATAAACTGTTTAATCATCATGGTTACAGTTGACAAAATCACATTTTGTGGGATTATAAAACATAAGTAGGTATTTCAAACACATATACATATGTAAGTAACGAGGGACAAACATTAACCCATTTTGACACGAGCACAGAAAATAGAATAAGCACAAAATAGGGTATCTTAGAATAAGTTTTAGTTCAAAGGAAGCGAAAAGTAAGCAAAATAAAAATTAAACATGAATTTAGATGACAATTAACATTTTAACTTTCTTTTTGTAAAATTAGTAGTCTGTGTTATGTAATGTACAAAAATATCTGTAATAAAGCGCTGCTACAGAAAAAAGACTATCACAAATAAAGTGAAGTTGCTGATACCTACCTACATTCTGTAAAATGTAAAATTTCCACAAATCTTTAAATTTTGTTAACTTACACCTAAATTTTGCTTAGAAGGCATTGGATATTTAGCTATCAATATTTAGAAATATAGAAATCATCAAAATGGATTACCTACATAGGTATGTATGTAACTACCTAATGTATTGCTTTTTACTTTCTATTTATTGTATTTACAAGGTACTAAGAGACGCGCACGCGGACAGGAAGCCTCGCTCTATACATAATACATATGTATGTATGTATGTCACGATCGTGTCTCTATGTACAATACATACATATGTACCTACATTACAATTACAAGTAACGTTACAATGTGCTTTAGTTCATACTCAATTGCGTAATAATAATAAACAGTTTTTTTAGGAAACCATGAAAACGTCAGGGATGAAAGAGCTGGTTTTTAATTCGGTGGCGAGAATGGCGTTTACAAGTTACATACATATGCGTTATATGTATTATACATATGTAGGTGTTGCACAACATTGCAAATCAGCTGTTATATTTGTTTATATATATACATACATAATATTTTACGACACAATTTACAGTAGGGGACGAATTAAATTTAATTATTTTTGCAAGACAATAATGTTCATTGTGCTTTTACTCAGTATCCACAAGGAAACACGCGTTATAGTACATATGTACATATGTATACTTATCACCACACTTTTGAATAAGAGATTTTAGACTTTCAAAACGTATGTATATAATATACGTACTCGTATGTATATAATTCAGTTTTAAAAAAGAGTATAGCCTTTTTCGTAGTTCTTTGTTTGTTGTGATCAAGTTTTAAGAAAGACTCATCAGTCTCACTAAAAAAGCTCGTTTTTTTTTAAATCTAATAAGGCCGGTACTTTTACTCCCGGTTAAGGCCGGATTAACTAATCAGACATAAGACTGTGTAAGTATAATGTAGGTATACAGACATTACACGGTACATATTTTCAGTCTTAGCGTTTGGTTACTTAATTCGGCCTTAACCGAGAGTAAAAATCCCCTACTATTAGATGAAATCTCAAACGTTAACATATATGTATGTATGTATGTATTTTTACATTATAGTTAACCCAGTCATGGCCGGAAAAGTGAAAGTCCTGTCTTGAGAGCAGTTAAAATTATTAAAAAGTACCTATTACATATTTTATTGGATATTCTCACTAATTTATTTACTGATTTATGCCTTCATTTTGAGGTTGGCAGAATGTAAAAGGGTTCATAATCTCTAGTTTAAGTTAATAAATAAATTTTCCGTAAAAGTGTTATTTTCACTAAACATAAAGAGCATAGAATATTTACCGGAAATCCGTTCATGTATGTATATTCTAGACAAAAAAGATTATTATTAATGAAGAATGTTTTACGTATATGTATGATACTTTAATGTATTTTTTTTACGTCAAGGTTGGCTATGTTGTACATAGTAACTTTAGTATTACAGGGATTGGATATACTGTTAGTGTCAGTTGTCAAAAATATGTCCATGTCAGATTGTTTAGTTTTTATCGTTTTATCAACATGAAAGAGTTGTTTTGCGTTCTACCACAATCATTGTTTATTTACTCCAAATGGAGTGTGCTTCCGCAAAAATTAATTATTCCACTCGCGAGAGGATGCGGGAGTGGATCCAGGTTTTCGGAAACCTTAGTGCGAGAGAGGAACCAATAGTGCGAGACATATGTATGTATGTACATATATGTACATATTATCACATGTTGGTTCAGACTTCTGGGGTCATACATTTTAACTGGATTTAACAATGCTCTAACTTTGACATATGTTTTGTGCCTTGTTACTTGACAGCACTTTTTGAATGGAAAATGCCCTTTCAATGTCAATGGTTACCAAAGGACAATACACAAAATCGTAGGCAACAACCTACATTAGCTTACTTTAGTTTGTTTTATTTTCATAGAATAGGAACAAATTAAAGTTTTCGCCTTGCATTTCGCACAGAATTCTGTAAATAATTATGCAATGCGTCACATAAGCCTAAAGTGTATAATAACATTAATAACACAAAATTGCATGTATATTAGGGTGATTCAAAAAAAAAAATATATTTTTTTGCAAACAGACTTAAAAGTTCCGTTTTGGTGTAAAAATACGCCAGTTAAAATTTGAGCCCTTAATATTAATATTAAGATAGTCCGCATCGCACTTTTCTATTTTCCATAAGAATAACATGGGAACATTTTTTTTTGGCACCTTCTGATTTTTATTGCTTGCTAATAGTGTACTATATGGAAAAAAATTTAACATATTTTTGTCCAGAATTGAACGCTCTATAAAAAAGGTCTCTTATGATTTTTCGCTAAGTCTACTGGTTCAAAGTTATTCGAGGCCAAAGTTGAATTCACCGAAAATTTGACCGTTTTTAGTGTATTATTACAACAAAATTAATGGTTTTATCGAAAATATGTAGCCAAAATTTTATGTAAATTTTAAATTTGGTCGTTTAGAAAATGTTAGTTAACAATTTTTCGCTATGAAAAGAAAAATCAAACAAAAAAAATGTTTTCAGTTGAAATTATTAAAATTTTTATATTTTTGAAAGAAAATTGCGTCAAGTAAAATATTGCATTTGATTTTTTCTCCAATTTTTTCCGTACTCTGAGTACATGTTTTAAAAATAATCATTGTTAACTTTAAATTTCAAAACTAAAGTTGAACAATTAAACGGTCAAATGGCGTATTTTTACACCAAAACGGAACTTTTAAGCCGGTTTGCAAAAAAAAAATAAAAAATTTTTTTTTTTTGAATCACCCTAATGTATATGTACTAAGAGGATTAGATTTAATATATGACTTACAAATAACGATCTTTTTGAAATTCATGATTTTAATACAATTACTCTCTATTTTTGATTCCAATATTTAAATTATGTAATTATAAGTAACGCAATACATTTTCGGTTTCTCCGACTTCAAAGTCCTTACGTACCCAGTACTTACCCTTACCTTTACTTACCCAGTACTGTTCATTCTTTTCAAAAATCAACAGACATTTATAATAGTTGTAAGGTATGAAAAAATGAGTTCAAGTATTTTTTATTTCATTTTGAGAAATAATACACAGAAATAATTTAAAATAATAATAATTATAATAAGCGTAACTAAGTAAATAAATAAATCGAACACATAGCACTGTCACTCAATTTTGAAATATGTAGATCATTTAGAGTTGCCACCTCCATGAATATGACACGGAGACTCCGGGTTTCCACGAAGTATCTCCGGGCTCCGGGTTTCTTACGTTATTCTCCGGGTCAGCTTTGAAATTGAAATTTGTATTTATACAATTGTGAATCATATATAATAGTTCCATGTATATGTCATTTAAAATATAGATTATTTGTTTGAATTCTGGCGTGTTTCTGTCTCTAGAGGGCAGTATCGGTACATAGTGCAATCTAGAGATGTTAATTTAATGTTAAATAAATTAATTTAACATTAAATTAACCCCCCCCTCTCCCACCGCGGACACCAATCTCCTGGTCAGCGGTCTCTCTGAGGTGGCAACTCTAAGTTTGTTATGTATTTTTTTAAGTGATCCCACAATATCAAAATACAATAATAGAATATGAAATTAAAACAAACCTGATGAAGCTACTGATTTTTAAATAATATTAACTTATATAATAAGTTAATATTATTTAATAATATTATTTAATAATATAAATAACTGAAAATTAAGGAATAAGTTTTTCTTATGAATTTTCCGCACTCACTTTCAGTTTGTCGCTTAGCTATACTATAAAAACGTACTTTTAAGTATTGTAAAATAATAATAAAATCAACTCATATGGAATGTTACAATAGGTTTTATCCAAATCACTTAAAGCATCTTCACTAATTAGATTTATGTCTACTAGCTCCTTAATTACATCTTTTAGATGGTCCACTTTATCAGATAGCCATTTTGATCGTGCCTTTGAGACTTTTAATTCTTGTTTTACTTTTTTATTTTCTTCCCTAAGATCTCCTACTTGCTTGGTCAGTTTTCTTAGCGATACTCTAAAACAACACATTTCAATACATTACTTTTTGTAGAAAGTACTCGATGTGATTAACACAGAATTTAATTTGCCTATACTAAATACTATTAAGTATTAAAAACTATTATTATACTTATGACATATTAGTCACAAAATTCTTACGCATAATTGTCAGATGTTCGTAAAAACTTCCGTCTTCTCTTAGGGCTTCCAGTTAAACCTTCACTATCTGTAGACGTATTGCCTTTCCTTTTTTTTTTTGCTGGAGATGTGGTTGAGCTCTGTGTTGATCCAAATAATGATAAACTAAAATTATAATAATATAAGATGTCAAATAAATATGGTATATAGATTACATTAACTATTAGATTTATTAAGATAGCAGACAGTAATTTTAATTATAGTAGATAGTAGCTATAGTAGACAGCAGATAGTAAATTAAAATTAATTAGAATATTCATTAAACCCTTTCAAACATATTTACAAAATACAGGATAAAATTACCTCAATTCTTTACGTGCTTCTGAAAACATAGGTGTACGACAGATGGCTGGCATATATCTTTGCCAGCTTCTTTTTATGAATTCCTTAGACACTTTTGTAACGAAACTTGTCGATGGTCGGCTGATGTCTAAATCAATACCACCTTCTGGTAAAGTAGACCCATCACTTCTAAAAAGAAAAAATCTTAAACAATTAGAAAAAGACCGTCAAATGTGGCTATACATAGCACACTTGCGAGACTGACAGTTTTCACTTCAGTTGAGATATATATATTTAAATTTGTATACAACAAATTCTCACCGATATTCATGAGAAGTTCGTTTCACTGGTTTTAAATTAACTGATAGCAATGCAAACTTTTTCAAAACCCTCTTGTCATCAACGTATTATGTGAGTCTTGTGTAAAATGATCTGAACAAATAGCGTTGTATGTTATGGACAAATTTTCCTTGGGATCTCTGCCAATTGCTTGCATCCATGATTCTTACCGTTCAGCAGTTAATCTAAAATAATAATTAAAATAATTAACACTATTTAAGTTTTCACAAACCGAAATATTTATTTACCTGTAGTAGACAATATTCTTAGTTTCACCTCGCCGATTTTTGCAAAAAGCAACAATACACTTCGGTTCAGTAATATTTAAAAGTCTATTTATGCACAATGTATAAAGACTTGGGCTCACGAACGGAAAGTTTTGCAGACATAACAATACAATATAATTATGATTCAAAACTAAAGTAAACACTAAATCTCGGCGAGAAAACACAAGAAAACAATTAAAACGCACAGGATTCGAGATGACAGATGACATTAAATATATTAAAATGGCTATCTGCATTGTCAAATAAACCTAATGTCTTAAATGCGCATGAGCAGTAATACCATAGTTTTTGACAATTACATACATATCTCTCTATCAGGATTAAAATTTTCTTGCGCATCCCCATTCACTGCTTATCTAGTTTTTTTATAAATCGGTGGTTGAAAATGAATTATGCGTACAACGTTCAGCACGAACGAAAGTGTTTAATGCTGATATGTACATTGATAAAACAATAAACACCTACGTAATGCAGATTGCATAAGTAGGCACTAATCGATGTAACCCCAGTTTAAAAGTTTTCTTAAACTGTGATTTTTGTGTGAACTTTGACTATTATACAAAAATTGCATATGAATGCACAAATACTTCGTAGTACAATATTTCTTCTATGTATGTGACCAGTGAACGGAATATAATACAGGAATAAAACGACTATTTTATATCGCCATCTGTTCATAATAGCCAAAAGCTTGTGAATTGTCACACAATTATGGTGTGCCCTAATTGGTGTAGTGATGAGATTTTTTTACTGTGCATAGATGGCAACATAAACTGCACTTTGGCTTTTATTTTTTTTTATTAAATAGATATAAGTCATATGCAGAAGTCAATGTAGGTACCAGTGCACTTTCACTTATATCTAAATTAGTTTTCCACTAATTCATGGGACCCTACGCCCTAGAAATAGTTTGCTCTCGGATATGCACAGGTATGTACATAAACATAAAAAGAAGTAGGTAACACTTCTGATAAAATTTCAAGATCGGTGCCTCTACCATTGATTGTATACCTATCCACAAATCACATATAAATAGATAGCTATCTTCAATACAAACAACTTCATATAAATAACTAGCGTCACGAGTGGTTGTTTTCAGAACTACATGTCATTAGCGGGAAATTTAACTGCCCCGTATTCGAATATTCCTAAATAATTTTCACTTTTGTTTGCATATTTTGTGACATAATGCATAAATTACAATATATTTTTGTAAAAAATAATTCTATGCATAAGACATATTATAGTGCATCGTATACACAATATTCACATCATAAAAATTATAATTGTAATTTATACATTATACAATATATAAAAAGACTTATATCACACAAGAACTAAAAAGCAATTGATTAAAATAATGTATTTCTAAATAGAGTATAAAAATATATTAAAATACAACTGAAACTATGCATTTATAAATGGACACTGCTTGTTAAAGATATTAAATAGTATTTCAAATACAGGAAAACTACTATTGGTATTAGCAATAATTTCCGTTTTGTTAAATAAACTAATATACACTACATGCTAATAAAATTATTGTATATTAAATACTACTTATAATAGGAATAGCAATATTTATTCCAGAAAACATGAAAGGTGTAGAACAAATTAATTAATAGAGCATACAATACAAAACACAATTTTCTACAGAGCATATAAATCGTTAATAAAATGAAGATTGATACCACTACAGGGGGCCACCTACGTTTTTTAAAATATGTAACGACTTGCAAATTGAAAGGTCAAATACTTTGACACAAGTGTCAAATAATATTATATTCTGAACAACTGTAATACAAATCTTGGCTTTTGTATTACAGTTGTTCAGAAACATATATCGGAGTTCTGTTTATTCTAGGGTCCAAAAGAATTAAAATAATTTAAAATACATAGGTTCACTACCATTATCTACACATGGAAACAATAAAATAGCTACTACATATTCTAAATTCATCACTAGTTTTTTATATCTGTCCAATCTATCAAGCGTGCAAGATTGTCAGATTTTAAAAGACATTAACTATAACTATTATATATATTATATTATATATAACTATTAACTATTTTCTTTTCTTAATCTTTTGTTTGCTTAAATATTTTTCATGTGCATGTAATTTAAATGGGTCAATATTATTCCTATCGTTTGTTAGTGCTAAATATCTTTTAAATTTACTGTCTTTACCTTTCACTAGGCGATTTATCTGTTTAATATAAAAATAAATTACACATTTAACTATAGTATTTAAAAAAAACGTTTTAATATTTTTATGATCTGAACATATTAATGGATTAAAATTTATTTGATCTGTCAACATATTTTTCAGTTTAGCAGCTTCTCTTTATCATTCATTTTTTTCACGGATTCTTTCAGTGTCGTAAATATATGTTTATTTATTCCTGGTTGCAAAGGCATTGTATTTAATAAATTTGTTAATGTTTGTCGAGAAGGAAGAGCAAATATTTTTGAAAGTAAACGATACCCTTTTCCACTGGATTTCATTAATGTCAGTGCTAATATTTTTTTCATCCATTGTGAAACGGCGACCTCGAGGGGGTAGCATTTGATTTTTCACCTGACACATAATAAATTTGTAGGTCATATGATTGACCACATTTTTATATTCTTCAAATGTTGGAGAACTTGCAAGCTTTTCAGCTTCAGCAAGTCGTGCCTGGTAACTTTTTAATTTTTTTGCCGTTGCACACGCTTTGATGCTCCATTGATTAACCATTTGATATATTCTCTTGGCCTTAGGAGTTAGTTGGCTCTGACGACTAACTTGAACAGCTCGTAAAATATATTTTCTACTTCCATATACTGAAATTAAAAATTAACATTTTTTGTTTGCCCCAAAACAAATGTGAGGATATTTAGCTAAGACGTGGCACTGACAAAGTGGATTATAAAACAGAAAAAAAAATGTTCCCTACGCAACCATAAATATATTGTAAAATATTATTTTGAAGATACGTTTTCTTTACATTTTTTTTTTGTTTGTACATATGCATTTAGAATACTTGATTCTTAAGCCCAAATCATGTTTTTTTTTGTGTTCTACTTCTCAACAAGTACAAACTTTTTATTCCAATTTTTTTTTTGTGAAACATTAATAAATCAGTTTTCCATATATGTAAGTAACACTAACTTTAAATTATGGAACACACTGTACATTGTAGGCTGAATAACTTACATACATATATAACAATACAAACAAAACAAGTAGAAATATAAGGATTACCTTTTTTACATTTCTTTGGTGAAACCAGAGGTAAAACATGTGTTGAAGCATTTGATAATTTTTCTTCTACTGTAAATTGTTGCTCACTGGGAGATGACAAAGTTCTTGATGAGGTACCTATAATAGTAATCTTGTTTAAAGATTTTTTCTCAAATTTAATAACAATTTCAACAATTCTTCCCAAACATATTTCTATTTATATATTAGACAGTTTTACTTCTAAAATTTCATTTTGGTTACCTGCTTCTCCAGTAATATTAAATTTTTGTTTCTTGACTGGCGGTAGAATACATTCTTCAGTATCAATTTGTGTTTCTGCTGCTGGAGCTGTAATCAAGACAGTTTAAATGTATATACATATACATATATTATTTATGTAATTACTAATTACATAAGTACAGACTGTTATATTGAACTAGTGTCAAGCACAATTAGTGACTGTGCACAATTTTTTTTATTTACTATGAGCAAACTTTCCAAACCCTAACTATGACATTAAATCAGAAAATATTCATTTTAGTCTTTCGTCTTATAAGGCGACACAACGGTGTCAACTTTTGCATTTATCAATATTTTAAATAAATATTAGTACTTACTAGCAGGTTTGGTGGGTAAGAATAAAGTCGGTATTGCTCCTACTTTCAGCCCCCTTTTTGTTCCTACAACAACACTGTCTTCCGAAAAGTGTCTATGGCACACCAAATAGGAGTTGTAAATTTCTCGAGGGGTCAAGTGAGAAAAACGAGGATGATCTACTATCAATACCCAACTATTAAAAGTTTTTTCATCGTTTATGGGAAACCGATGTCTCACGCTTACGCGATCCCTCACAACCGGGTACAGCGCAACGTCTACGTCGTATAACATTATCCATTTTGAACAAAATTATACAACTTACTAAGCAACAAGTCACAAAACACTAATAAGATTAATAAGCTGTGTTTGTATCAGCGTATTATACACATCTACAATATGCGCTAAAAAAAATTCACCGAACATAAAAAACCTGGAAGTCTATCTGTTTATAAACTTTGAAAAAGTCTAAATTGTATGTAGGCAACTTTTTTTTACTTATGCTCCAATATAATTTTGAATTGATAGTTGGCAATCCAACAAACGACACTTTGTATTGTTGGTTGCAGAAACATTTGGTTTAAAACTTATACTAGTGTCATCCAACGGTTGTTTTCAGCAACATTTATACTCTAAGTGGTCTATGTCAGTTATATTTCTATCTATGTGTGTTTTGTGTACCTATCGTCGTAAAAATGGGGTGTCACTATGGTATTATCCAACATATGACACTAAACACGTACACAAAACTGGAGTTTATTCATTCTGTTACAATGTATGTAGGTAGGTATTACACTTCTGGCTAAATTGTCATTTTCCACGTCTTGCAGGGATTCTGCATTATTCCTACACGTGGTTTAAAGTTGTTCATCATGAGATTGTATCTAATTCTGTAAATACCACAAGTACATCTCATATCTGCAGTAACTATATAACGTATAATATGGATTATCTCCATTAAAGGAAATTAAAGGAAATGACAAATAAAATAGGCATTGCGAACGATGACATACGATTCCATACATTCCATCCCCACCACGGTCGCTTATTACGTACACTCCCCTCACTTGGCTCCCCACCACTTTATAGACGGTCCCCAAACACATCACACCATAGACTTATATGCATATGTGTTTTTGGTCCCGAAAGCCTGCACCGGGAGTATATATATATATATATATATATATATATATATATATATGAGGTTTATGATATATATATATATATATATATATATATATCATAAACCTCATAGGGCACACTAGGTATGGTATATCCGGGGAGAAAGAAGAAAAAGCGGTGGAATTGAGTGTGTGCGGGGAAAGAAGTCTACTATATGGTCCCTATATAGGGGTTCTATAAAAAGTCCCTATAGAACCCCCATAAAAACCCATCACAAAGTGTGGAAACTGATTGACCTACATGTTGGTGAATTTGGTCCTCGGGTACGCCAATATGACGTACCAGTACGCCCAATACGTCGAGACGTCCACGGGTTTATGTAAATGATGTGTGGACAAAATGTTTGATTTCACTACTTCGTTCGAGGATGTTGATAGTTTACATAAGAACTTCGTTATAACTTTATAAAAAAATAAAGTCTTACTATAAATGTTTGAGTTGCGACAGTCCAATGTGCAAAAAGAACACTGCAAAAAAATGTTAATACAATATAGTATCTCTAACACAAAATTATATTTTGTCAGTTACTCACCTTCCAGTCATTAAAAATTTGTATTTTATTAACTATAACCGAATCACTCATGGCATGTTAGAAAGCACGTCAACGTCCTTGTTAACGTATTTATAAAAGTTTTTTTATCTTTTATTGTTTCGCTGGGATAGGGTAAAATACTCAGTGACTGGATTTTTAACCACTACTTTTGAAGATCTATTTATATTTTAACATACTTTTTAAATCTATGTAGAAAAAAACGCATAAGGAGTCACTACTTCCACATCCAGTGTTTACATTTTTACTAGTAATTAAACTAAATAACCAAAATCATCAGGTATATTCTTCAAAGTGCGATATTTGGATTTGGATTAGGAGTGATATGACCTTAAAAGTCATTAAAAATGTGAATCTTATTAACTATAACCGAATCACTCAAGGCATGTTAGAAAGCACGTGAACGTCCTTCTTAACGTTTTTATAAAAGTTTTTTATCTTTTATTGTTTCGCTGGGATAGGGTAAAATCCTCAGTGACTGGATTTTTAACCACAACTTTTGAAGATCTATTTATATTTTAACACACTTTTTAAATCTATGTAGAAAAAAAAACGCATAAGGAGTCACTACTTCCACATCCATTTTTTACATTTTTACTAGTAATTAAACTAAATAACCAAAATCATCAGGTATATTCTTCAAAGTGCGATATTTGGATTTGGATTAGGAGTGATATGACCTTTATAATTATTTATAGGGCATGAATTACTTAAATTAATTTAATGACCTCTATAACCTTTACGATATTCATCACCCGTATGATCTGTTTTGATTATTTATTGAAATAAAAATGAGAGTAGAGACTTAATGATGTGATATTACGATAATATATGATCCTACCTCATTTACCAAACCTATAAAAGGACACATCAAATGAATATCTCCATTAATTCACTTTAAGATACAAGAAAACAGCCGCCTCCTCTCCGTCAACAACAAAAGCACCATCAGCCAAATGAACAGCTAAATGATCAACCAAATGAAAATTCAATGTTTAGTTTGGCGATACATAAATTTTAACAAAATTTTAATATCTTCCTTATACGAGAATTATATTTTAATCTTCCCCTTCTCATACGTCAAAGGGTGGCGGGGAGAGTAGAATTGAATATAACTCTATTTTATATACCCTATATTATTAATATGTATATAATGGTAGTTATTTCACCTAATTTGAATTATTACATTGTTCTGTGTTACGTTGTTCTGGTCTTACACTCAATTCGCGGATACCCAGTTTATACGTACAACGTGTAATAAATAAATACCCTCAGAAATAGTTCACGTTCGAAGGGGTCGGATCTCTTTTCTTATTTCACACTTTTTGAAATAGCAACAGACAAAGATGACGCTTACCATGATCTGGAGATGGCACCATCATTTTTTTTAATGATAACACAATACTCTGGCAGAATTTGGCAGAGTATTGTTACCTAATATTAAAAACAGCGAATCAGCGATCAGATATCATTGTTTCATAAAATTATTATATTTAAGTCACCACCATACATCTACAATAAAATAACTTTTCGCTGTGATGTGCATAATGTACATACCCGGTTTAGGGGCCATATTTCACCACCTCTCTATCACACTGCTAAATTTCAGGGATCGTTTTCTTATATGATATTTAAATGTTATAACCAGGTTCCTCCGCTCCTGACATCTTGCAACAAATAAATTTGGAGAAAGATATAAAAATATTTTACAAGAGGAAATATGAGAAATTCAACATAGAAAAATAAAATAACTTTCATCTTCACTATTCTGTATCTATAATTTTCATTTACACTATTCTGTATATCTCTTTAGCTTATTTTTTTTTCTTTTTTATGTGTCACATATCTACATATTTCAAATGTGATTAGGACACTGTTATCTAAGTGATGGCACATTGAATCAGCTATGCTGCTTGCCATCTCTTTTTTGTAGTAATGAATACTAATTTATTTAATATAAAATATATTCTTGTATAATTTTCATTATGCAAATAAAATTTATTATTATTAATATTATTTCGCCGACTTTATAGTCACACTTCTCAGCGTAAACGCTGGGAAACATTCACCCATTCCTGCTGCAGACAGTGATGGCTTGATATCTCATCCCCGCCTCCAGCAGAAATTAGGCTCAGGCGAGGGGAGGAAATTCATCCTGTCCCAAAACCTTTCTTACAATATGACAGGTTTGTAGTACAACTGCCTTCTGGCCATTTCGAATAATATTATAAGACAGTCCTAATGCCGCGATGTTCTTGGCGAATCTGGTCGTCATCACGCCCTCTGCCGATATTACTAGGGCGTACGTCTCCACCTTCTCCAGTTTCCATAGGCGCTTCAGCTCGATTGATAGATTTTCGTATTTCGCGATCTTCTCCCGTTCAGTCTTCTGAATGTTGTGAGTAAGTGGCACTGCGATGTCTATGATGATCCCTCTTCGTTGTTCCTTGTTGATCAGTACAATGTCTGGTCGGTTGAAGTCCACTGTTCGATCGGTGATGATAGCCTATCCCAGTACATCACTGCTACTTCCGATTCCAGCACAGCTTCCGGAGTGTATTTGTAGTATGGCGGAGCCGTCGCTAACAGGCCATACTTAAGTGCCAGTTGTTGGTGCACCATCTTCGCAAGTTGGTTGTGCCTGCCGAGATATGCTGACTCTGCTAGCGCGGGACACCCTCCTATTACGTGCTCTATAGTTTCGCCTGCAGATCCACATTTGCTACATATATCTTCGACGTCGTCTCTCAGGATATGCTTCTGGTAATTCCTTGTTTTTATAACCCTGTCCTGAATGGCAGTCAAGAAGCCTTCGGTTTCGGGGTACAGATAGCCGTCGGTAAGCCATTTTAACGAATTTTCTTTGTCGATGTGGTCTGGCTGTAACATTTTCGGAAAACGTCCCTGCAAAGCATGTTCCATCCACTGGGTCCGGAGCTCCTCTTCTGTTGGTACGTCTACCGGAATAAGTTCACATCCCAGGCTCAAAGGCGTGTATCCAGCATCCTCTCTTGCTACTGCTGTTATTAGCGGGTCCCTGTTGTTTAGTATTTTTCTTCTTAAGGAAGCTTCTTGGTTCAGGCACTGATTATTGATGTTCAATAGACCTCTCCCACCTCGTCTTCGAGGCTGGTAGAGTCGAATTACTGAAGAGTTCGTATGCAATTGTTTGAATTTAGTTAGAAGCCGCCTGGTAAGTCGGTCGAGCTCATCGAGATCAGTAACGACACAGACACGTGATGGGTCTGTAGTTCTTCGGTTGTGCAGCATCACCCTTTTTGAAAAGCATGAACGTGTTGCCTGTCATCAGGAAATCAGGTACGACATGCGGATCGTTGATCGCCTCCGTGAAACACTTTCCCAGAATGCCATGAGATGCAGGTAGGTGCTTGAGCCAGAAATTGTGAATCCCATCAGGGCCCGGTGCTTTCCAGTTCTTGGTCCTCTTGATTGCCGCGGTTACGTCCTCTTCTGTAATGATTCCGACAGCCATTTGATTGAGATCTTCGTTGTGTGCTTGAATTTCCTCAATCCATGGCGCGTTCTCGTTGTATGTGTCGGCGTCACTCCATATAGAATTCCAGTATGTTGTGAATCGCGCTGGATCGATTTCTGCAGGTTGTTCTTCATCCTGTTTCTCCAAGCTCCTCAAAAACTGCTTTTGATTGTTCTCGAAAGCAGCATTCTGTTGTTTTCTTTTTGTTCGCTTGTTGTATCTACGCAGCCTGGCACCCTTCGTTTTCGCCTTTTGTCTTAGAAGATCGTTGAGGTTCAATAGTTGTTGCCGATGGTCTGCATTATTCAGATCTATCTGCGCCTTTCTAGCTATGGCTTGTGTTTTAGTCATGACCCTTCGAGAGTTGTTTCCTGCTAGAAATTCGTTGAGGACATCAGCGTCAGCTCTATGCTCATCGATGTTCTTCTCAAGTCTCTTCCTCCACATTGGGGCATCACTGTTCTTGTTCCTTCGGTTGGGGTTCGGCGTATACACTTGCTGTCCATTCAATTCAAGGATGAGTGCTGAAGCACAATACACACCCAAATGTGCCTTTTGTAGGTCATTTGTGCCATCCAAATATTGTTGTAGAATACTGTTGGCACTGGAAATTATATCACGCGCTTTGTTGGCATTCCTGAGTTTAGGTATTCTGGGCCTATTTAGTGGATTTATGAGCTCATAGTGGGTCACTAGTTGTAGAAATCGTTCTTGTCGTTCTTCATGCTGGGTTCCCGGTAGGTGTACAACACTAATTCTTCCCTCTGATCTAGATGGCGATGACGTTGGGGTAATAAGTCTTTGCGGTTTTTGGATTTCTTCTTCCGCACGTACTTCCGGTTGAATTTGGAACTCCTCTTGTTGGTATAGGATCTGGCCGACTTCTCTCTTGACTTCCTGTAGTTGAAGATCTGTGAGGTAGTGCTTCCTAACGATGACGTTTTTCCTGTCTACAATGTTCTGTTCGGTGATGTTGAAGGTGGGGTTTCTGCGCAAAAATTCGGCATGTAGTAAATGCCTCCATCCAGGGAGCGGCTCGTCTCTGCAGTGGTTGATGATGTAGAACGTCCTCATAACTTCTATGTTCATTTCGACGGTCCACTTCAACCTTCTGGTATCTTCTCTCCTTCGGGCAGCCCTCCGTCGTACGGCAGGCGAACCCTGGGGTAGAGGGGCTTCGTAGTCTTCGGCCCTTCTCGTGTCGTCCACTCCTCTGTTTGGTTGTGAGTTTGAGTTTGGGTTTGGGGCTGTAGCTTCTTGAATGACAGGTGCCCGCCTCCTCAGCTGCCTGCCACCGATATTATTATTATTATTATTATTATTATATCAAATAAATGTTTATCGTACTAATTGACCATTTGTCTAATGTCGTTATGTAGACTTTCGAAATTTTCTTGTGCATCCAGTATTAATGTTATGTATAATTACGTGATAATTAGTACAAAATGAATTAATAACGATGCGAATTACGAGAAACAGTATAAATAGTTCACCATCTTTGGAACAGCTATCAGTTGTTGTTTCCATTAACAAAAACAGAATGATGTCTTACGCATTGTTGTTACTCACTGTTGTTGCTGGCTGTTTGGCCCAAGAACAAAATCCTGCTGGTAAGCTACATAAATTTTTATCTTGATTTGTATTAGTTTTTAATCCACCCAGTTACAATTGTTATTGTCAACCGAAATACCCGTTTGGTAGATTTAAAATAATTATGTAATATTCACCAACTTCGGTATAAAATATGTTTTTACCGTTTTTTCACATTTGTAACAGTTTGTATTTTTTTTTATTATATATAAATAAGCTTAAGAACTTATCTCTCGTTACAGATTTTAAACCTTTGTCTGTAGAAGAATATGGAGACAGTCCCTACAAAGTGTTCGGTAAGGTGAGTAAACCTGTATTTCAGTATACTTCACTTTTAATGTATATCATAATTATTTAAATTATTATCCAGTGGATCACGGATTTATTTCAATGCGATACCCGATCGTGATATAGAACGAAAATTGCACCCCTCAGAAGGCTAAAGGGAGTTGTGGAAAAAATTGTTAAAAAAAATTACCTAATATAATATAGGGTATTAGCACGACAAAATATATAGGAATATTAGGATCTGCAGTCTAGGACAGGATATATATTTTTTGTAGACCTGTGCAATGCATTTGAAACGGAATTTACCAATAGATTTATTTTTTGGGCAATTGACACCTTACATCTGTTTTTATTTACAAATGTTTCCTCCAGTACCTAAGAAAGAAGAGGAGATAATTAAATACTATGTATGTGGAATTGTACGTCCTTACAACAAACAAAGCGTTTCTGCGCATTTGCTCCTCTCGTAGATGCTTTTGTTGAGCTGTACTTGCTGTATCATTCGTCAATTCAAACTGTGCAGCATTAACTGCACCAGTCAGAGGCGACTCAAGGCCTGTCCAATTCCCTTCCATACTGAATCTCCTTTCAGCCGCTTTCACTGTAAACAAAGTGAAGATTTTCCCTACCTGTATATTAAATATTTTCTCTTGGGAACTATTACGAATGTTTTTCATTTTTAACAAAAATTTATAGGCAAACTACTTCATGGCTGTAGAAGTATGCGCATCGAACAATCTAAGGGTAGTCAGGATAAACGATCAGGGCAAAAATGATGAAGTCACCTACTTCATTAAAAAGCTTACAGGTAAGCCACAGAAAAAAACATTATCAGCATGCCCCGCCCTATTCATGTAATTTTTTGATACACAAAATTTACTATTTACTTTTGTAAATTGTAAACATTTAGGTGTATTGTTCATTTGTTGTTTTCCCAGTTGTTGTTATATAGTTATACACATTAGTGGTTATACTAAAATTTACCATTTATTTAACACCTTTTTTACCATTAGATAGCTCAAATAAATTTGGATATTATTTCGACCACTTTAATTTACTTTTTAAATTTGGATTTCATGTGCTCCTCAATTGAACGATAAATAATTAAAGTTCTAAAGTAATTAAATAATTGAAATTAATACTTCATTTTCCTTCATTTCATTCGAAGAAAAGGTTGTTGTTTTGTGAAATGAAAAAGAAAAAACCTCTAGTTTTCTTTATTTCAGAAATATTTGCCAAACCACATCAAAAGTCTAAAATAATAATAGTAAAAAAAAATAGGTATTTAAAAGAAAAAACAGAACACACTTTGTTCTGAATGTCGAAAAATAGGAGACAAATAGGAATTCTTCTAAGTGTTCTCTCTAAAAAGGTACTGACGAAACATTTATTTTTTAGCTATCACAGGACCTTACTGGACTCTGGCAAATAGATTGTATGACGAGCACACCTGGTCATTCGGTATTGGTGATCCAGTGAAATACTTCAACTGGGCTGCTGGCGAACCCAACAATAAAGGTGGGAATGAGAAATGTGCTGAAATTTACACAGAGGGCACGTGGAACGACAAGGATTGTGCAACTGAACGTTTCGTTCTCTGCGAAAGTCGAGACAATTAAAGAAAATCACGGTTGCATTCTGTCAAATTTTGGTGATTTGTAATTTGGCAAAATAAAAAGTACTCGTATATCTACATATCTTTCTATAACATAAACCCATCTTAAGCGAGAATCAGGACACGTTTCTAAATGAACCCTCAGGTCTTCGATACAATAAAAAAATAAAAATCCCAAACGCAGTAGTAGGTAATAATGAAAGGGTCTAGCCGGATAACTATGTTAATAAAGGAAAAGCATTTGATTAAGTTTTAATATTAAGCCTGTGTAACCATCATTAATGTGGTTTTTAGAATTTTCTTTCCATGTCTACTCTTTAATTTGACACTGTAAAAATTCAGGGCAGACCAAGGGTATTGTTTTGCATTGTATCCCAGGATACAAAGCGGAGTCAAAGGAAAGGAAAATGTCAAAATTATTGTATGCTCCATAAGTTACTTTAGGTAGCTGTACTTTTGGGGTTTTGTAATTTAAAAAAACAAAAAAGTAACAGACGATCTGATATCCCTAGGTGATCATCGGTTCCAGAGTCAACAATTCTATCATTGTTATTTGTGCAGATATGTCGGTCATGGTGGAGGAATTCTCTTCAATACTTGTCGGATCATAGATATTGTAAATCAGAGTGTCGAAGAATGTTTCACACGTTACAATAAGCTGGCGTATTTACCTGTGTGAACCTGGCAACCAACTTAACGGAAACCGACTTCTCTTTTTTTCATTCGATTGTACCCGGTTTGTAACCGTTTGTACCGCATTTAATTTCGTTTGTATCTTAAAGGGGCGGAAATGGCAGGGGGGTGGCAAAATGACTGGCAACTTACTTCACGCAATATCATTTTTTCATTATGCATTCGATTGTAGCCGGTTTGTACCCGTTTGTACCGCTTTTTATTTCGTCTCTAACTTAATGGGGCGGAAATGGCAGGGGTGGAAAAATAGCTGGCAACCCATTTCACACAGTATATTTTTTTTCTTTTTGGAATTCGATTGTACCCAGTTTGTACCCGTCTGTACCGCGTTTTATGTCGTTTGTACCTTCAGAGGGCGCAAAATAGCGCACAGATGAAAAATTTTATTCTGCGTAACTTAGTCGCCCATCGTCGAGTGTTCCGAGTGTGTACCGCCTTGAAAACGATAGCACGCCTTCATATAACTGAATATTTCGTTCATACCTCTCTAATATCGTTTGTACTTCTACGAAATCCTTTGTACTGACTTGAAAACGATAGCACCCCTTCGTAAGATTGATTATTTCGTTTGTACTGCCTTAAAATCGTTTGTACACCTACGAAATCGTTTGTACCGCCTTGGAAACAATATCACACCTTCGTAATATTGGATTATTTCGTTTGTACCTCCTTAAAATCGTTTGTACCCCTACGAAAGGGTACAAACGAAATAATCAATAATAGGAAGGCGTGCTATCGTTTCCAAGGAGGTACAAATGATTTCGTAGGGGTACAAACGATTTTAAGGAAGTACAGACAAAATAATCAATATTACCACGGTGTGCTATTGTTTCCAAGGCGGTACAAACGATTTCGTAGGGGTACAAACGATTTTAAGAGGGTACAAACGAAATAATCAATAATAGGAAGGCGTGCTATCGTTTCCAAGGAGGTACAAATGATTTCGTAGGGGTACAAACGATTTTAAGGAAGTACAGACAAAATAATCAATATTACCACGGCGTGCTATCGTTTCCAAGAAGGTACAAACGATTTCGTAGGGGTACAAACTATTTTAAAGAGGTACAAACGAAATAATCAATTTTACCAAGGTGTGCTATTGTTTCCAAGGCGGTACAAACGATTTCGTAGGGGTACAAACGATTTTAAGAGGGTAAAAACGAAATAATCAATAATAGGAAGGCGTGCTATCGTTTCCAAGAAGATACAAACGATTTCGTAGGGGTACAAACGATTTTAAGAGGGTACAATCAAAATAATCAATAATATGAAGGCGTGCTATCATTTCCAAGACGGTACAAACGATTTTAAGGAGGTACAAACGAAATAATCAATCTTACGAAGGGGTGCTATCGTTTTCAAGTCAGTACAAAGGATTTCGTAGAGAAAAAAACGATTTTAGAGAGGCATAAACGAAGTATTCAGTTATATGAAGGCGTGCTATCGTTTTCAAGGCGGTACAAACGATTTTGAAGTGGTACAAACGGAACACTGGACGATGGGCGACTAAGTTACGCAGAATAAAATTTTTCATCTGTGGGCTATTTGAAAACGAAATAAAACGCGGTACAAACGGTTACAAACTGGGTACAATTGAATGCCAAAAGGAAAAAAATATATTGCATGAAATGAGTTGCCAGCAATTCTTCCACCCCCTCCCATTTCCGCCCCATTAAGTTACAGACAAAATAAAAAGCGGTACAAACGGGTACAAACCGGACACAATCGAATGCGTAATGAAAAAATGCCATTGCGTGAAGTCAGTTGCCAGCCATTTTGCCACCTCCCTGCCATTTCTGCCCCTTTAAGGTACAAACGAAATTAAATGTGGTACAAACGGTTACAAACCGGGTGCAATCGAATGAAAAAAAGAGAAGTCGGTTTACGTTAAGTTGGTTGCCAGGTTCATATAGGTGGCGTATTTGTCTTGAAAAAATCTATGTTTAAATTTCATGTTATTAAAATATTTTCATATGTTCAATTAGTATTACTAAGCACTGTTTCTAGCTCTGTAAGATAACTCAAGTCTGCGTCAGGAGGTCTGTAAATTACACCTAATACAATTTTGGTAACATTAAATTGAACTTGTATCTATAAATGGTCTGAACTATATAGGTAACATCAATTCAATCATCAACTAATATAGGTAACATCAATTTCTACTCATTTAAAAATATGTTTGATCCACAAGCCTTTGCTGCTATCTCGCAAAGGCTTTCGATACTTGGTTTATGATATTGTAACGTTTTGTTCACTACGGGTTCGTAAGGTGTGAAAAAATTCACTCGCACTCTCAACTAACACTATTTATTTAAACAAATTTACAAATACGCATTATACACAAAACCAATTACTAACACTAATTTATATTTATACAATTTATATTCGATGATAGTTGTATGAAGACCGCGACGCGTGATATTGAAGAAAGTCTAATTTATCCTGCGTCGATATGCCTCTCTATATACCCGGTCGGCTTCTGTCGGCATTTTCCACCATCCGTCCTGATGGTCACTAGAAAAAGCTCAACGCTTGCAGAACGTCTTGAAAGGGGTCGAAGTTTGCGGAAAGTCCTGGAGGCTTACGCAACGCGGTGACGTGTCGGTGAGTAACCCTTGTTTTGCTGTACGGCTGGTCAGGCGGCGATGCATACTACTGACGTTTTCGCCACACTGCCTCCTCCTTAAAAACATTTCGTCCCGAATTGTACCATCATCCTCTAGTCCATGACGATACCTGCAGCGTGGCCCATTCTTGCATCGAGACGTCCGGTAGAAGAAATAGTGCATAATTCTCTCATTGGGCGATTTCCCGAGGTTGTAGTAGCATACCAGGATTTCGATTCCAGTAAACTGGAAAAGGAATTCCAGTATGCTTCTTATCACTCTTCAATCCAGGCCATCTAGTCCGCTGGCTATCTTCGGCATCGCCAAACTCCTTATATTCTGGGACAAGAGCACATCCTCAGTTGGACTAGTGTGTCCCAGACATTTTAATAAGTTGGTTTGTGGTGCCATAGCTTCTTGGTCACCAAATAGAAGACGGACTCTCTTCTCCTGCTCAGCCACCGCGATTTGAAGGACTCGTTCAACCGCTGGTCTTTGTCTGCGTAACTCCTCCAACTGTCCAAACGCCTTCTTGAAGGTAAGTGCAATCCCTCGGGACATTCGGAGATCTGCTGCTACACAGTGGGCAAGACAAAAATCAGGAGGAGTCTTAAACAAGTCACGTGGTTCTTCTCGTGTTACACCGTAACGAGCTTTCTGGTCGTTATAATCTATCAACATGAATTCTTCGAAAGAGAGTTTGCTCTCTGGCGGACTGACGTGTCGAACTTCTTCTGGCTTCAGCTTGCTCTTCATTTCTTCCGGCAAAAGGAGCCAAACGGTTGAAGTGGACCACCCTGGGTTGCCCTTTTGGTAATTTCTGGATCCGGTAGAATACATCGTTAATCTGGGTGACGACCTCATATGGACCTTCCCAGGAGCTTTGAAGTTTTGGAGATAACCCACGACGACGTTGTGGGTTATATACCCAGACTTGTTTGCCGGGCTGGTACCTTCCATCGTTGGCGTTGATGTCGTAGGCCTCCCTTCATGCGGTCGCTGGCACCCTAGATATTCGTCCCCTGGTGTACAGCCGAACTTCAGGTCACAGGGTAGACGCAGTTCACGGCCCAAGACGATGCTTGCAGGTGTTTGCCCCGTTGTTTCGTGGACTGACGACCGGTAGGCTAGCAGTAACAGGTGGAGAAACTGGTCCCAGTCCCTCTGGTGGTCGAAGACTACTTTCGATATGTACCGGTTAATGGTATGACAGAGTCGATTCGAAATTTCTTCCCTGGTCCGAGTGTAATTCCAGAGGTACACCAAATCGACAAGTCCAGTCCTTAATAAGAGCGTCTGCCACAATCGAAACCTCTTGATTTGGAAGGGCATAATTTCTACCCATTTACTGAAATAATCCATCACGACGACGATATATTTATTTCCATTATCTGTTTTCGGAAATGGACCTGCTACATTGATGGCAATTCTTTCAAACGGACTACCCACATTGTATTGACGTATTGGAGCCTTCGGATGCCGTTGTGGACCATTACTTGCAGCACACACCACACATTTCTTGCACCACTCTTTCACGTCAGTAGTGCAGTTCACCCATTATAAATGTTCTCTAACTTTCCTCAGCGTCTTTGTTACTCCTAGGTGTCAGCCAGTGCTTCCATTGTAGATTTCCCCCAATACCTCGTATACTCTGTTCTGGAGATTATCATCTATTTTCGCCCTTTGGTACCACCTGATTTCTCCAGAACGCGTTTTAAGAGTCCGTCACTTAAGGCCAGGGACTTCCACTGAGCCCAGCATGACTTTACTGTTGTCGAGTACCGAGATACCTCTTTCCAAGTGGGTTTCTGCCCTTTCTTCTTCCAATTCACAATTGGTTTCAGATTCGGGTCATTCTCTTGATCTTTTACAACCTCCTCCAGCTGCCAATCATCGTTCACAGCCGTTGTTCTGTATTTTAGGACGTCCTTTTCCTCCCGCTGACAATGTTTCTGCAATTTTCTAAGCAGGGTCTTCTTCATAACGCGTGAGCGTTGCGGTGAACTTTGCCTGCACGATGTTCTGTGTCGAAATCAAATTCTCGGAGTCGTTCTATCCACCTGGCTAGTTGAGCTTCAGGGTTCTTGAACTGGAGAAGCCATTTTAGCGCCGCATGGTCCGTTCTAAGCAAGAATTTTCTCCCTTGCAGGTATTTATCGAAATGTTCGACAGATGTCACTACTGCCAGTAGCTCCCGCCTGGTAACATAGTAGCTTCGCTCGGTTTGGACAAGGTCTTACTGAAGTATCCAATAACCTTCTCTTGGCCGTCCTGAATCTGAGACAAAACGGCTCTCAAACTTATATTACTGGCATCGGTATCCAAAATGAATTTTCCATCTGGGAGAGGAGACCTCAGGATGGGTGAACTTGTTAACGCTTCCTTTAAATATCAAAATGCTTCGCTGCATTCGCGGTCTCATTGAAATCGTCTTTCTCCTTCCATGAGTCGTGTCAGCGGCTTGGCAATGTTGGCAAATCCGGTTACATATCGACGATAAGTTAGTAAGTGCATAGCCCGAGGCAACTTCGTAGATCATACTTATTGCCGGGACCTGGCCATTCTCGCACCGTTCTGATCTTCTGGTCATCCTCTGCCACCCCCTGACTGGAAAAAAACATGGACCAGATACTTCCTTCTGGAATAGATGACATATCTTCGGGCTAAGCTTTAAGCCAGAGCGTTGAAAGATCTCTTCGAAATTTTTCAGGTGATCCTCAAAATATTTTCCAACCACGATAATGTGATCAAGACATACAAGGCATGTCTTCAAAGATAGTCCTTTTAGCATGGTTTCCATTAACCTCTCGAAGGTTGCAGGAACGTTATATAATCCAAACGGCATTATGGTAAACTGTCGGTACAGCTGCTTACGATTACGGTAGGGCCAAACGGGTTGAAATAACATTTTATATTTTATTAGGGTCTATTTACTGATTATAAAAGTGCGTTATTACGAGAACATAGTAGAAGCACTTCATACATTCTTAAGAACAAATGGATATTTATCAGATTGACGAAAAAGGTTAAATTATTAAATTGTACTTTAGTGTATAAGTAATAGTCTATAAGGGATATTAAAGCCATTTTTGTACAAATAGTTTCTCAATAGACCCTCCTCGGCGATATCAGCTAAAACACATATGCCAATACATCCTTCTCAAACAAATATCCCCATTTTACTAAACTAACCAAACTACGATAATCGTCTAGTCCTCTAAAGTTGGCGAAATGAATTTGATGCTTGTTTTCGACATGCGCAGATGCTACTAACGTAGTTGCATATCTTGTTTTCCGGCCCGTCGCAACAGAGAGGGACTCAGGACACTATTATTATGAAACGATAGTTCACAAAAAATACATCATAATACAATAATGAATACTCAAATGCAGTGGCGGTGCGTGATATTTCAGTTAGCCATATCTTGAAAACGACGCATGGGACCCACTTCACTTTTTAGGTGATGACTATACACCTCTTACAGAAATGATTTATAGTGAAAAACCCGTCAGCAAAGTTTTCGAAAAACATTTCAAAAACACTGGAGCACTCCCTGGGTTCTCAGTAACGCTCTGTGGAATATTTGCAGTATATTTTTTTTCATAATCTAGAAACAAATATAAGGAGACGTTTTTCGATTTGTTACAAAATATTTTTGTTTCAAAAAAGTTATGGCCATTTTAATTTTGGGAAACAAAATGTTCCTATAAAATTAAAATTAAAATGGCCATAACTTTTTGAAAAAAAAAAAAAATTCAAAAATTAACACTCCTGGAGTGGGTACTGGAACCTTCGGCGTAGAAACAAAAAACTCGCGCGTCGAGAAAAGTGTAGTAGTTCGGCGTTTCGTGGAAAACGTCCAGTTTTTTTTTTTTTTTTTTTTTTTTTTTTTTTAAATTAACAAATTGAAAAACGTCTACTTATATTTGTTTCTAGATTATGAAAAAAAATATACTGCAAATATCCCACAGAGTGTTACTGAGAAGCCAGGGAGTGCTCCAGTGTTTTTGAAAATTTTGACGATTTTTTCACTATAATTCCTTTCTGTAAGAGGTGTATAGTCATCACCTAAAAAGTGAAGTGGGTCCCATGCGTCGTTTTCAAGATATGGCTAACTGAAATATCACGCACCGCCACTGACTCAAATGAACATACTGAGGGGCTAACTATTAGATGATGGAGCCGTATTTAGGTGTAGTAACGTTAGCGGTCACGAACCATTACACTTAAAAGACTCATCTCAAGCTCACAAATTTTGGGACTAAAACGCCACAACAAGTTATAAAGTTACAATGACTTTTTTTAATTACCGTTTATAAAAGTTGGCCTGCGATATTCTAACAACAAAATACAAAAAAAATTATTTGACGAAGATCTAAAAATAAAAAAAAAATTACTTTTTAATACTAAAAGTAATATTTCTGTAGCATAATGACCCATATTATTGCAATTTCCTTCGTCTCTTGTTAGACAATTGCAGTTTTCTTACAATTGATTTGGTATTACTTAATGGATTTTACCTTTAAACCGACGAAATATTCAAACCTTGCCAAATTTTTATACCTGCTAAACAGGTATTTGGAACAGCAACTTGGAATATGAACACATTGTACCTGTTATCATAAAATTCCGATACCTCGACGTATCGACGGAATCATTACTTTCCTTAATGTGTCTTAATGGTCTTCCAGAAAACGTTCATATAAGTCATGTTCGTAGACGACAACACTTAAAACTGAACGTATGTAAATATTTTGCTAACATAAGACTTAAACACAGACTTTTCTGAAGACAAATATGATAGTTTATTGTAACGTATCAAACATTCTTCGATACTTACAATATCTCTGATCCGACAAGTATTGGAGAGAATTTCTCCACTTGGATCAACATTATCTGCACAAATAACAAAGATAGAGTAATTGATTCTTGAACCGAGGATCTCCTAGGGAGAACAGATCGTCTGTTAATTTTTTTAGTGTTTTTTAAATTACAAAACCCCAAAAGTTCAGTTACCTAAAGTTACTTATAGAGCCTACAGTCATTTCGACATTGATGAGTTTTGCTTTGACTCCGCCTTGTATCCCGGGAAACAATGCAAAACAATACCCATGGTCTGTCCTGAATTTTTATAGTCTTAAATTAAAGAGTAGACACGGAAAAAATTCTAAAAACCTCATTAATGATGGTTAAACAAACAGACAATCTCAAACTTTATCAATTTTTTTTATTACCGGCTAAACCCTTTCATCAGGACCTACTGAGATTGTGATTTTTATTTTTTTTATTGTATAAAAAACCTGAGAGCTCATTTAGAAACGTGTCCTGATTCTCTCTTAAAATGAGTTTATGTTATAAAAAAATAATATAGATATACGAGTACATTTTATTTTGCCAAATTACATGTCACCAAAATTTGTCAGAATACAATTGAGATTTTCTTTAATTGTCCCTACTTTCGCAGAGAACGAAACGTTCAGTTCCACAATCCTTGTCGTTCCACGTGCCCTCTGTGTAAATTTCAGCACATTTCTCATTCCCACCTTTATTGTTGGGTTCGCCAGCAGCCCAGTTGAAGTATTTCACCGGGTCACCAATACCGAATGACCAGGTGTTCTCGTCATACAGTCTGTTTGCCAATGTCCAGTAAGGTCCTGTTATAGCTAAAAAGTAAATGTTTCGTCAGTACTTTTTTAAAGAGAACACTTAGAAGAAATAATATTTTTCGACATTCAAAACAACATGTGTTCTGAATTTTTTTAAATACCTGTTTATTTTTTTTTATTATTTTAGACTTTTGAAGTGGTTTGACAAATATTTCTGAAATAAATAAAACTAGAGGTTTTCTTTTCATTTCACAAAACAACAACCTTTTCTTCGAATGAAATGAAGTAAAATGAAGTCTTAATTTCAAACTTTAATTATTTATCTTTCAATTGAGGAGTATATAAAATCCAAATTTTAAAAGTAAATTAAAGTGGTCGAAATAAAATCCAAATTTATTTGAGCTATCTGATGGTAAAAAAGGTATTAAATTAATGGTAAATTTTAGTATGACCACTAATGTGTATAACTATGTACAACTGGGAAAACAAAAAATGAACAATATACCCAAATGTGTACAATTTACAAAAGTGAATATTAAATTTTACACGGGTAGGGATATGCTGATAATGTTTTTTTTTTTTTGTGGATTACCTGTAAGTTTTTTAATGAAGTAGGTGACTTCATCATTTTTGCCCTGGTCGTTTATCCTGACTACCCTTAGATTGTTCGATGCGCATACTTCTACAGCCATGAAGTAGTTTGCCTATAAATTTTTTTAAATATATGAAAATATATGAAAAACATTCGCAATATTTCCAAAGAGAAAATATTTAATATACAGGTAAGGAACATTTTCGCTTTGTTTAACAGCTGAAAGGAGATTCAGTATGGAGGGGAATAGGACACGCCTTGAATCGCCTCTGACTGGTGCAGTTAATGCCACATACTTTAAATTGACGAATGAGACGACAAGGACGGCGAAACAAAAGCATTTTTGAGAGGAGCGAATGCACAGAAACGCATTGTTTGTTGTAAGGACATAGAATTTCCAATACATAGTATTTAATTATCTCCTCTTCTTCCTTAGGTACTGGAGGACATTTGTAAATAAAAACAGATAAGGTATCAATTGTCCAAAAAATAAATCTATTAATAAATTCCGTTTTAAATGCATTACACAGGTCTACAAAAAATATATATCCTGTCCTAGACTGCAGACCCTACACTTACTATATATTTTGACATGCTAATACCGAATATCATATTAGGTAATTTTTTTGTAATTTTTTTTCACAACCCTCTTTAGCCTTCTGAGGGGTGCAATTTTTGTTCTATATCACGACCGGGTATCGCATTGAAATATATCTGTGATCCATTGGATAATAAATAATTATTATATATATACATTAAAAGTGAAGTATGCTGAAAAATACTCACCTTACCGAACAATTTGTAGGGACTGTCTCCATATTCTTCTACGTACATAGGTTTGAAATCTATAACGAGAGATAAGTTCTTAAGAAAACTTATTTATATACACTACTCAAAACGAAAAAGGAGCCACTGTTAAAAATGTGGATATTTTTTTACTGGAATAACTTTTTATTACAATTCTTTTTTTATTTAAATATATTGGACAGTTCTCTAAAAATTTAGTACAATTTTTTTGTAATCTACTTGTGATGCTTACAGGAAAAAAGAAAAATGCAGTAATGTGCAGTTAAGCTCTTTATTGTTTTAATTAAGTGGCTCCTTTTTCGTTTTGATTAGTGTATAATAAAAAAAAACAAACTGTTACAAATGTGAAAAAATGGGAATGTAATAAAAACATATTTTATACCGAAGCTGGTGAATATTACATAATTATTTTAAATCTACCAAACAGGGATATTTCGGTTGACAATAACAATTATAACTAGGTGGATTAAAAACTAATACAGACCAAGATCACAATTTCTGTAGCTTACCAGCAGGATTTTGTTCTTGGGCCAGACAGCCAGCAACAACAGTGAGTAACAACAATGCGTAGGACATCATTCTGTTTTTGTTAATGGAAACAACAACTGATAGCTATTCCGAAGATGGTGAACTATTTATACTGTTTCTCGTAACTTACATCATTATTAATTCATTTTGTACTAATTATCATGTAATTATACATAAAATTAATAGGTACTGGATGCACAAGAAAATTTCGAACGTCTATGTGTCGACATTAGACAAATGGTCATTTAGTATGATAAAAACTTATTTGACATGGAAATATTCTATAAACAGGGCGAGTTTTTAGTTTTAAAATAGACATGAACATATTGGAGTACAGCAAAATTTCAAAATATAATCAACGACTTTTGCTTTTTAGGACCCAAATAATAAGATACATACATGATAAGTTTTATATTTTGAAGAAATTATGATTTAATAAACAAATTCAACAATTATTTTGAAAAAAAACACCAAAATTATTATTCACGCACCATAACTATTATAACATAATATATGCAGGCCTCCAAGTTCAACACACCTCTCCAGTCTCGTTCTAAAAGATGTGTATGTTGAGTGGGTCATTTCTTGATTTACCTGGGCCACTACTTAAATGATCCGAGGCTTGAGTAATTCAATATTGTGTTCTATTGGCTGTCTATAAATTATTTCCTTCAAAAATCCCCAAAGGAAAAAGTTGAGTACCGACAAGTCGGGGGACCTTGCTGGCCAACAAATAGGCCCATATCTTCCGATCCATTTCTCTCCAAATTGTTTGTTAAGCCAACTGCGGACCTGAATTGTTGAATGGGACAGGACGGATGCCCCGATCCGTCCTGTTGAAAATACGCATTTTTTCTATATTCTAAACTCTTTTCGTCTAATTCTCGCCAGAAAAATTGTAACGGTTCACTTTAGTCGCTGAGTTTACTTAGGCTTTTAATTATTATATGTATATATTTAATTTTAAGAGGTGATATATTTATTACTGCTACACGGATCGTACAGTGACCTCTATATGTGTATGGCTAAAGTTGTGGTCTGGTCGAATAGGCTTCTACAATGTGTTTGATGTGGAAAAGGAAATTCCGAAGTATATGCTTGTTTTAGACAAAAATGTTGATTTTATATAGATTGGCTGGTTAAATTTCAGGTCAGAATGACCTCTGGTGTGAAAAATTCAAACAAACTCCTCATTGACGATAAAAGGTTTTTTTTGTGTCTTTTTTTTTACAGAGTTCATGAGACGTAGATGGAAACGTGACGGCTGGAAATTGACGTGATTTTTGGTTGCAATCACCTATCGTAGGATTATTTTCCAAGCTGTCCAATTGTGATTTTCTTTTTGGTTTTCGTATATAGAAAATCGCACCCATTGGTTGGGGATTCATAGTCTACGCCTGCCATAACTTTATTACGTCAACCCTTCGAAGAAGGTAAGTCAACGATATTTCTTCTAGGAGTTTCAAAGGTGAATTTATCAGTCATTATGTTATTGTTTTTTTTTTTTTTTTTTTTTGGCCAGTTGATATAATGACAATTTTTTTAGGGTTTATGTAACAGGTATACCTAAATGGGTCTATATAAAGGATTTACGTATCAGCGTTTATCATTCTCCTCGTCAAATTAATCGTGCCTGAGGAAGTCCAGAGTTGCATCTGCATCATTATTGGAGGAGATTGGTTTGGTCTCTTGGTTTAGCTGCTTCCGGTGATGTAACAGACGACGGGTTTTTGCACCATCTACTCCGCCCGGGACGCCCTTAACGTTTCATCCAGCTAGGAGTCACGCAAGTGTTTGCCATTGTCATGCCTTTGCTATTTCTGTTTTTTTTATTCCTCTTGGCTTATACATTGAAGAACCTTGTTTTTTTTTATTTATTGTGTTCTCTGGTTAAAAAAAATACCAGATCCGACAATTTCTACACGTATTATAAATATTGTGCACTATATGTGTAGTAAAATTTTATTACTAATAATCTGTGAACATTTTCTCGTATAAGGTATTCGTATAAGTCCTCGTGAAACTTTATCCTTTACCTTTTGACTCGAAACATAGTCAATTACATCTAATTATATTATATTGAGTATTTTATCCAACTGTTACAAGGAAAACCCCAGAGGTAACATTTTGTGTTAATGTAGATATCGCTTTATATGTATATGTACAGGGTCGCTTAAATTAAGATAATTTGTGAGTCTGATATAGCTATATCGCGGTATGTATTATTTATGTGTTTAATAATAATGTTTCTAAGGATTTCTCTTAACTGTGCATACATTTTTATTTTGTACCATTAACTTAAGTAATATACAGGCTCGAGGTATTATATGCATTACATGAGTCTTCTTTATTTCTTTTTTCTTATCTACGGGTACCTTATAGTCTGGAAGCAACAAAAAGTTGTTATTTTTTTATAACTAGTACTTGGCTGGCTTAAACCACGTGGCGCCCTGATATATATTTTTTTGACATAGCAACTCCGCCCGCCTTCACTGAAGCTAGCGGCAGCCAGCTATAGTCTTGTGAGGTTTTAAGATAGTCCAGACTGTATATATATATATATATAAGTATGTTTTTGAGGGTAGGTATAACGAATTAAGAAAAATCGTGTGGAAAAAAAATAAAGCGTCACAAAACGTGTTTAGCATCTCCAAGTATGAATTTGATTTAAATTTTCTTTAAAAATATACGGACCAATTATTCGATTGAAAGTAATTACACACCAAACATTCACTTTTTTTGAAATTTTGACTTCTAGAAGTAACTGAAAAAGACGGATTTTCTTGTGCCCAAACACGACAATTCTGCGACGATACCATTCCATTGGAAGAAAAGTGCTTTCGTCGGAAAAAATTATACTCTTGTGAAAATGCATGTCTACAGTAAGCCTCGCTCCTATTTCTAAACAGAAATCCAATCGACGTGCATCATCACTAACTTCCAACGTGTGTATTATTTTCGGTTTGAAAGCTTTAAACTTATTTTCGACCAAAATCCTTTGAATGTGTGTCTTCCTAATATCAATTTGTGCAAATCTCTTTCTTAGTGATAGTTTTGGATTTGCTTAGACTGAATTTAAAACTAGAATTTTGGCTGCACCATCGTCATCATAGACCTTCTTTTATTTTTTTTCCGCATTTTACAACACCAGTTAAATCAAATTTTCGTACTAACTTTTTCAAACTTTGACGGTTAATTTCGACTTCTGGATATTTTTCATGAAACAGTTCAATTGCATGACGATAAGATATATTAAAGATACCATAATATTTAATAAGATAAATTTTATGTTGTAAATAAAGTAAGCACTATTTGGAATTAAAAATCAACGACGCGCTTTGTCAAACACAATGTCAAACAATAACAATTGCCTTATTGATGGCTTACTAGAATTTCAAATATTCTATGTAGGGACTGAGAAGAAATAGTGTAAAGACAACCTATTAACTACAGGGTTTATTGACTAAATGATTATCTGGACGTGCTGTTTCTTCAAAATAGATAAATTATATTTTTGGGGTTTATGATTTCTTATTATGTATGCGCCTTAAGTAAACATAAAAACGTATAAAAATGATAAAAATCGCGTAATCTTTTCAAAATACTTAATATTGACTAGTAGGCCATGCTTTCACATTGGAGTATTAAATTTAACAATTTTTCTTAAGAACTTTTTTAAATAGCGTTAATATTTAAGGTACTTTAATCTTCATTATTATTTATTTTTTGCTGTTTGAACACCCTGTACGATAAATTGAACAAATAACCAACTTTCTGGAAGTTTCTAGACAAGCAAAACTTTTTATGAAGAATTACTTTTTGTCGAAAAATTAAATTTTTTGTCCATTTCACCTATAGGTAACTCAGTCCGGGGACACCCTGTATGTATATTGCAATTATTTTTTTTACAGTTACTGTATATATGTCGGTTACTCTCGAAACTCCATCAGTTTCGAGAGTAATCGACCCTCAACATAAAATGAACTGAAATACAAATCAGAAAATAGGCTCTCTGACGGTACTTTTATAATACATGTTTATAGCATTCAAATTGTGTTCTCGATTTTTGATTTGTTAAAATTCAATAAAACGCATGTGAAAAATACTTAAAATTTCGTTTTTATTTAAAATTACTATAGCGAATGTTATAGCATATGCATAAACTTACATAATCACATGGGAATTTACATTTGTTTAAAGAGAATGGGTATTTAAGGGTTAAACAGAAACTGAAATAAAAAGCCTTAGCCTTTAAATTATTAAATTATTCCCCAGGGGGTGAAAATTTATAATTCCCCCCCCCCAGGGTTTTGAAAAGAAATAATAAAAGATAGATATTACTAACATGTTTCATTAAAAAATTGACAAACTACAAATTTCAAAATAACCTCGAAACCAAATTCAATTATTTTTATTTTTTTTTATTTTTGTTGTTTGTTTAAAAAAAAAAGTATTACACGGGTTTTTACGTAGAATCATACTATTAGGTTTTTATTTTTTTTTTTGCAAAAAAGTTGTGAGCCGATTTAAAAAGTTAAAAATCCGTTTTTTCACACGTTTATGAATTTTTTTGGTTAAGTTCCTACAAACCGATTTGATCCAAAACTAGTGCATTCAAATTGCACTATTTTTTACATGTTTATCAATTTTTTTTTAACGCTTCTAGGCTATTATTAGTAAGTTTGTATCTTATAGTAGGGAATGTCGGCAATTACAGACATTTATTTGTTGTTATTATTAACATTTCAGAACCTAAAATTGACAAATAGTGTTACTTGCTATGAGGAATGGAAGAACCGACTCCAGCGCTGTGTGGCTTCCCAAGGAAGTTATTTAAAAGATATATATTACTAACATGTTTCATTAAAAAATTGACAAACTACAAATTTCAAAATAACCTCGAAACCAAATTCAATTGTTTTTAATTTTTTTTATTTTTGTTGTTTGTTTAAAAAAAAAACAGTATTACACGGGTTTTTACGTAGAATCTATCTAAAATCTTAATGATTTTACCAAAGCTCCTTATATACAGTGTAGAACAGCCAAATGGAATAAATTTAGTAGCTCCATTATTATGCATTTTTTTAGAAAATCCTGAGACACCTCAATGTCTAATTCTAAAATAACATCTTGAGACGTAAAAATGTCATCCCTAAATGCAACCCCCTTCAGGTGACAGCTGCAACCCCTAAATTTTCAAATTGGAAGTAGGGGCTTGTGATACTTCATTTGAAACGTCTTTTCATTCTCTATTCAAAACTGCTATGGTTTTAAATTTTATTGCGGAAATTAACAAAAAAAAAAAGTTAGTCTTCAGCGCCAGCGTAGGAAATTCGTTACATTAAAATAAAAAAAAAACAAATCATTATTAATGCAGCAGATGTTCAAAATGCATGCATCCAGTATCTTGGCAGCATCCTAGACGTAAATAGAAATGTCTTCTAACGTTAGTTAACATCTATGTACATGGTAATCGACCTACTTGCAAGTGTTATTCTTCTTCTTAAGTCAGCTAAATCGTTGGGTTTGGTTTTGTAGACCATACTTTTTACATATATCCATAGGAAGAAGTCTAACGGCGTGAGATCAGGTGATCGTGCAGGTTATTCTACAGAACCACGTCTCCCTATCCAGCGATTTGGAAAGATTATGTGGATATATTGCCGGACATTGACTTCGTAATGACACATCGAATACCTTTTTTTACATTTTTTCGAATTGCGCCATAAGTTATGAATATGTTTTGATAAAATTTTTACTGTAACTAGCCGCTGAAAAGAGCTACAATTGTTGGAGTCCTCGCGGAAGTCCCTACGACTTTCGTAGGCCGAGTAATTAGATAGTAAAGAAATGGCAATTTTCGTAGGTTTTTATTTTTTTTTTGCAAAAAATTGTGAGCCGATTTCAATTTAAAAAAATGATTTTCTTCGTCTTTTTAAGCGCTATAACGTGCTATTTTTTGTTTTTCTGACATCATTTTTGTTGGTACATAAAAAAGTGAAAAATCCGGTTTTTCACACGTTTATGAATTTTTTTTGGTTAAATTCCTACAAACCGATTTGATCCAAAACTAGTGCACTCAAATTGCACTATCAATTTATCAATTTTTTTAACGATTGAGGAATTTTTTTAAAAAAAATGTCTATCTTTCCTAGGCTATTATTAGTAAGTTTTTATCTTATAGTAGGGAATGTCGGCAATTACAGACATTTATTTTTTGTTATTATTAACATTTCAGAACCTAAAATTGACAAATAGTGTTACTTGCTATGAGGAATGGAAGAACCGACTCCAGCGTTATGTGGCTTCCCAAGGAAGTTATTTTGAAGGAGACAATACCGAATTTTAATTTTATTCGAATAAAAAAATCAGCCTCATTACTTAATGTACACACCTCGTATTTAAGAAGTACATCTCTCAGCGCTCATGGCTGTACCGTCTCAATAAATCATGTATACCTTCATGCCGAGTTATAATTATGACTGAATTATAATATATATAATATAATATATATAAGAATGATAATATATTAATCATTTTCATGTTTAGTCAGTTTAGTTATCCATGTGTCTTCATTAATATGTTATGAATGAAAAATAAAACTGTATGTTGTTATTATTGTTTTATTTTATGGAAGTGCAACAAACAGTGTCATAAACAAGTGAACAAATCACGGTTATTGAAATTTTCATTGGCTTTCGCAAAGGACGAAACGCTCGATGGCACAATCCAAATCATTCCATTCTCCGTTTCTGTAGATTTCTACGCATCTCTCGTTACCGCCGGAGTTGTTGGGTTCACCAGCTGCCCAGTTGAAGTATTTAACTGGATCATTAACGGCGAAAGACCAGGTTTGATCGTCGTAGAGTCTGCTCGCCAGGGTCCAATAGGGTCCAGTAATAGCTGAAAAAATGTTCAGTTCTCGTTATTGTCTGCCAAAGAGTTCAACTCAGTTTTCATGTTCATTAGTAGTACCACACCTTGGTTATTTTGCAAATTAAGAAAATATATATATACTTTTTTTCTCTGTCTTTGATGAGGTTTTTCGTAACGAACTTGCACATGCTTTATTTTAAACTATGGCAAAAAAATGCGGAGCATGTTGATTGCCTTGTATATGGTAGGTCATATTCTTTTTCATTCCCCCACAATTCTACAGGTGAATAATTATTTTGTAAAAATGTAATGTCTATTACTTGTTTCTTCTTCAAACACCATTTTGCTGCCTTTACAAAACTATAGAGACATCCAAAAAAAATGTCATCAAAGTTGGCCAAGAAAAAAAAGACGTATTTCTTTTCTTAATAGAATTTATAACCTTATTTACTTGTCAAGACTGTCACATCGTATGACAGCCATTGTTTATTTTACAAATTGTGAGAGTCACTTGTCAAAAGATTGACATAACCGAAAAGCTTAGACATGACCGTTATTTCCATCTCTCTCGTTCATAGCCAGAGTTGATGACGGTTTTTTTGGATACGTATGTTACCACATATTAATTAGACGTTACCAAATATTAATTAGACGTAATTTTTTAAATTTACTTTAGGCTACTTTACTTTACCAATATTTATTTTTCGTTTTATCAAATAAAGTCCATTCTTGCCAACAATATTTGCCTGTTTTTAGAATGAGGTTAACATTGATAACTAAGTCTGGTTTTCGGTGACGCGACACATATCGCGACACCAACAAAGTTGTCATCTTCAGGAGAAGATTAAAACTAAATAACCTACACACTTGATCTATCTACGCCGTAGGTTCCAGTACACACTCTAGGTATAAAAATGTTATTAAGAACAGTCTTCCAATTACTAGTTTTATCTAAGTCCCAGTGTGTTAACAAATTGGCTAACTTTGATTCGTTCAAATTTTTTTATACAATAACCTAGTGCTTGAGTCATAACTGCTGTGAGCTGTAGGAGTAATATTTGAGTTAAATTCATATGTTAAATAAAGTAGAGCCTGAGCAGTTACAAGTTTTTTTTCGGCCGCCACCGAACGTTACAGTAAGATTACATATATTTTTTGTCTACCTTAATTTTGGGTAACAATTAGTAAAAATATAATATTTTTTTATTGTTTGTAATCTTACTTTTTACTTACAATTAGTAAAAAAATATGGGCTAATGTTATCCAAATTTAACCCTTTAATTTACGCTTTATGATACAAATCATTTAAAATTATAACACTTGGCATGGAATATAAATGGATTTAAAAACAAATAGCGGTATATTCAAGTATCTACAATTTACTGTATATGATCTATACGATGTCCCTTGTAAGGACAGTGTGCGTTGGAGCAGTAAAATTACTAGAGTAGGTAATGTAATGAATTAGTAGTATACTGTGTGTGTAAAGCCGCCATCGGCCAGTTATGAAAAATGACAAACAGAAGTAAAACGACAGATAAGAGCAACCGCATACGCATCGAATGTAGTGAGGGAATAAGACCGGCCCTCCCACTATGCCACGTTAGAATGAGAAGTATAGAATTTGTCATTTTTTACAACTGGCCTATGTCAGCATTACATAGACTGTATATGTCCCCTCATAGGTGCAATATGCATTGTCAATTTATTGTTTCAAGATCATAAGACTTGTTGAAAAATGATGTCTCTCTGTAGGGGGACACTATGAATGAAAGAGTTAAAAGCGTTTCGATAACGATGTTATAAAATTGGTATGTTTCTATAAAAAAAAATGTTCAAAGCGTAGTAAGCACATTTTATCTACAAACAATAGTTACTAAAAATACCATGCATGAGTTAAACATCAAATTAAAAAAATCATCTCAAATGTCACTGTCATAGCTCACAGCCATTTAGACTCCAGCGCTATGTTGTTTTATAAAAAAAAAAATATTAAATAATCGAAGTAAGTCAGTTTATTCACAAATGGGGATTTAAACGAAACTTTTGATTCGAACTAACTTTTCCTAATACCGTTTTTTGTTATTTTTAAACTAAAGCGTAAAGTTTACTCTTTACCGTTCTACGGTTTTTCGACTTTACAAATCTCCAGTACATATAATGATAAAGTTATAGATGTTAATGTCATTTTAAAAAGAGCATACAGTTTTAGCAAGAATGAATTTTTACCGTAAAACCAAAAAAAAATCTTTTCCTCTTGGAATCCATAACAGTGGCCGTACTGCTAGCAAGTGACAAATCGCGTAAAAAGATTTGTATGAATTTGAAGAGTGGATAATTATAAGTACAATCCTGATTTGTCTTACCTGTTAACTTTCCAATGAAATGTGCAACTTCATCATTCTTGTTCTGGTCGCCAATCCTGATTACTCTCATACCGTTGGTTGAGCATACTTCTTGGGCCATGAACCAGTTTGCCTGTAAATGTAATACATACAATGTAGTTATTGTGTACGTACATGCATATAAACATAGTCTCATTGGCTATTAATTTAACAATGACCAATACAAATTATATCGAAAGAGATCGTTCAAACTACTCACCTTACCAAAAACGTGGTATTTATTTAGTCCATCAGCAAGCTCTGCAACATCTGTAGAAAATGAAAAACGTATAGTACAATAATAACAATTGGTACTATGATATTGAAGTTTTATCAAGATCAATACAATAAGGAAATAGACTGAATTGTCAGCAACGATAAAGCAGATATCGTACTGTAACTGTATCGACAAACTGTAACTTTGCAGAAAACTATAACTTACCTTCTTGGGCCAAACAGCTGGCAATAACGGCCAAAATTAAGACTGCGTAAGACATCATTGTATTAACCTCAACAAGAACAACTACAACGTTTGTTGTTTGCCTTAACTGCGTTTGGCAATTTATACATTTTCTACCAGTACATGTCATTATTAACTAATTATTACAATATTATGGAAAATAAAACTAGATGTGTAGAAAACGAGAAATCGAAGGTACTTATATTTAATGATATTTTAACAATCTCCTTAATCTTCAATCTTGCTCTAATCTATAACGTATGAAATGCCAAAACATTAAAAAATAAAATACTGAGACCAAAACATAGACGACTTTTTTAACCTTTTATAAGACTTCGAACCATGTTTAAACTTACAATAATGTAAATAAGTAAATATATATGGTAACGCTTGTTTGTAGCCAGCATTGTAATAGGTTATTAGAGCACACAGTAAATCAAAATGAAAGTATCTTCCAAGAACTGAATTTTCTCGAAATATTTCTGTAAATCTAGGTATGTAACCTCATGAAAATGTTTTATCGTCGTACGCAGGCCAATAATATTATGAATAATATTATAAACCAATAATAATAATGAACCAATATCAGAAAAAAAAACTATTTGAAAAATGGATTACCATAGCAACGGAACAACAGAAGTAAGAAAACAAGGTAACCAGAATATAAAAAAACTGTCAAAACAACTCTTGTTTTTGACAGTTTTCTTCAGTTTTGTACAGTTTCTACAAAACGAATGATTAAAGAGAAACCGGCATTATTTCAGACTTTTGATCAACACTGTATAAATGAGGGTTAAATGAGACAATCTACAATGTAGATTTTTCAACGTTTTAGATACTAATATCTAAGATATTGTATTGTGGTTACTTTTTTTTCTGGCAAAAACTATCAGTATCATAGATATTTTGGAATAGTATTTTGTAGGTATCTTAAATAAATAGTCTTAGTTACTTTGAGAGTGACTAAGAAATTCAAAAATTTAACAAAACACCCTTAAAAATTTACTTAGAGTTGATTTCAAGTGACCAAAGGTTTTTTCTTTTGTCATTTGTACTGTACTGTATTCTTTAATTACAACTAAATGTTAACAATTAAATGTACACAATTCTGTTATTATCCGTGTTTTTTTTTCAAACATTTTCCTCGCCATTGAACTATGCAACAGATTTAACCAAAAAAAGCCAATGTAGCAACAACACCACCGTCATTTTTAATTTCCGATCCATAAAATACTAGAAAATTTGTTTTATTTTTAATGTCACTTGTCGATTTTCTATACGTTTTTGCATATTTTGTGCTACTAATATAACACAGCTCCACAAAAAAAAAAAAAAATAGAAAAAATACCTCCGGGGTCTGAGTAGGTGTACTATATGTTTTTGGGGACGCTGAATCCGAATTCGATGTCTATTTAACTCCATGTCATAAGTATTTTTCATAACTTCAAAAAAACTGCTTAATAATGATTATAATATGTGATATGTGATTATAATATGTATAATGATTATAATAATTAAAAACTTAATAATGAAATGTCTCGATAACTCTAGCTCTATAACTCCATGAAAATTGAAAACCATAAAAAATAAAATCCCACATACCTTAATCCATCAAAATTTTTCCCCCACAACGCCACAACCCCATAACCTAATAACCCTATAACCCCGTAACCCAGAAAATAAGTAAAAACGACACTTGTGAGTGTCTTAGCCCTGACGCTCCGTTTCTACGATCTAGATGTAGTAATTGAGACCTAAAACTACATTTCTATCGATTCTACAACACCTTAACCCCATAACCTATTAATCCTATACCATAACCCAATAACCACATAACCCAAAAAATTTGTGATTACAGCCCTGTCTGAGGGCCGTATGTAGTACTTGAGATTTGACACCCCATTTTCTTCGATCCTACAGGTCCTTAATCCTATAATTTTACAACCCCACAGATGCAAAATCTTGAGAGAGAATACTGCTCAAATTAACTTAAAATTTGCAATCACTCTTTGATACATCACATAAACCGGGAACCAACAGGTACAGTGAAAGTGTACACATATACACACTGTAATAAAGCACCCCAAAAATTGTGCGGTAAGGGGACACACTGTAATAAAGCACCCCAAAAAGTGTGAGGCAAGGGACACACTATAAAAAAAGCACCCTGAAGGGAACAAAAGCCTTCTACGTCCTCGTCGTTGTTCCTGGGTTCGGCAAAATATAGGCACCACAAATATAAAATTTGAATTCGCAGTAACAAATAAATTCCTTCATCAGGCCCGCAGACAACGAGCGTCAGGGCTGTAATGCTTACAAATGTCGTTATCACAAATTTTTTGGGTTATGTGGTTATGGTATAGGATTAATAGGTTATGGGGTTAAGGTGTTGTAGAATCGATAGAAATGTAGTTTTAGGTCTCAATTACTACATCTAGCTCGTAGACACGAAGCGTCAGGGCTAAGACACTCACAAGTGTCGTTTTTACTCATTTTCTGGGTTACGGGGTTATAGGGTTATTAGGTTATGGGATTGTGGCGTTGTGGGGAAAGATGTTGAAGGATTAAGGTGTGTGGGGTTTTATTTTTTATGGTTTTCAATTTTCATGGAGTTATAGAGCTAGAGTTATTGAGACATTTCATTATTAAGCAGTTTTTTTTGAGGTTATGAAAAATCCTTATGACATGGAGTTAAATAGACATCGGATTCGGATTCAGCGTCCCCAAAAACATATAGTACACCTACTCAGACCCCAGAGGTATTTTTTTTTTTTTTTTTTTTTGTGGAGCTGTGTAATATTTTTCTCTATTAATTTCTAGGTAGAACTGCGTTTTTTAAAAACCATTGTCCAGCTTTTTTATAATGTTTCTAACAACGATAAATCAACTAACTGCTCTAAGAACTTTCCACAATTTTGAGCACATAGGTAGTGTAAAAAACCTGGAGATACCAGAAGGAAGTACCAATGATGTCTTAATCGTATTAAAGAGAAATCTTCAGTATATCTATTTGACTAACTGAGTCATTTTGAAAAAAAATTTCCTAGACATGAACAAAATCTAAAGTTGAACCAAAAATATCACGAAAATTCAAAATTCTACCATCCTTAGTATCGTTTTCGTAAAAATCACTGTTCCTGAAATTTTAATAAAACACAGAGAGATCTAGAGGGATATTAATCCTAAATTTTTGTTGGAGTAATGTGTGGCGTACAGGGCTTTTTTTGAATTTTCGTGATATTTTTAGTTCAACTTTAGATTTTGTTCATGTCTAGGAAATTTTTTTTCTAAATGACTCAGTTAGTCCAATAGGTACACTGAAGATTTCCCTTTAATTTCCCTTTGTTGGACTCGTAGTCCAACAACTTCGAAAATTATTTACTATTTTCGAAGTTATTTACGTTTCCTTGAAAACATTGAAATTTTACTTTTTTAGCGATATCTTTTCACACAATCGACATATCGCCTTCAACTTCGGCTTATTAGTCGCAGAATATCACAAGCTATAATCCTGTCAGAAGCAAAAAAAAATCAATGCTGTAATACAAAAATATTCAGAATTTAAGCAAACTTCAGAAAGTGGGTATGATAACTTTCGTTGCTTACTGTAGGTATTTCTCAGTTCTAGTAATTGTCACATTGTTTCTCGGATATTGGTCGAAGTAACAGCCAAAATACGGGACACACCGATAACAGTTTTATTCCTATTACTAGTTTCCTTTTATACAGATGGAGAATTGGAACCTTCAGCGCAGAAACAAAACAATTCACGCTTGTAGATTAGGATATGATTAAAACTAGTTTTAATTATCTCCTTGTGATGCCAATATGGTTGGCAAAATGCACGTTAAATACAAAAGCAGTGTTCCGGCGTTAAGTTAAAGTTAGTTTTACCATAATATTATGTTTCGATATCATATTATCCCGAATGTCGATTATTTTAAAATATCTTACAATATTTCCATAACAATCAAACGAATTAATGGATAATTTATTAATGTCGCTAAATAACCATAGTTAAATAATAATAACTACAAATGTAGTAATAATGCCACAACCTGTATAAAGTTGCATATCCTGTTAACTGGCATTGAAGTAGCTAATGCAGATATAAGTAGATTATTGATTAAAAAAGAAAAAGCCTACATACAGTGTGAGCAAAAGAGTTCGCAACAAATGAGAAAATTGTTTATTATTGAGATATTGAAAAAAAATTGAGGCATTCCTTCTGCGTGTCAGAGAATCTAAAAATCAATTTTGATGCCTGTCACATGGCCACTAGTACGGTGGCAATTTTGAAAAAAAATAGCAAGAGGTCGCGAAAAGTGAGGTTAGATGACGAGATATCGAGAAAAGTTGTTTAAAAAAGTTATTTAGAATGCAATTTTAGAAGAGTGGAAGTGCATGCAAAATTTCTGGAATGTATCTAAAAAAAATGAAAATCGTAGTTTTTCATAGCTTTCTTTTAATTCAAAAAATGTTTTATATCAAATATTGCTTGAAGACTGTTTCAAAATTATATCATTTATTTACAAAATCTAAGCAATTTTTCTATTTGACCACAAATAACAAGATAAAAAACAGGTTCTATTTATGACTCACGTTGTTCCAGTGGATTGAATGTCACACCTAGATAAAAAAATGTTAAAAATATTTGAATTTTCAGAAAAACAACGAAACACTAAGTGAGTTCTGCATGCCCAAAATAACTTTGGAAGTTGAATATAGCTGTAACATAAAAACCATTGCAACAACGCGAGTAGTAAATAAAAGCTATTTTAAGTTAAGTCTTGTAATTGGTCAAACAGAAGAAATTCTTAGCCTTTGTCGCAAAGGCAATAAATATTTTAAAAATAGTTTTCTAGTGATATTTAATAGAATATATTCAAACTTATTTTGAACCAAAAAGTATGTGAATGCCAGCCATTTTTTTTTAGATAACTACTTAAATTTTACATAGGGATCTAAAATTGCATTCCAAATAAATATTTCAAATAACTTTTCTTGATTGCAGAAGCGATCTCTCAAAAATGTTTTTTAAATTTCTTAGTTATCACTTTTGTTCCCAGTTTTGCGACCTCTTTGGCCCACACTATATATGTTTGTTAACTATTCTGTGATATTATTTTGTTTATGTTTTAAAGTGTCTTTTGATAGCTGTGAGTAATATAAAGCCTTAGTTTCGTGACCCTGATCACAGTTAAAATATTCATAAAAACCAGAATGTTTGAATATTGGATGATTAGGAGGCTAATGTCTGATACGCCGTTGAAATGCAAATATATCTATGTTGTATAATAAATTGTTAAATGATTGATGCTTAATTCAAACGATTTATTTCATTCAAACACTGTCTATTAAGTTAAATGAATATGTCTTGTTTGTATTTTAATTAAATCATAAATCAAAAAGTGTTAACCTCTAAGAATCGTTATAATTATATCAGAGGGAAAGAACACAAGGACGCATAACACAACTAATCAGTAACCTGTGACTGGTTAATACTATTTTATAACGTTTTACCCAACTCGGGTTCGTTGAAAATGAAACACGTACAATAACTCAAAAATGATAAAGACAGGTATAGGGAAATCTCATGAAAATCTAGTTAAAATAATGTGTATAATCAAAATATGTATATAATAAAAACGGTACCATTTCGTTTAAAATAAGGAAGTTGCTGCCGACCTGTATAACCGGACTGGTATAACCGGAAGTGCAGCCATTTTCAAAATATTTTCATCAAGTCCGCCATAGGCCTATTACCGTAAGTCCAAATTATCAAAAATCAGTCATATCTACAAACCCTAACACTTTTAAGGAATGGCTTCGACCAATCGCCCTGTATAATAATAGGGTCTCTGTATAAATAATTTACCACCTATTCATAATCCTGACATTAGAGTTCTGAAAAACATTTTAATAAATAATGTTATGTCATTGTACTATGTAAGTGGCTGATCAACACTCCACCTTGCATTAATTAGGGAAGAATATTTTTTTCTAGGACTGTTTGGTATAAGGTGGGGAGTGTGAAACCATGTTTTCGACCAAAGCCGGGGAGAGAACTTTTGGCAGGCGATATTTTCCAAAATATCGTAAAGTGAAGTTTGCGAGCGGTAATGTTACCCATTATTGCCGAACGCATTATTGTTGGGAGGTAGGTGTCTTTGAGATGTTGGCGTTCTTGTCTTGCTAACTGGGATTCCTAGTCCAACGAAAACGAAGATACACATGCTGAAACCAGGAATGAGTGGCAAACCTGGCACCCTCTTTTCAACACTTTCTTTCTTTCATCGTACAAGTATTTTATCAGGCATCAGCATGAACAGCCCAAGTCAGCAGATCGGGGGAAGCTATTTTGATAGTATTGTATGGCACCGGCGCAGTCACAGAGCAATCACTTGACAAGACGAGGTATCAGCAATAATTCATCATGTCTTCAAAGGATAAGTTCATCTTGCCACGACTCCCACCTGTACTTGATGCAGTCGACTTGCAACAACCTTGGACCCCTTGGACCACAAAAGTTCTCCCTCCTACATTCGAGATCGAAAACTTAGTTTCACACTTCTCACCTTATACCAAATAGTCGCAGAAAAAAAACATATTCTGTCCTAATTAATGCAAGATGAACGCTTCTGAGGTTACGCATCAACTGGGCTAATATGCGATATAGATAATTTACTTTAAAATGCTTAGTATGCCATTCTTAGGGAGTCAGAGTCCACTAAGTGCATTTTTTCGAAGAGCATACGACTGGCCACATATTATACATACTACCTATCTCAACTAGTACCTCTATCTACAAACATTTTTTTTTATTTATCGAGTTCTAAAACGTTCATCTTATTGGACGTTTTCCACGAAACACCGAACTACTACACTTTTCTCGACGGGCGTTTCGCCAACCAAGTTGGCATCTTCAGGAGGAGATTAAAACTAAATTCTAGCCTATACACTTGCACTATTTATACCAAATTTGTTGTCACGGTTCACTGAACCGTAACTGTCTTTGTTTATCAGAGCAAACAGTGGACTGGTGGGTATCGGACCGTTGTCCTTATTCACACTATTGTTATACTTAGTGATTTCTAAACTTTCAAAAGCATCTAACTGTCTACTGTTTGTTACATTTCTAATTAATTTTAAATTATTTATGTCTATCCTATGGTTGTTGTCAAAAGCGTATTGGGCAACACAAGATTTTTCGGTTCTGCCCTATTTCAAATGAACCATGTGTTCTTTAAATCTAGTCAATATAGATCTTTTTGTTTGCCCAATATACTTTTGATTACAATCTTTACAACTTATTTCGTATATTCCTGACTTTTCGTTATTGTTGATTTTGTGTATTGGTGATTTTCCTGATTTATGAAACGCGCGTCGAGAAAAGTGTAGTAGTTCGGTGTTTCGTGGAAAACGTCCAGTTTTTTGTTTCTACGCCGAAGGTTCCAGGATTTCATCTTATTGTTAGTGCATTCATATTAAAGAGGAATAAAATTCTAATCTCGGAAAATGATTGAGGCTGACCAAAACTTGAGTTGATAATACAGTAATATATTTATCATTTTCTGTTACATTAACTTAAACCATTTAGCAATACCGCTTTGGAATTATGTGGTACTGGGAGAGTAACAAACATACATTACAACCTCGATAATTCGAACTAATTATTGCAAAGAGGTGTTCGGACTATCAATTTGTTCTGATTAAGGAGTTATACGACCCAGGCGTACTGAAAAATTAAGCTTTTTTGGTATTTTTTTTCGATACCTACATATGTAATGGATCAAAATGTTGACACTTGATTCTATGGGTATTAACGTATACAAAAGTATTTTTTTATTTTCATTAAAATTACAAAATGGCGCCGTAGCTCCAGGTAACATGAAACATTTTTTTTCTGGAGGAGGAAATCGGAGTACACGATTTAGAAAAAAAAAATTAATATAAATTAGTTTTTCTTTGGAAGTAATGTATATAAGAAGCTTCAATTAAAATTTCTAGTCTATCGGATACAAACAGAGCTAGCTACGTTGTACGCCAATTTGAAAAACAAAGTTTCGAGAAAAAACGCGTTTAGAGTTTGAAAACGTATTTATTCATATAAATAATACGGCCATTGTAGCGTCGTATTAGCTTCTCTAAGATTGAATAACGCCATCCATATATATATTTCGAGAAAGTATAACTCATTTGTACCGACAAAAACTATCAATAGAACTGTAATAATACAGCAGAGCGGCTTTTTCGAACATTCTGGACCGCTGAGACGTGTTCAGGAAATAAAATGTATTTTTTTAAAGCTGCCCCCCCCCCCCCCCCAAACAAATCTTTTTGAATATCATTCTTGGATGGAAAAATTAAAAAATGGGAAAAAAGAAATTTGCAGGGTACTCTATTTGCAGGGTATGAACCCTTTAACTCATGTGGAATATCGAGGTTGTACTGTATTCGTACAAAAACTGCCATCATCATTATTGGCCATTATTTATTCAGTTAGATAAACATCGTGCAAATATTCTTTAAAATAATAAACACTCTGTTTTTTTTATAGTTTTTACAAAAAAAATACATTGTAGCCTGGTTTGTCGATTTTCATTTTTCCATTCAACTTTGGGGTCCATAGCTGAATTGAGCGTCCTCGTCCTGTACTACTTCACATATAAAGCCTTTTTCGGCATCGCACGGCTTGTCACTCCATTCACCATTTTCGTTTACGTCTATGCAATGTTCATCGCCCCCTTCGTTGTCTGGTTGACCCTCGCTCCAGTTGAAATACGTCAGTTCAGTCCCATCAGGTTGTTTCCACGTTTCGTTGTCTTCTAGATTATTGGCCGCCATCCAGAACTCATTAGTTTCCATACCTAAAATTCCATTTTAAAAATATTACTTTATCGTCATCTTTCACTAATGCCCTAAAAATGATGTCTTATAAAAAAAGTATGCCTTATGAAAAAAATTCAGCGATACTACAGTATATTTTCATTCAGAGAGCTACCGTTTGTAAGAGATTAAGGTGCGATTTCTTCACCTCTAGTTAAATGAAGATTTTCCAACTTCGAGTTGAAGTTCTAGCGCAAGTAAAATTAAGAGTTCCAAGTGCAAATTTTTGGTGATAGATAATAAATGAGTAAATATAGTAGGTGATTCCTTTGTGTATGTCCCATGACATGAGAAATGTGACAAACTTATGCTTGGAACTATTATACTAAGACTTACTTGCAACTTCTATTACTGTCGTAATCAGTAAATTCTTCGATTCACTGTCTATCCTGAGCAGCTGCCAACCAAAACGTTCGCAAATCTCAGAAGCTCCTTGGTAATTTTGCTAAAAATAAAATGTAATTGTTATATACATTATTTTTTACACACAATTTCATTACTATATAGGAAATTAGGTAGCAGTGGCTGTGGATGCAATTAAAATTTCTTGTATTTTCGTAAGGATATATAGGATCCACATTTTGTTTTAGTTTTTCTATACTCTACATTTATACCTAACTAGAATGTTGTAATAACAAAAAATAATAACAAAATAACAAAAAAAAACTTAAATTTTAAACATTTTTAATTTCAAAATTCTGAGAGGACTTTTATGTAAAAACATAATCCACTTGAAGCTAAAGTTGTTTGCTGCTTTATCTATATCTAAAATCGGTGAAGCCAATAATTAACCAAAGCTGTTGCTTAGACATAATACTTCTGATATTTTTCGTAGATATAAATGTACAGTGTGGAACAAAATGGAACAAATTCAGTATCTCAATTATTGTGCATATTTATATAAATTCTGAGACATGTCAATTTCAGATTCTGGAATGATAACCTGCAACATAAAAATGTCATCCCTAAATTCGACCCCCTTCCAGTAATTGTTAAGCCCCAAGTTTTTAAATTGGAAGTAGGGGTTTGTGATACCTCATTTGAAAGGTCTTCATTCATTCTTAAAAAGTTTTATTGTTTTAAGCTTTATTTTAAAAAATTACACAAAAATAAAACATCTGATTAACTAAATTCGTTCCGATAAATTAATAAGTTAATAACTAATACCGTGTCACTTGATTATAAGAAGGAAAGCAAAAAAAAGACAATGATGACAGAATTTTTTGACAGTATCAACTAAAAGGAAAACATGAAAACATATCAACATTCTCCATAGTTGGGCATTGTCAGTTATGTTGAAAACACCATAGCAACTTGCTGAGTTATTGTGAGTGACAGCATTAAATAATAGTCAGTGTTGTGTGTGTTGTTTGAGTTTTGCTATCTGCAATTCAGAAACATGGTTTATTTAACATCCCTTTCTAACATCCTTATAATTTGATACAATCTCAGAAGCACACTGGTGACTATTTTGATGGGAGAACATATTTTTGTGAATAAATGATGCAAAATTAGATAATTATGTGTGTTGTTTGAGTTTTGCTGTCTGCAATTCAGAAACATGATTTATTTAACATCCATATCTAACATCCTTATAATTTGATACTAACTGAGAAGCTCATTGATGGCGATTTTGATAGAAAAACATATTTTTGTGAACAAATAGATCCACCTAGAAAATGTTTTGTTTTCTGATGAGTCCACTCTTACACGCCACGGCTATGTTGTTCGTCAAAACTATCGCTACTGGTCTAAAAAATCCCCACTGGATGAGATATATGCAATTACATACGCAAAACCCTGAAAAGATTAATGTTTGGACACGCATAATTGGAGCCCGTTTGCTTCATGGGCACCATAATTGGATATGGAGAGTCATTTATCCCTTTTTCATTGATATAATTTTGAATGTAGAAAATTATTTAGCACTGCTCCAAAATAATGTCTCTAATTTTTTTGAACTTGCTCCTGCTCAAACGCATCGCACAAATTTTTTTTTGTTGTGCCTATTTTACTTCTCTTAAAAAAAAAACAATCATTTCTAACAATCTTTGAAGCGTCCAAAATTTTAATAATCTTGGTGTCATTACAATGATATCGTACAGATTTTTGTATGTACAATTCAGTGGAGTAAATAATTTTTTGCTATTATTAACGGCTTTTGAGGTATTTGTAGAGGGAACTGTAGTTAGCCATGACACGCTGGACCGTATAATAACATTTTTTACGCTTTTCAAAAATATATTATTTGCTGTTTTTTTTTTACAAAAAAAAAATTAAAATAATAAAACGTTGACACTTTTAAGTTATTTGTTAATTAATTGACATGATATAATAATAAAAACATTAAAGAAATATATAATTATTTTATATATTGCTTATACTCGTATAATATGTTGAATACATACATAGTTCACATCTCCAAGAAATGCTTTCTATTGCTTTGAATAAGTAAGCCTTGTTAATACCCCTAAATGCATATCATTTATCACTTGTTTTTTTTTTCATAAAGACAGTAACCAAAATATGTGTTCATAGAGTTTGAAGGGTAACAGCAAAAGCATTTAGTAAACGACTCTAAAGCAACGAAATACTATAATAATAACAATAATACTAATAATAATAGGTTTTGGGACAGGATGAATTTCCTCCCCTCGCCTGAGCCTAATTTCTGCTGGAGGCGTGGATGAGATATCAAGCCATCACTGTCTGCAGCAGGAATGTGTGAATGTTTCCCACCGTTTATGCTGAGAAGTGTGACTATAAAGTCGGCGAAATAATAATAATTGTCTTTATTACTTCCTATAAATTAGTTACAAATAATTAACAACTAATGTATATATATATATTATTTAGAAATAAAAGGAGAAGTTCATTTTCTGTAATGACTCACAGAAAATGTTCTTACACTTAACCCTAAAAAAAATTCTGCGTTAATCTAGACTAAGTACAAACCGATTTAAACTAATATAATACACTCAAACCCCTCTTATTTCACCTTCGCTTAATTCACATCCTCTCTTATTTCACCACGTTTCCCCCTAGTATTTCACGAAACCGTCCCGCTTAAGTCGCCGCCTGTAAAAGTTTTAGAACTACGTTTGGAAATTGGATTCTCGCATGAATATGTACAATTTTTATTAAAAAAAATGATTGTGTAGTACATTTATTGATTTAAAATAGGTTAGATGTCTTTTAAAAATATTTAATCTTTAAAATATTCATTCAAGTGGAAAATTGAACTTTGTCACGTACGACTGGGTATACTTATGGGTTATAACAAGTGCTTTGGTATATCTCTAAATATTTCTTTTTGCCGCTAAAACACGAAAAAGTTGAGGTTATGATCGCGACTTAAGAGAGGCTAAATTTCGCGACTTAAGCGAGGTAATTATGCACGGATTTGGCGACTTAAGAGGGGTTCGAGTGTATTTATTTATTTATTTAAAACACGACATTATTTTCTTACAATAATAATAAAAAAAAGTTATGGCCACTTTTTTAGCAATACATACGGTTTGCGTTTTTTTTTTTTTTAGAGATTCATATCAAACAAATAGTTTTTATAAGCAATTCTAATTTTACTAATATTTAATACTTTAAATTTATTAGGTACAGTGTTATAAAGATGGAAAAGTTGATATCTAAAGGACCTCCTGAACATTTCCGATTTAAACGGTGGTACTGTAAGAATTCCTTTGTATCTAACATTTAGATTGTGAACATCTGTACGGTATTTAATTTTTCTATGAAGATATGACTATTCTATGATTTTTCTATGATGATATTTTTTGTAGGTATTACTTACCGCTACACCCTCCTTATTAAATCTGTAAGCGTCTCCTCCTACAACTATTATCTGTCCTAAGTAATCATCTTCCGAGTCGGAAACTGGAAAAACATAGTGCTACAGTTTTTCCACACTTAAATAGTTCTAGTACTAGACAAATGTTCAGAAGTTTCAAACCCTAGCAGTAGCAAGAATTAACACCATTTTGAACTTGTAAACCATACTATTATACAAGGAGAGTTCTCCTTGAATAATGAGCTTACTACAAGATAAGGTAATTACCTTACCTTGTCTCTCTTAACTTAATTTTGCTTATGTCGTCTACGTTTAAAATACTTGGGTCTTAACATTGATGTTTCATTTATTTCAGAACTTCATATTTTGACAAAGAATCGCTAGGACCTGTTTTCACAGGGTCCTTTACACCTTTGCCAATTATTTCCTGGGTAAGTTTTTTGCTTACAATAATATAACACGAATAATAACAAATATTATTCGTAGCAAATATCCATTAGTTAATTTTTATCTGTTGTTTCAGTTTTTACTACAGGAGCAATTTTTTGTAACGGAGTGTTATCCTCAATATATTCATCTTTGTTCATCATTTACATATATTAATACCGTAATGTCAAAGAAATAAATTATGAAAAAATCTAAAACACAAGAAAATACAAAATGAAAGAACAAAGAAAAAAAGAGAAGTTAATCTACGAGATATGGAAGCCAGTAAACCTGAAACTGAGGGATAGCTTTACATGTTTTTGTAAGAATAGCAGTTTCAAATAGTAATACCTTCTTAAAGTACTACAGTAATACATACTACAGTAATATTAATTTTCTCTTTATTTTTTACTTAAATGTGTTACTTTATTTAAGTAAAAATGTGGATTTTAGATATGTATGTACATAAATATATATTTATATTCACTTACGTGACAAATCCGCCAAACATCTGCCACAAAAAAGGAGAAGCAGAAATGAAAAATACTGGAGAGCCATTACAGAATAAATAGACTAAAGGAATTGACTGTGTCTTTATATGTTAAGCATGAATTTATACATTCTAAATATCGTTAATGTGTAATTAATGAGTTTTTTTTTAACTTAATGAAAATAGGCAATCAAAACTCAATTTTGTAATGAGCTTGGAATTGAGTTTACGTGATATGAGCTGCAAACTGCCTAGTTGTTTAAAAACGATAATTTCGTACGCTGATGATAAAACCTGTAGATAGCGTTTTAACCTGCCACTGGCAATGTTTTAAACCATCGTGGAACAAATGGGGCGTAGTAAACCCCATAAAATAGGTATGTTATTACTGACTTAATATTCTAGAAGATAAATTATAGGTATCTTCAAAGTAGGTGTTTCCTCTCGTGTAGTTTCTGGCACAATTAAAATATTTTAATAAATTCACTCACGTAAATACAAGATACGTTACGCACAAAGCGATACAAATTCAGTTGGGTATTTCCTTTACCCAAACAAATATATTTGCATGAAATCTGAAAGAAGGCAGTATAATTCTGTATTCGGAAATGGTGCAACGGCGCCCTTCATAGACACTCTGCACGTAGGCGCCATTGGGCCTCTAGCAAACATAACATCAGCTCCATCGCTCTAATTGGTGTTATCTGCATTGCTCCAGTTATGCTTAGGCAATAAGTTCTTTGTACTTGGGAAAGCCTTAGTTTTGCCTTAGTTTTGCTTTGGCATTTGAGGCACCAAACAACAGCTGCTTTGGATTTTAAGTCTAATCTTATATTTTTTATCATTTATATAGTATATCCAAGATTATAATTCCTCAATGGATTGTTAGTTTATTCTAATTTCCTTGTTCATCAGTTTCTGGTTTTTTGGTTTCCTCATTTAAAAAGTTTCTCAATTGGTGAGAGGCAACAGGACTCACCTTCAAAAATCATTCTAACCTTTGACATGTGGTGTCAAGGGTCATTTGAACACCATCGAGTTCACCTTTTTCATGTTAGATGAAAATGTCATATTTGAATCAGATGTAAAAAATCCATAAATAGATGGATTTCCCTTCGTCATACATAAAGTATCAGATTCTCATTTCACTTTCAGTGGCGTCGTTCATTTCTACCGTCATCTATATTGAATAACCGCTCGACCTCTTGTCGGATTACGGGCGAAGGTTTTTGCCTGTTTTGATTGTAAGTATTTTTAGCCGTTCCGCTCCCTAGATATGTAGGCCTGAAATGGGTCATGCAGGTAAAATAGGATAGTGTTGTGGGTTGCTCTTCTAGAGCTGTTGCGTGGATTGGTCGGTGTATTTGTGACACGATGCGTATGCTGTCTTTTGTTGAATAATTCACTTTGTTTAAAAATATGAGTATGCCATTGAGATTTTTATTTCACCTGAGTGTATAGGTTATTAATGAAACAAGGTGAAAATAAAATGACATTTTTTTAAGGATCGTATTCATTGAATGGTGTCACCTGAAATTTATTTTAGAAATACCAGTAGAATCAATGGAAACTGGATATATACGATGAGAGCTATATACGAGGACTTCATGTCAAAACGTTGAAATTGTTAGGCAAGTGATAACGGATAATTCAAGAACATCATTTAGCCATCTAAGCCAACAAATGAATCTGCCCTCTACATCGTGTCAACGAATTGTGATTTGGAGCTCCATTCATATCGTCTGCAATCCATACATGAAATGCTCAAACTGAATAATCCTCTAAGACTAAAGTTCTGAAAATTATTTATTAACCATTTTAACAATAACGATGCTGTCTTCCAAAAATATTTTTTGTACTGATGACTCTTGGTTCTATCTTTTGCGCTACGTTAATTCTCAGAATATGAGATTTTGGAGTGCAGACCATCCTCACTATTATATTAAAACTCCACTACTCCACAAAAAATGGAGTGTGGCAGCTGTGAGCAGAAGGAGGATACTGAGAGGCGTCGTCTAGAATTCTTAACACCTTTTGTACAAATGTTGCATGACGACGAATAGCAAGAAGGTTGTATATGGAGCTCGTGCATACACACTGCGTTCCATAAGTTTTAAGACTATTGCTGCAGACCATACAAAAAATTGCAAACATTTTCTCAACAAATTTTTTATTCAAAGTAGTACCCATTGCATTATATACACCTATTAGCACGTTCTTCTAGCTTTCCCATAGCCCGTGAAAAATCTTCTTTTGGAATCATATTTAATTTGCTCGTCACAGTCTCTTGAATTTCTTCAATCGAAGCAAAATGGTTTCCTTTCAACTCCATCTTCAGCTTTGGGAATAGAAAACAATCAGGGTGACTCAAATCTGGCGAGTACGTGGGGTGGTTGAGCACCGGAACCATTTTTCTGGACAAAAACTGGGTGTTGATTGCAGCGGTGTGAGCCGGCGCATTGTCGTGCAACAGGAAAAATGAAAGATCTTTCCACAAGTTCGGCCTAACACGTGCAATCCTTTTACAGAGGCTAAAGAGCCTCAAAGGAGAGAGTTGCCAACTGCTGCGCGCTGATTGGCCCGTGGATGTTTCTCTTAGCTCGGCGTGTGTTTGCCCTGGATGTTAAGAGAAACATCCACGGGCCAATCAGCACGCAGCAGTTGGCATCTCCCTTGAGGCTCTCTAACAGAGGCGGTCCAGCACAGAACTTTTACCGGCTTTAAAACAGAATTTAATCGCCACACGTTGTTCGGAATTTTTCTCCATATCAAAATTATGACCGCGCGCTCATACAACACTTCACGTTAACTGCCGCTGAATCGTCGCAAATAATTCGATTGACTTGAAATATGGTATGGTGGGAGAGGAAAGTTGTACCAGCAACCTACTAAAGGTTTCGTGAAGATAGCGCTAGTAGTATTAGTTGTAGAAGCACAGTCTTAAAACTTATGGGACACACTGTGTATACTACTAAGGAAACATTAATTATATAGGCGAATTTTTCGAATATCGAATAATTTTGAAGGCGGTTTGAAGACTATATTCCCCCCTAGATCTTGAGATTTGATCCCGTAATTTTTTTCTTCGGCCTTATGTAAAAAAATTAATTTGTAATACTCCCATTGGCGATATGACTGACCTTCAGAAATGCATTATCAATGAAAATGAAAAAATTAACGGAACACCCTGAGTACTGCAGCACCTTACTAAATTACTTAAAATATGTAACAGCTCAAGTATGTACATATATAAATATGGGCGGTCGTCATTTTCTTTAATAGTGTCTTATTTGTTTAAAATATATAATAATAATAATATAATAATATACCATTTATTTATTAAAACTTTGTAAAAACAACATGAAACGTCAGTACAAACAAAACAATTAGAATATATATGTACATTTTTGTACATGATTATACATAGATTATATACACAAGTACATTTATTTTTTTGTATATCTACATCACATGACAACACAAAGAATGACTTATATCTAGTTAACAGAGTTCTCTTTACTAATAAACTATAAAATCTTTAAGGTCATAAAACATTATACCACAAGAAGCGCTCTAAGATCATTTCTGAATTTATGTTCACAACTATTGTTTTTTATTGCATCCGGTCATTTATTGAATTTAGTACTGCATATGGGCATTTCACGCCAACTAAGTGAGGTCAAAAAAAATTCTGTTTGAAACATATCACAATCGATAGTACTTGCTAAAAAACTAACTTCCTAAAATTTTAGATATTTTGAGCCACAAGGAGAGGGATGGTGATTGTGAGAAAATACAAATATTAGTTTCGACTCTTTCAATCTTTCTCGGTAAGAAAATGAAAAAAAATAAAAAGAAGGTTGCAATGGTTTTCGATGTGTTTTTTTTTGCGTAGAATACGATAAAAATATTTTCAAAATTATTGGGGGTAGTTTTCACCCTTATTTTGAGGAGTGAACGTTTAAAATCGAAATTTCGAAAAGTATGACACGATTTTTTCTTCATGTTTTTTTTAATTCCTTTCTTTTTTTTTTTTTTGTACTTTCGATTAATTTTTAATTCATAATGGGCGTCAACTAGGAACTGGCCCAAAAAACGGCCCAAAGGTGAAAAAAAAACGTGGTTTTGGCGTATTTTCTCATCCTGTGAGATAGTAAATGGCAAGTGAATAATATATTCCAAGGTTTTTGGGGTCGCTGATCACGAATCTAGCGTCAGATTTTCAAAAAACAAAATGGCGTATCCACTATTGTAGTCAACTTTTAAAAGATGGCTAAATTTTGAAATTATTTCCAGCAACCCCAAAAAACCTTGGAATATATTATTCACTTGCCATTTACTATCTCACAGGATGAGAAAATACGCTAAAACCACGTTTTTTCACTTTTGGGCCGTTTTTTGGGCCAGTTCCTGGTCGACGCCCATTATGAATTAAAAATTAATCGAAAGTACAAAAAAAAGAATCTATTTTTAATAAATATAATTATTTTTATCGTATTCTACGCAAAAAAACATCGAAAACCATTGCAACCTTCTTTTTAATTTTTTTCATTTTTTTATTGAGAAAAATTGAAATTTTGGAGTCGAAACGAAAATTTGTATTTTCTCACCCTCACCATCCCTCTCCTTGTGGCTCAAAAAAATCTAAAATTTTAGGGCAGTTAGTTTTTGAGTACTATCGATTGTGATATGTTTCAAACAGAATTTTTTTTAACTCGCTGACCTCGCATAGTGAATTGCCCCATATATACCGTGAATTTTCCTTCGACAAGGAGAGATTAATATTTTTTATATAGATATCATTATTGTTTCTGGTGTTGTAACTGTGGATATTATTAGAAACAGTAAATTTATGAAAGTGTTTTTTCGTAAATAAACTAGTTTCATATTTATGAAAGTTATTTATGAAATGGGAACGACAAGATTATAAAGGACTTAACTTAAAAATTAACCTTATTAACCTTTTTTGGAAAACAAACACTCTGTTGACTTCTGTGGACATACCCCAGTAAATAATTAGATATCTAATATGTGAATAGGGAAGAGCATAATAAATATTAAGTTTTTCATCCACAAAGTTTCTTAGGTTTCTGATGGCATAGTACGATGAACTTAGTTTTTTTATAACGTGGCATTGACGGAGCATTGGACATGCTACGTCCAATATAATTGTTGGTCTATATAGAGCCTAAAAATTTTGGAACTGTATTTAGTAATTCATTGTTAAAAGAAAGAGATAAATTTTGAACATCTTTACGTTTGTAACATATAGTATAGTTTGTTTTATTAGAATTAACAATAAGTTGTTTTTTTTTTTGGGCCCTTAAGTAAAATTGTGACAATACTTCATTAGCTGTGGTTTCTAGATCTTTAAGAGAAGATGCACTTAAACTAATAGTGGTATCGTCTGCGTACAGTATTAGTGATACTTTATCTTGTATATGTTTTCTAGGTCGTTAATAAACATGAGAAATAGGAGCGGGGATAATGCACTACCTGGAGGGACACAAAGTTCTGAATATTTTAATTCCGAGAATTGTTAGCCAATTCTCACGCGCATTGATCTGTCTGACGTAAAGGATGTTACCCGTTTATCAAGTGGTTCCCTTATACCCATATCTCTCATATGCCCGGCTAAGGTAAAAAATTGAAGTTAACACAAAATTGTTTTTATCCAAAGCTTCATATATAAAAGTAACCAGGTCATAAGCAGCTGTGTTAGTGGAAACATTTTCTCGAAAACCATGTTGTTTAGGAGATAGCATTATATATTTATCTAGAAAATTGTACATTCTTTCGTGAATAATTTTTTCAAATAGTTTGGAAAATCATGAAAGGAGGGTTATCGGTCTATAGTTTTCGATCAACTGACAGTCTCCTTTTTTAAATAAAGGGACTATAATTGTTGTTTTTAAATACTTCGGGTACACACCTGATTTAATTGAAAGATTAAATATGTATGCCAGTAGATGTAATAGATATTGAGCCGCAAATTTTAGAAATTCAATGGGGATACCACCATACCCGCTGGATGATTTATTAACCATTTCCATAAGATGTCACTATATTTCGTCAGGTATTATCTCATAAAAGAACAAAGAGTTAGGAACATTTTGTTCCGTCGTACAATGCCCATCAAAATTACCATATTCTGACGTCACTTTTTGTTAAAACTATTACTTTGGGATAACTAAGCTATTAGATAACTAAAAATACGTTTAATTATTCAGAAGTGCTATTTCGGATAAGTTGCTCCAAAGAGGTTGAAAATGGAAAAAGATTTTGCGCAGAGATTGTTTACTGTAAAAGCAACCAAGTTTTGTTTGTTTATAAAAAGTACGATTTAGATGTAAATCCTTTGGCTCGCGGGGAGGCAGAAAATTAGTCTCCTCGTTGGTAATCACCGCCTCTCGGTCTTATTTATCTAATTTAAATTCCATGTGAAAAACGTTTTATGCGAATTTGCGCTCTCTGAATATTCCTCGCAGGACATTATTCAATTTGGCGCTTTCCGGTTACAATCTGTATGCAATTCTAGCTACTTATTATTAGATTTGTTTAGACATACCTGAATAAATGAAATAATGCATTGTGCAAGCCAATTTGCGTAGAAATTAAGTGATAAAGGGATGAATTTACTTATCGGGCTCTTTTAATAAATTACTTATAACAGGTACTGTACACTTCGTACAAAAACTACAAAATATGTATGAATATGTATATTATGACACAAGATGACAATACATGATACAAGGGTACAAACAATATATGTGTATGTATGGTATAATATAATATGATATAAAATATAAATTAGGAATAGAGTTTACTGCAAAATATGTGAAAAAATGTTGATGAACAATTTAGGATACGTAGCGCATTCGTTCCCAGAATGAAAAAATACAATTAACAGAGACCTGCCAGCAACTATGCATCGTCATAGACAGTGTGTCCGGAATTGGTGATGGATGTATTGTTTTCTTGTATATTGTAAGAGATAGAAAAACGGTACCAAAGTACCAAAGTTGTAGACAGTCTTATGAGTGACTTAAAGCCGCTTACAGACTACTTATTTTTGCGTTCATTTTGAGATCAAATTTTGAGATCCATGAATACATTCTTTATGCAACTGTTTGGGTATATTTCCCTTATTTAATCGAAAAAGAGTTTCAAAGTTTCTACTTTCTGAAACCATCATATGGTAGCCATATTGAATGTTGTGCTATTTCAAAAGTACCCAATTTTCTCGTTTCTCCCAACAATACGAAAAACTTTTTTCAAGGAAAGTGCCGCAACCTGGCAACACCACAATATAAAATTAACAATTGTAACAACACTTGTGACTCACCGGGTTCTCTTCTGGATAAAAAAAAATGCAACACTACTTTTGTATGACTAACGATAACCAAAAATAAATAATTAATCTTAATGGGTATTAGGATGTTTTCGTTAAAAATCAAAAGAATCTAATTAAATAGGGCCGCCAACAAGTGTTCTGAAAAGCCCAAAGAAAACATTTTCTCCAAGTTTGTCAGGAATTGAATGATACTTCGAGTAATAAAACTGATTACTTCTAATTTAAAAATTGCATTTGAATACAATACTCTTCATTTAGGTCCATTGTATGAGCACATCATAGTTCCAAATGTCCACCGTTTCTTTTAGTACATTTTTGACATATTTTCAACATGGCTCTGATAAACACGTTGATTTGTATGGCGGTTAATACCAGTATTAGCCAACACTTGTTGGATACGCTGTTAATAATAACTGCCATACTATTCAACGTGTTAAAGATCTCCTTAGAAGTTTCTGACAAGTTTGGAGATTGGGCTGTTACCATTCAGAATCATTTTTAAATAAGGTGTTGGCGGTCATATTTAATTAGTTTCCTTTAATTTTTAATATTACATGTAAATCCTTTGGCATGTATTCACCCAGGTATGCCGACCTCTCTTGCAAATGCGCATATTTTCCTGGGGTGAATACTCTTAACTCTTAACATGCCCTGCAATTGCAGGGCATTCTGTGAGGATGTGAGATGCAGTCTCCTCATCCTCCATGCACCATCCACATTCAGGATCATCTATGACCCTTATCATGTATGAAAGCAACATATGAAATGGTTTCATTTATTTATATTTATGTTGTTCATTTTAACACTGCACGATTACAAATATTGTACGACGAAACGTTTTTATATTATGTTTTGTTTTATACATAAAACCTTATCACGGGCGACCATTCAATTGTTAGTTCTATCTTGCGGTGTTGTCAAGTTGGGGCACTTTCCTTGAGATGGGTTTTTATGGTTCTGTGGAATCACTGTTTGCTTAATTATTAGCTATCGTTGGAAGGAGAAAATTGAGTACTTTTGAAATAGAACAACATTCAACATGACTGCCATAAGAAAAAGAAGAAGTTGATGATAGTTTCAGGAAGTCGAAACGGCAAAACCAAAATTCGATGAAAGAACTGAAACGTACCCAAAAAGGTGCCTTTCAGAATGTATTCATAGATTTAAAAAAATTGAAAAATAAATAATCTGTAGCATATTTTCGAAAATACGTGTTTGCGGTTTTTCCAAAATATCTCAAAAACAGAAAAATATATTAGCATTCTCTAAGCAGCGTTAAGTTACTCATATAAATGTCTACAACCTTATTGATTTAATCGTTTTTCTATATATTGAATTGCTGTCTATTTCAAGATAGCAATACATCCATCACCACTTCTAGACACACTGTATATTATCGAACATATTATAGACTGAACTTTATTGCATTACAATAATCCACAAGGATAAAGTCCTTAAGATATGTCAACCATAGTGTATCTTTTAAGACAGATTACACCATGAAATAAAAAAATCGGTTGCCAACCTGTGGAGAAAAGATACTAATAAATTATCACGTGATTTAAAGTTGCCCCAAAATATGTCGCCATTCCCAGTATGTCTTCAAATTTCTTGATAACTGGTAGTTAAGAGTTTTTCAATTAATAAATCTCAAAGCCCAACAGCTCCAATGGTTCTCTCAACGCTACACATCACCTAAAACAAAGAAAATAATACTTACAGGTATAAGCTATGAAATACGAGGTGTGTAAATTAAGTAATGAGACTTGGAAGGACGGGTTACCATCCTTCCAAGTCCCGTCGCCGCAATGTTGCTAGATCGGGCGCTACGTTGCCAGTCTCATTACTTAATTTACACACCTCGTACATATCTCCCACCAACACTCACCACAACAATCCCCACAACAATCCCCACAACACCCTCTTGAAAAAAAAACAGGAAGAAAACAATAGAAAAGCTGATAAAACTAATAATACTATAAGCAAGGATATTAAAAACGCAAATGACTTACTATTAGACACACATTGTCTGGCTCGTGGTACTAGCCCTAAGGTATATGTTGGACATGCAGAAAGAAATTTTGACACAAAACAGAAGCGTAAATCCGAAAGTGCAACCTCCACGTGGTATGCTTTGGGTAACGCAAATGCCATCGGTTGACATTCAAATTTATTATAATTTTTTTTTACGGGAACACCTCAGCATTTCATTTATTTTCAAAAAAGTGACCGATGCAGAATTGAGAAAAAAAGTGGAAAAAAAACGATTTTTCCATTTTTGTGAAGATTACACAATGTTTAAGAATAAAAATCTTGCTCCTTTAATTTTTTTCAAAACTTTGAATGATCGACCCGGAAAAACCGCTCGATGGATCGATCTGCAAATTTACAGGGCTATTGGGGGTACATTCAGGTGTAAGAATTCCTAAAAGTCTTAGCCTCTTCATTAATATTTGCTAAGATGCAGTCGATTCACCAAACCAAGGGAAATACTCACTTTTTTCAACTTTTTTCAAGTCGATATTGAGGGTGGAGTTGTTTTTTAATATCGTGACAGGATTTTATAGGGGCTTTATTCCAGTTTCCGAAAATGCCCTTCAATTTCCTGTACGATCATTGGTTGCTGAGACATCGATGGTTGAATACAAAAGTGTCCTTTTTCGTTCAATTTTGGATATGTCCGCGACAAATGGACGTGGTAAACAATTTAAAAAAAATGAAATTGGAGCTGAACAGGCTCTCTGGTCCATATGGTCGTTTAACCGAAAACATTTTTCCAAGCTCGTGGAGCGCGAAACAGAAGGCTTTTTTTTCGCGCTATTTCTTCGGATTGCGTTAAAACCGTGGCTTGTAAAAAATGTTTGCCTACAGATCCGAAAACAAGAGTCTAGAAGCTTCAAAACGCTTTATTTAAATTCACGATACGACCATTTACGGACGATACGTCCGGAAAAAATCGGGGAAAAATTTAGATATTATTTTGCTCCCTTAATTGTTGTGCGTAGTGTATTTTGTTAAGTGATCAAACTGAACTTAATTGGTCTTCTTTGACCTATTTTATATACATATTGGTGTTTAGTAATGACAAATACAGAATAATGACATTTATTGTTTCCATTTTACCTGCTACGGTTAGGGTTATGTGTTCTGGATATTAAAAAAAATAACTTTTATCTATCACTGTAATTTTACATTATGCAAATGGCAGTGTACTTACCCTCATAGAGATCAGTCGCCTCTTCAAGCATTCCGGCATCAGGGGGTTAGAATACAAAAACCAGCAACCAATTTTAGCGAACAATCTACCCACTTTATAAAGAAGGCTTATCCGTGCCCCAATAATTGGTAACGGTATCATTTTGGTTTCTATACTGATGGTGAATTATTAGAAGTTATAACATTTATAATATCATTTAGCATAATAAATGACAGGAAATGATTGTTTAAGTATCTAAACATCTTAGCTTCCTAAAATTTCTACAAAGGCATTATTTGCGAATATTATGCATACCTCCATTAATAAACAAGGAAATGACAAAATGGAAAATCATACAGAGCGTTGCAAAATTTTTTATCAGAGCAAAATTTGATACAATTGTTAAGATACTCTTTTTAAATGACATTGAAAAAAAAATCGTTTGAAAAGGAACACTCATATTTAAACTTTTAAGGTCGCTTTTTGGTCAAGAACCCTGAGGATAGGGTTGTTTTAACATCGTACCTATGATATGACAGGATTAAGCTTTTTTTTAACAAAGCTTAAACTCAAAGCTTTTTAAATAAGCGTGATGACTTTTTACCAATCACGCTTATTTAAAACAACTTCACTGTATGATCTGATATTTGAACTTTTTGCAACTCGAAATTGCAGCAGATGTGGATGAAATGCCTTTGAGTGAAAGATCCCATTTGGTGTTTCAACAAGACGGAGCGACAATTCACTCTACTGCTTAAGTCAGGTAATTTATAAATATCTTGTTCATAGGAAAATGTATCGGGACGTTTTCAAACTTTTCTTGCTCACCGCGTTCCCCAGATTTGAACATAATAGACATAGATAAATAGGGATATTTTTTAAAGGAACAAGTGTACAAAAGGAGGCCTTTTCAAATTGTGGATCATTTAGTAAATGTTATAAGAGAAATATGTACAAATATTCCTAGGCAGTTCTCATTAAATTCTGTCAGGGAATTTAACCGCTAAACATGAAATGAAAATGCAAGGAAAATAAAGGAAGTCACAACGTTTATGAAGGTGATAGTTTATGCAGCTTGCAGCGGCATTCCACGGCTATTACTGATTTTTTTGCATATTGCATATAATATAATGTACGGTTTTACATTGTTAATTGTAGAATTTTGTTTTTTCGTTGCTCCTAATATACTGCAAACAATCAATCGTAATGTCTGAATGTAAGGGGAAAACAAACACTAGGACAAGATTTATATATATATATAGAAGAGCACTACGAGCCTAGTTGGCCCATGGCTTGGTCCACAATCTTTTTCCACTCCTTCCTATCTTTAGCTTTTTCCTTCCAATTTCCAATGTTTAGCTTTCTTATGTCATCCTCCACTGCTTTCTTCCATCTTTGTCTTGGTCTTCCTAGGCGTTTCCCTCCTCCTATTTCGTGTATTAGTACCATTTTTGGTATTCTATGGTCCTTCATTCTCACTACGTGACCTATCCATCTAATTCTCTGTGCTCTAACTATTCCTATTATATTCGGCTCTTTGAAAAGGTCATATATCTCTCTATTTGTTCTTCTTTCCCATCTTCCATCCTGTATATTTCCTCCGAATATCTTTCTTAAAACTTTCCTTTCCCATATTTCAATTCTCTGTACTTCTTCCTTCCTCAACGTCCAGACTTCGCTTCCAAAAATTACTATTGGCCTAATTACTGTTTTATATATCCTCATTTTCAACTTTCTCGATATTCCCTTGTTTTTGAGTACCGCGTTTAGAGCTCCTATACATCTGTTGCCTGCTGTGATTCTTGAATTTATTTCTTCGCTTACGCCAGGTTGTCTTTTAAATATTGTTCCAAGATACTTGAACCTATCTACTTCTTCGAAATTGTATTGTTTTCCATCGTCCGTTTTAATTTTTAAGTACCGTCCTTGGCAAAATTCTTCTTCCGTCCAGGTCATGTATTTCGTTTTTGCTTCGTTTATCTCTAATCCCATCATTTTTGCTGCTGTATCCAATTTCTTTACCAACTCTTGCATCTCTTTTTCGCTCCTTGTGATGAGTGCTATATCGTCTGCGTAGGCTATACACTGATGTTTTTTATGATAAACTAGTCCACCTCTGTTAATATTGGCTTGTCTTATTACCTTTTCTAATGCCAAGTTAAACAAGGTCGGTGATAAAGGATCTCCTTGTCTCAGTCCAGTCCCTACATTAAACTTTTCCGATAGATTTCCCTTGACTTTTATTTTAGTTTCAGCTCGTTGTAGCGTTAGATTTATCATCGATATTATTTTGTCTGGGAAATTCATTTCTTTCAAAGCGCGTATCAGTTGTTCTCTTTTTTATTTTGTCATACGCTTGCTTAAAGTCTATAAACAACACATATGTTTTCTTCCTGTGTTCAAAACTTTCTGCTTGAATTTCTCTCAGAGCAAATATTTGATCTACTATTCCTCTTCCACTCCTAAAGCCAGTTTGATACTCTCCTATTATTATGTCCGTTTCATTTTTCATTTTGTTTTTTATACTTTGGGCTAATATTTTATATGTCACATTTAGAAGCGCTATTCCTCGATAATTTTCGCACCTTGCTCTTTCCCCTTGTTTATGTATTGGGCACACGATTGCCTCATTCCATTCCTTTGGTAGCTGTTCTTGTTGCCAAATGTTGTCGATTAATGCTTTTATTGTCGTCATTAGCTTTTCTCCTCCATGTTTTAACATTTCTGCCGTTATCTCGTCTCCTCCCGTACTTTTGTTATTTTTAAGGTTATTCACTATTTCTCTTATTTCCTCTAGGGACGGAGGTTCTATTATGTTTTCATTCCGAGGTTGTGGTTCTTCTTCGTCTTCACCGTCTTGTAGATATTCACTCTCCATTTCTCTATTTAAAAGTTTTTCAAAGTACTCTTTCCATCTTTTTATTATTTTGTCTTCGTCAGTTATTAGTTCTCCATTTTCTCCTTTGAGGAACATAGGTTCCTGTTTATGTCCTTGTTTCTCTTTTCTTAACCCCATATACAGTGTTCTAACTTCCTTATTCTTAAAATTCTCTTCCAGGACAAGATTTATACTTTTAGCAATGCCTTTCTTTCCACATACGGAACACCTCACTACAAGTGTTAATTACTTTTATGAGTAACATATTTGCACAATTAATTGTTTTAGTTTAGATATGTAATTATATTGTAAGTACGTAGTACCTATTTTTTCATATACATATTATTATATATTTTGTTACTATACTTTTACAGTTATGTCTTATAACCATATGTACCTAAATTGTAGCAAAAAGTTTTTGATTTAATATTTTATAAAATATTTATTATTATTATTATTTGAGGAGGGTCATTCCAAAAGTGGCCTTCTCCACTTTGGTAAAATGTGGAAAAAGAAAAACGTGTGCGAGTTTTATTTATTTTTTATTCTTTATAGTTACTGTTCATTCCGATAGAGGTCACTCATTTGGTTTGTGCACAGAGCGAATTTTAAATCTGGATGTAAATATAACGCGGCAAAATGCACTTTAATTGCGGATAAGACAAGTTTTGGAATGTTCTATTGGATAAGACACGTTTTGAAATGAAAAAATGAAGAACAAACTGTTGAACAAAAAATAATATTTTATTTAGTATAAAAACCATATTGGGGGTATAAAAACCATTATTATTTACTGGTAACTTTATATATATATATTTTAGATTCTTAGATCCCTGGGTTCCTCAGTCGCTTCGCAAAATTCCTCAGTCTCATCACCGGTATTCTCTAAATTTTCCACATAAAGTTCGTCATAACTTTTCAAGTTTTTGAAGAACGTACAATCATTATTCTTCTTCCAATCTTGACCAAAATGTGCTGTTAGCAGTGTCTTTATGTTTTCAAGTTTGAGTGGCTTTATTAGCGCACCTTTTGCTACAGGTACAGGTAGCATTGTGTTCACATTTTTTCCTCGTTTGAACAATGATTTTTGTTCACCCAAATCATTTCTATAATATTCCTCACATCTAACTGTGACAGTATTACGTGCCACCTTCTCAATAATAATTCTTTTCGCTTGTGATATTTTGAAATGCCAGCTCTGAAGAACTTTGAAATTATTCTGCACGGTACTTTTCCAATCTTTAACTGCACAGTCCTCCAAGTTTTGTAACTGTAGAATGTCTGCTAAATAACTCTGTATACATAGCAGGATCAGTAATAACTGGCATTTTCTTCAGCGACTTTTCTATTCTACCGAATACTCTGTCAGATGGTAGGAAAGATGACGAAAGAAAAAAATTATATTATTTTAGCACACCGTAGGTATATCAACCACCACTTAAATCAACGACTTCTGAATACCTACTAAATAAAACAAACATCACCAGTTTGCATCACGTGACAATTTTTTTTACTGCCATTTCTATGCGGAGTAGGCAAATATTGGAACAAAAAAGCGAATGGATTTCAAACTCATTTTATGTGGGATTTGAGCCATTTTGGAACAGTCCATTATAATTCGGATAATAGAGAATATATTACAGAGAATATATATAGAGAATAATACAGAGAATATATTGCCATATGTAGCTAGAATTTCATCAAAAGTGGAGAAGGCCACTTTTGGAATGACCCTTCTCATTTATTGTATTAAGTCTTTTTAAAGCGATTTATTTATTGTATGTTATTTTTAAGTAGTAGTTTCGTGTTCCATAGCCAAATTGTAATTACAACCATTTTTGTACTAACAAAATAAAATTTAATAAAAAAGAATTGAAAAAAAAAAATTGGTGTTTTTTTTTTTTGGAAATTGGAATATAATCCAAACAGTACCTTTTTTTCGATTAAGGATGTCAAGTCTTCTAAACCAACGATACCTACGAATATTATTAGCACAGTATGCATTGCAATGGCAGACTTTATACAGCTTTGAATAGATTTAATTTTTTTTAGATCAGTTATTTACGGGAGTGAATCAAAAACTTCGAAAATATTTTTTTTTTGGATATCAAAATGTTTCTCTCAAAATCGGCATATATAGGCGGAAAATGTCATTAGGAACATAATTTTTTAGTGACATTTTTTGAAATATTAACAATTCAGGTCATTTTCTAAAGATTTTTTTTGGAAAATCACAAATTTTACAGTTGCCAAATGTTAACTATCAACTTTGAATTGGTGCATTTTATTTTATTTTGGAAGCAGAAGTGATTGTCATAAAAAGTTTTTATCAAACTCCAATATTAAAAAAAAATCCCATATTGTTCCAACTTTATGGCGGACACTGTATATATATATTATTTTAAACTGACTTTATAATGCGTTTGTCCTAAATCCCGTGCTAAATTCTAAATTCTAAACCATAAAGAGGTAAAGAGCTGCACAATGCATAGTGCTACATTATTTTCCAGGACGAAATTTACTACACCCTTTTACTTTATGGCGTTTATTCTCTTTCTATTCGATTATTTACTTAGCCGGAGTGTCTCATATTGGATTTTAATATAATGCTCGGAAAATTAATGAGGCCTGTCGGTGTGCACAAGCCAGGTCTTTTACTCCGCGACCACGTTACGGATAATTACCCAGAATGCACAGTCTCTGACGAGCGGGAGTTGCTCTTCAGCGACGAAGATGGCTGAATTATTCCCTGTTGTAGTGGCATGCCTGGTTCACAGTGTGCTAAAAAAAGAAGTGTGAAAAATTAATTGCATGTCTTAGAGCAAGCGGTATCTGTTTTGGGTTGGATTTTTTCCATTTGATCCCTAATTTTTATTTTATATCATAAGAAAGAATGGTGCACATTTCCCAATCCGAATTTCCCAAGCCGAAATTCCCAAGGACCATTTTATCCAAAGACTGTTTTTCCCAATGACTAATTTTTCCAATGACTAATTTTTCCAATGACTAATTTTCTAGAAAATTTTTATTTTTTACAATTCTCTACACAGTGTTGCTCTACAAAATTTCGCGAGTTATAAATGTATATTCGATTCGATGGCCTTGAGGTAGTCCAATATTTTGTTTTCCTTCTTGTTGTCGTCATATTTTGACACTGTATTAAAAATCATCTCGTCAATCCGTTGTCTGTTGGCCGATTGAGGTCTTCTGATAGTTTGGCCCAACTCTAGCTCGTACACCATGCTTTCTTTGTCGGCTTGCTCCTTTTGTAGCTCAGACAAGAAGGTATACATGCTGGGATGACTTCGGCCCACAACAACATGGAAGCGATTGCGCCAACCTTCGGACAGATTGTTGGTCCGGGAAAAACGCTGGAGAACGCGTCGTACACGTTCCAAAGTCGCGGAAGGTATCGCGATATATGCTGTGTTTCTTTTACCTGAAATATCAATTTATATCAGTTTATTTCAGTTCATTTTTAAAATGGGTGTTTTATTATGCCATCTCATTTTGATCAGTTCCTACTGAAATTAAAAATACCATGATCAGTTTCTCATTTCACTTAAGACTGCGATAAAAGTGAGGTTACAGTTGTTAGGTTTCTAAAAAAAAGTTAATCAAAACGTGGTTTTCCAAATATCTGCGAGTCAATAGCAGTATAATTTGGGCTCCACAATGGATATCTAGGTACAACTTTTTTTTCAGTGTTAGCTGTCTCATGTACGATTTTATCAGACGAAAGATCATTCTCTAGTCATTAGTTTTATGTGAAAATATACCATATATATTCACAATAATTGGCTTTGCATAGTTTTCTCTTCTAATTTGTAATTTTCTATATAATCTATAACTAAAATAAAAAAAATCATCCTAACTTCGTTTTTAGGTGTTTCTTAATTTTCATTTCATTTCAGTTTATTTCACTTCACCAAACTTAAATTGAAATGAAATGTTGGGTAAAAGAAACACAGCAATAAATACATAATCGGAAAATAAAGCAATTGGGAAAAGGCGTCATTGGGAAGTAGAGCATTTTGGAAAACAAATTACTGGGAAATAAAGTTTTTGGGAAAAGGAATTATTGGGAAAAGTACTACTCATAAGAAATGGTAATTTCTATCGGCGCCAGTTGAAAAAGTTGTGGAAAATTTGGTGTTTAACAAAATGTGAAAAGATCACTGAAATATCCGTATTTTTACTATTAATTTTAGAGAAAAGTTAAAGAAAGAAAAAGGGTTTGTTATAAAATTATATACCAGGTTTGGTAGGATTGCCGTTATGACATTTGAATTCCTTGACTCCTCGTGAAACGTTCGCTCCAACATTAGAAATGCTAACTTCCGGGTATTTTTCGTTAAATTTATTAATAACAACACGATAGCACTCTTCTCCAGTTCCGTAGCATTGAATCAAATAAATTCTTTCTTCTAGAGTCAACATTATAGCATATAAATAGTAGCAAAATGACGAAGATTCGATTTGAAGATATACTGACTTATTAGTTGTCAGCAGTTTTCAGTGATATCTTGCAATGAAATCCGCCTACTAGAATTTTTTTAAAGGATTATACAAAAAGTCCAAATTATGAAGCAAAATGGCATTATCTCGAGAACCGTTTGAGTTATATAAAAAGTAATTTACGTTTTGGGGGTTTGAAATCAAGCAGGGCAAATCATCAAGAGTGACTTTTTCTGAGAAATCAAAAACACAAAATTTTTTCCTCTTTTAAACTCGATCCGGGGACATACTGTATATTATATATTTTATTATTATGTTTTTATTATTATTAAGATCAAGTACTAATTTTCGTGGGTTGGTTTTTAGTTAAAATATCCCACTTATTATCATTTCTCCACTGACTAAACGGCATTTCTAACAATTTTCACACAATCTCATTAGCAGAGTTCTCAGTAAAGTTTTTTAGTAAAAGCATATGTTTGTAATAATGTCACTGGCTCCACACGCATGAAAGACGGAGTAGTAGAATAAACTAAATAGACACGCGTAAAATACACCTTTGAAAACATAACATTTTTATGACGAATACAGAACAAGAATGGAAACATGCAGACGACTGAGAAATGAAGAGACAGCTCGCCTCTTCATTTGTGGTAGAGATAAACGATGTCGATAATCTGATGAGGTGTTACCATGGTAACCGGGTTTTAAAGTGAATATTTAAAGTTTTTGTAGTGCTGCTTTTCGCTTCCTGAAACGTTGCCTTAAAATTCACTAAATATAAAGTGTTCGTCAAAATTAGCGTAACACTTTTTAGATTAGCGCCATTTGCGTTCTATCCGAGTTACAGACTTGCGGATCTTAATTTTCGGTAGCCCATATGGTTGTTTTTAATTCCCTTAAGTCGCTACGCTGTTACTTAAATGATACACCATCCACACCCTAAAAAGCAACCCCATATCGAAATTTGAATTAGCAAGATTTTGACGGCAATTAGGACGCTGTCGGGTAAAAACTCCATCTCGGCACACATTAGGACCTCCTCGATAAGTTGTCCTCCTCTGTATATTTGGTCGCTGTCCCATCTCTTCAACCCATTTCCAGACCCTCCCTAAGCCACCCCTTTGCATTTACGCAGGGTTTTGCATGGTTTGACCTCTGTTGGGCGAATCCATTGATCCTAATGCTGCCTGATAAATTAGTGTGGTGTGCCACAAATCGCTTTCACCCTTTGACAACTCAAGCACCCCTCCAGGCCACATCCACAACGAGCCCTTACTCACCCCTTTTGATTTCGCTCCTGTAAAAGGCTGCGTGGGATATCTACTTGTCTTGATTTCATGTTATGGCATTACTTGAAGGATCTCGAAGTTGGCGTAATACTCTGCGGATGGCTGATTGAGCGCCAAAATTGTGATATTCCAACTTCCATCCACCTCTTGAAAATTTGACACCCTAAGGTGCTGTAAGCAGGTCTTGATGCGTGGGGTGACTCAGAAAGCTTTCCTGAATATGCATGAACTCTTTTTGGTACACCTGGAGTCGCCCGTCTCCTTCAAATCCTCTTTTGCGTCTCATCACCCTCTTTTTTGACCACCTCCAAAAAAATTTTTGAGTGGATAAAAATTCGTTGGGTAGGTGGAATCTTTCTTTGCAGTTGTGTGATTCGACAATGGCCAAATTCGCGAGAGATATTTGGTACGCGCGACAAGTGTTCACTGTGACTTGGGTTCATGAACCCTCGACTTGGCTAGCAGCTACGAATCAGCTCACGCAACCAGCACATTTTTTCACTAATTTTACGAGCGAGAGCATGTTTGGGTGGCCTACCTCGCAGTCGCTAACTTAGTGTAGGCTTCCTGAGCCCAAGTCACAGTGAACATTTAGCGCGCGTATCAAGCATCTCTCGCGAATTTCGCGATTGTGGATTCACACAAAGGAAGGTTACGCCTACCCAACGAGTCTTTTTTGGAAAAAAGAGGACAATGGAACGCAAAATAAGATTTGAAGTAGTCTAACGATTCGAGGTGGACCGAAAAGGGTTTAAGCATCCTCAATATAAAATATGTTATGCTAATTTTGACGAGCAGTTTATTTTAAAATTAATAAACTGGTTTCGTATGTACACCAGTTTAAAAATTTTTAACATTTAATATATTATTTGAGGTGACACGTCGCACAAAGCCGCCACTGATGTGTCTAAATAAATGCATTATATGTTAATAGTTTATTCTCTAAGAGCGCCTCAGGTCTATAAACGTTAAAGGTAAGGACGTTGGGGGGTCGAGTATATAAAACGATTTTTTTGCGCGATTCAATAGAACGCGTGAATTTGATATTCGGAAACTGAAAGCCACGATATGGACTCGTATCCGCGGCATGTTTCTGTTTGGGCATCGGCTTTTGTGCCTTTGATATTTCCTGTATTGTAAAAAGAAATACATTATATGCTTTTGCACTAAACCGTTTATATAAAGTTTCTACCTCAAAAGAATTGATTTGGCAAACGAATGGCTTCTGGGCACATGCGGTGATCTAAATATATGCATATAGCATATACACAGGGCGTAAACAGTATTGTACAAATTGAATAAAACCGAAACAAGCAAGATTTCGCAAAAAAAAATAAACGAAAGATAAAATTTTCAACTCATCAACTGTCGAAAGATGGGGTCATTCTCAATTTCTTCAAATTGCAATCTCCTATTTCTGGTATTGGTACAATTACAATTACGTATGGGGTAGGTGCAAGCCCTGTGCACTTAAGCCGATGCTTATTGTGCCCCCATTGTCTAGTCATTCCATTAGTCCTGTTTCCTTAAGAAATTTCACAGAAACAGTTTCTAATGGAGCGTCTATCACTTCTTTTGATTCTATTGTTATAGCCCCAACATTCGAATATCTAACAGCTGCCTGTACTGGGCATTCGCATTAGATGTGGAAGGAGGTTTCTTCCTCTTCTCCACACCTCTTACAATCGTGATCATATTTCTCCCCGATTGTCGTGAGATGTCGCATGAGTGGGCAGTGTCCTGTAAACATTCCTACTATCCATCTCAGCTGGTTTATACCCAGTTATATGAAGTCTGTTGACTTGTCCCAGGATGGTTCGCCAATGAATATCCGCGATTGTCTCAACCCTGAGACTTTCGCCTAGTGCGAGATATGTTTTTCTCTTAATAGGTCCTTTATGGCCCTCCTGGCTGTCCGGTAAGCCAGACCGCAGGTGGGTTCCGGCACTATCAATTGGATCTCACACCCCTTCTTTGCAAGAAAGTCTACTCTTTCGTTTCCTTCGTGGCCGTGGTGCCTTCTCACCCACTTGAGAGTGATTCTGTTGTGTTCAGCTAGTTGTGTTAGCGAATCCATACAGTCTTTGACTGCCTGAGAATGTATTCCTACAGCTCCCAAGGCTTTGAGTGCTGATTGTCTATCAGAGATAATCTGGATCCTCTTATTTGTGTAAGACCTCCTGATCATCTCTTGCGCACAAGCGGATATTGCAGTTATTTCTGCCTGAAATACAGTTGCCAAGTTTCCCTGGTTTATGCCGATTTCGCACCCTGGATCTCTGTTTGTTACACGCGCTACAGTACTTTGTTCCGTTTTGGACCTATCTGTGTACCAGATGGGTCCATTCTTCTGGACTGGTGTGTGACTATTGTCTTCCTCTCCCTCATTCGGTATAATCACCCGATAAGGTTTGTGGAAGACTAAGGCACAGCCAATTCGGTCCAACCGGTGTTTAATATTAAGTAAGTTTAGTGTTAATTAAAACGACTACAATAAAAGGACACCGTAAAAATCTTATGGAAAGGGCTGAATTTCTGCTCGTCTGAATTTTATATTTTCCTCTCCATGATCAATCGATCAGTCTTTATAGGACAAAAACGTTAAAATGAATAGTTTTTCTGATACTCTTAAGATGTATTTTCTGCTTCAGTGTTGTTGGAGTTGGAAAATGTTGTGTATCCACGACTATCTGACTATTATTGTTTGCCAAATAAACATTTATTAATTTGCAGTTTTATGAAATACGCGTTGGTGGTTGGTATAAACAAGTCATTAAAAAAACGTCATCAAAGTTGGTCGAGCAAAAAAAAAAAGTATTTCTGGCTAATTGTCATGGCGGTCATATTCTGTGATGGGCACTTTTACCGGCTATATAAAAAACATAAACAAAAATCTTTATCAAAAAGAAACAATATTTTCAAAAAAATAAGACACCATTAAAGATAATGACGACCGCCCATATTTCCCTAGTAATATGCGCACGAGGTCCATATATGACCTTTTTGCAATTGGTTGTCATGCAACATTTGTACAAAAAATTTCTAAATGGTACTTCTCTGCATTCAGTGTTCCGTTAAAAAAAATTTGTCCAATATTCTTCCTTCTGCTCACAACTGCCCACAATCCAATTTTTTGTAGGTGTAGTCGGACTTCAATATAAAAGTGAGAATTGTCTGCGACACAAAGTCTCATATGCTGAGATTGCAGATGATATCGATGGAGCTCCAAATCGTGTTTCAAAATTCGTTCACACATTGTATAGGGCATATTCACTTGTTGTCTCAAATGGCTAATTGATGTTCTTATATTGTCCGTTATCATTTGCCTAACCATTTCAATGTTTTCTTCGGTCCTTACTCTGGATCTTCCACTTCCTTGTTCATGACTCACCGTTCTACTTTACCGATACAGTTTAGGAAACGTTTTACTCATCGTCTAAAATGGTTGAAATGAATAACTACATCTGGAAAAAGTTCCCTGAAGTCTCCACATGTAACTCTCATCGTATATGTCCTGTTTCTATTTATTATACTGGCATTTCTAAAGTAAATTTCAAGTTAAAAACGCCTCTGTTCTTTATTAAATATGGTTTCCATTATTTATTTTACAACTGTGGCTGCCACTTCAAAAGTTTGCCAACAAAGTTTCACTTCGACATATCCGCTATTTCCATCTCTCTCGTTCATAGCCATATATTTGATGACGTTTTTGTTGATGTCATTGTTTTGGTTGATGATGTCATTGTCATAAAATGTTTTATTTCAATTTTGAATTCACATCATATTGGCGTAATAACATTTTTATGGATTGAATTATATTCAAATCATAAGTCTGGTACATTCTGGTCCGCAAATTGAATAATTTTATTAATCTGACATTAGTAAAATATGGTGTCACATGCCCCGTCTTTTTATTTACATACATACACATTTAAGGGGGAAGTTATCCCTCCAAGGGGAGTGACCAGAGGGTTAAAATAGTAACGTAAAAAATGTTTGATATAAAATTAAAAATCGACCTGTTTCAGGCTCTTCTCTTCAAATCATTAATTAGGTAGAAAATTAATTTATCCGTTACTTTAGGACTGCATGTACCATATTAGACTATACATCTACACTATACTTAACACATTTTATAGGTTGGTCCAGATTTACATCTGCCCTTTACATATTTTACATTTTAATAAAAATCTCTTTCCCGGCCTATTGCATGTATATTCAAATATTTGCGCTATATTTTAAAGTAATGTCAAAAGTGCCGCCTACATGTCAGATCCTTATTGACGTACTAATCTACTAATCAGATCCTTATTGACGTATTAATTTTCTTGTTCCAATTTTTATATCGCCGGTAAAAATACATTTCAGAGCTATCTCAGAAAAACGTATTCATTTGGGCCCACACAGACTTTTGATGAGTTGGCCACGGAGAGCAACATATTAAAAATTCAATCAATTTCACAAGGGGGCACTTCCCATAATAAATGCGAGGGGACCCTTTTAATTGTTTTAAAAGGGCCAAAATTGGGGCCCATTTAATTTAATAACATCAAAAATTAGGCATGACGTCATCCCTCAAAACAGTCGACGATCGAAAAGTGATAAGTCTTATCAAAATACGCCTGTTCAAATCTGAATTCTTTCGGTGTTATTGTGAAAACTTGTTTGTTTCGGTTTTATTAAACTTGTGCCGCTCTCTGTCTAATGTGAATCGGACTCCCGCCTATATTTTCTTCTAATTTCTATAAACACATTAATTATTTTTCTGTTAGATGACGACAATTCGATACTCGTTATGATGTGAAGTACTCTTTAAAGGACGAATTTATTTAATTAAATCACATACTGTGTAGCTCTTTGATATTCGTAAAGCGCACTGATTTGAACTTTTTGTGGGGAGAATATTTCTCTTTGGAAACAGCGACTTTTGTGCCTTTGGCGTTTGGGATATTGGGATATTTATAATTCGTTTTGGATTTCACAAGGCTTACTTTGACAGAGAACACACGCCACTTGTGAGCATGTGGTGTGTTTTGTGTCAACAGAGCTCTTTTTTCTAAAATGCAATTTTTAAAATAAACAAATTAGACTTAGACCTAAGGTATACCTGTATAATAAATAAATGTTTTGCCTATAGTATCTACACTTAGATAATGATATGTTTATCGGTTGGTTATTATATTTTACCTGTTGTAGGAAACATGTTATTAAATGATGGACTAACCAAGGAAATATATATGATATTGGAAAGTATAATTTGTAGGTTCGGATAATAGTAATCGATAATAATTTTATTTCCGTTAGTGTAGTAAAGGGGTTCCGTGAGGGATAATTCCCTTCGTCCTGATATTTTGTTATTTATTATGATATTATTACTACTTAAGTACTTATTTGAAAATTAGTGTACTTATATAAGAATGCAAAATATCAAACATCAGATCATACAATTAAATAGAGCAAAATATTCTGTAACGTCGAGATATCAAATTTAAGCGAAAAAAATGTCTGCCCGTCTCTCTGTTAACTTTTTACACGATAATTCTAGAAACCATTAATACGTCATATCGCCGCTAAAATGACGTAAATACATATGTCCAACTTTCCACCAGTTTACATCTGTATGGATATAACATATATTGTGTACACATTTTTCCTCTTTAATCACTAGGTGCAACTATTAAGAACCATGAATAATTTTTATTTCTTAATATTCTCAATATTCGTATTCAACTCGGTTTGGAAAATTTCTATAATAGAAACATTTTGATCAATTTATCATAAAAATTATTAAGGTCATATGCTCACAGTAGTCATAAAAGTCGTACTGATCATAACATACATAAAGATAACATACACCAGATCATAAATGTAATAAAGGTAATAAATAGGCCATAAAGGTAATAAAAAACGCAAAGGTCCTATAGATTATAAAGGTTATACAAGTGATAAGATACTGATTATACGCGCCACGCCACACTTGCAGAATTTATAATACACAAGGTTATTGACTGAAACCATTCGCTAAACACATTAGGACTTGCAGAAATTACTAATTTTGAAAATTTGGATTTAAGGTAGTATGATGAATATCTCGGATATTAATAATAGATTCCAGGTCCGGTCTTAACGCGATTGGAATACTGTTAGATGTGCCACATTAATAAAATACATCGTCAACTCCTTTATATGATACACAACTGTAGTTCAATTAAATAAAGCCGCTATTATCAAGTTCATCATTGATAAACTTGATAAGTAGGGGAACACTATGGAGAAGAAGTTTCTAAAATAGTCTCCAATGGTTCTTGCGATATAGTTCCCAAAAGAGGTAACCAAGAGCTCCCAATGGACTTTGTACTTCTCTGAGTATTTTCACAAAGAGTCTCGTACCATTCTTATGGAAAGTGACCCTCAGTGAAATTGGCTAATTTTTTGATATTTTACTATATATGATCAACAGATGAAGAGTCTTCATGGGCTCAAAGTGTTAATAAAATGGATAGTTTTTTTGATAAGCCCCTAAAATATATTTACCGTCATCATTGTTGACGATCCGAAAATTGGAACAGTAGGATTTGTAGTACTACTCAGACTTCAATTTTGAATATAATTAAATCTGCAAAAATGTTGCTCCGGTAATAACACATGGATTAAAGTTAATATGAAACATGTTTTGGTATTACTATTGTTCCCTAGATTAGTTAAAAGTCCCCTCCCCCCCCCCTCGTAATTTTTGAACGGTTATACTCAGACTAATGAAATTTGTAGAGTGAAAATAAACAGATTTAAGCTTATCTATTAATGTTAACAAGTGATGTAATCGTCATAAATAAGGTCACAGTGCCTCTGTGACCAATAACCTTAAATGGGAGCTTATAGCAAGTGACACCTCGTTTGCCAGGTATTTAATGACTTATTGAGTCATAATAATTTTATTTGGATTTAGAGTAGTTTTGATGGATTAAATAAATGAAAACTAAAATTTGAATTATTGTGCATTCAATTTTTATTTAATTTAAACTTTAATTTTATTTAATTTAAATTGCTCTAGCAATTTAAATGGAAAAGGAAAAAATAATTCATAAATGACAAAATAAAATTAAATATTTTTATTCATGATTATGTCATTCTTAAAAGACGGAAAAAAAATTATAAAGATTCAAAATAGATTATTTGTTAATAATATACAAAATTTATAATGAAATTTTAATATTCATTTGTAATATACCCGTATTTTTTATTATTGATCAATCAAATTAATTATTCACCCTTGATTAATAGAATTTATCTAAAATATTTTTATCTAAATTCTGTTAAAAATGTACAGATTTTTATTGTAAAGTTGATAATAGTGGATATTTAAGTGATATGAATCGATTTTGTTGTATTTATAAGTAAATAAGATTTTTATTTTAAACAGTTCATTTTTTGAGGCTTAATAACTCCGAAACGGCTTGCCTCATGCAAATCTTCAATCAGACCTTTTTTTTACAGAGCGTCCAATTTCCTACAAAAAAACTTGAGTATCTCTTGAGTATCACTGTCCGGAAATTCTTCCTTGAGTAATAAAATTCCAAAGTTCAGAAAAAAATTCCCATGTTATTTGAATGGGAAATAGAAAATAGAGAATCGCCACCTCTAAATATTAATATTAAAGGCTCATCTTTCTTGGTATATTTATTAACTATGGTATCTGAAAATGTACGAATGTGAGATTTTGAGTTAAGGAACGTCAAGATAAGACGTTTCAAGTTTTGAGGGGGAGGGGGGGCGTGATGGGGTAAAAGTATAGCCCCTCTATTAGTACCGTTTTATTTACTTGTTTTTAACGCCTATTACATCTGATAAATCGTGATATTTTTTGGTAACAAGCCGGCATTCATCTCTAAATAAATCAATTATACAGGGTGTTTCGCATAAGAACCGACACAGAGCAGGGGCTTGCAGGGGAACCTAAAGTATGGTGATTTAACGCAATTTACCTCTATACTAAGTTGCACCCCTGAGAAGTTATAGGCCTTCAAAGTGGGGTTTCAAATTTCGAAAAAAATCAATATCTCAGTAATACTTGAACTTAGAAAAACCAAATTTGATAGACGTTGTGAGCGTACCAAGAGCATTAATCGACAGTAAGTAGAGTTCAATTGAAGCATTTTAAAGAGTTGATTAGGGATGATGCACCATTAAAATGTGACAGAATTTTTAACCCGTTGGGACTTAAAAAAACTTTCATTTTATTTCATGAGGAATTTGGTTCTAAAACTTTTCTTACTCTTGTTATTTTTCAAAAAACTTTGACGTTTTCAAGAAAAATTCGAATAACTAAAAACACCTATTTCAGCAGTTATTTAAAATCATCGAAAATTCAAAAGTTGGCTATGAAATTAGACGTCAAACTTGACAATCAGGAAAAAAAGTTACTTAATATTAGTTAATTGTTTGCTGAGTGTTTTGAAAATGACCGGAAAGTTTTCATTTTGCGAACAAGTTGACATGCTATTCGTGTTAGGTTTCTGTGAAGGAAACTGCAGAAGAAGTGTTGAAGAATTGAGAAACATTTTCCAATGTTGAAAGGCGGGCTCGAGAAACACGCAAGTTTTTCAGTAGCACTCGAGAACGTGCTATTGCAATCAGGGCACAAGACGAAGAATTGATTTTTAACACAATTGAAGATGAACCACATATCAGTACTAGAAATTTATCTCGACAAGATGGTATATCGCAAACTTCTGTGCACCGAGTTATCAGATTACAGTTAATCTACTACACCCATATCATATTCAAAAAGTGCAAGAATTGTTACCCGAAAATTTGGTTAAACGAGTAACTTTCTGTCAGTTTATTTTACATCAAGACATTCATTTTCAAAAGAAAATTTTCTTTACTGATGAAGCTTGTTTCTTCACCCGCAGAGGTATTACAAATCTACATAACTATCATGAGTCGGTATATTGATCGGTATTTCATTGGTCCAGTTATTTTCCCGAATCGAATGGTGAAACTTTTTTAGAATTTCTCCAAAATACTCTTGGATTTACTTGGTGACGAGGTGCCACAACAACTCAGACTGGAACATTGGTTTAGGCATGATGGAGCACTGCCTCATTTTAGTATTATGGTTAGAGACTTTTAAACCACCAGTATCCAAATACATGGATTGGACGAGGAAATAATTGCCCACAAGTTTGGCCTCCACGATCACCAGTCCTCAACAAATGTGACTTCTTTCTTTGGGGGACGTTAAAAGAATTTGTGTATTCCTTGCCAGTTGCGTCCCGAGCAGAATTGTGGAATCGCATTACAGATAAATGTAATGTCATTAGAAACAATCAGCGGTTATTGGAAAGAGTAGACTTCAATTTTCGACGAAGAATAAAATGCCTGAGAGAAAACGGTGAACGATGAAGAAAAAAATGATGAAGAAAATCATTTTGAACAATATTAAATTATTCTTATTCCTACTTGGTGGTTGATTGTCAAATTTGACGTCTAATTTCATAGCCAACTTTTGAATTTTCGATGATTTTAAATAACACTGCTGAAATAGGTGTTTTTAGTTATTCGAGTTTTTCTTGAAAACGACAAAGTTTTTTGAAAAATAACAAGAGTAAGAAAAGTTTTACAATTACATTCCCCATAAAATAAAATGAAAATTTTTTAAGTCCACCAACGGCTTAAACAATTCTGTCACATTTTAATGGTGCATCATCCATAATCAAGTCTTCAAAATGCTTCAATTGAACTCTACTTACTGTCGATTAATGCTCTTGGTACACTCACAACGTCTACCAATTTTAGTTTTTCTAAGTTCAAGTATTACTGAGATATTGATTTTTTTTCGAAATTTGAAACCCCACTTTGAAGGCGTATAACTTTTCAGGGGTGCAACTTAGTATAAAGGTAAGTTGCGTTAAATCACCATATTTTAGGTTCCCCTACATGCCCCTGCTCTGTGTCGGTTCTTATGCGAAACACCCTGTATTTTTGTGAAAAAAATCTGTTACAAACAATCATAATACGCCCCTTGACGATATATTGTTTTAACCGCCCCAGGAACACCTACCTAACAAATTACGGCCCCATTATTCTGGGTTGCTCGCAGCGAACCCCGCCCATGGTTGTGTTGCTCATCTTTTAAAGTACCCCGATGATTTATAGTTCGAAACCAAGGGCTGGAATTATACGTATTTCGCGGTTGATACACACAATGCGGGGGCCACTTAGCAGAATTTACAGGAACTAGGTAATCTTATGGCCGCTTTTATTCGAGATGGATAATAATTATCCGTGAATAACAAGGAAAATCTTTTGCATAATTCCTGGAGGCTTATTTAGGTTTTAAATAAATAGGATTAAAATTAATCGTATATTATGCGGGGTGACGTTTAAATCATTTGACGTCGGTGTGCACCCCTTTTCTTGGCATGAGCTCGATTTAGTAATTAGATATGGGTATTATTTAACGTCTCTGGCGAATTTTGATCTTATTTTGTTTTATTAGATTATTAATACACAAGAAAATACAATACCCTATTCTAATAAATAATAAACTGCTCGTTAAAATTAGGAGCTGGAGGGGTGCCTGGGTTGTCAAAGGGTGAAATTGAATTGTGGCACCCCACACCAATTTATTTGGCAGCATTAGGATCAATGGAACAAACCACGCAAAACCCAGCGTAAATGCAAAGGGGTGGTTTACGGGGTCGGAAAATCGGTTTTAATGTGTGCCAGGATGGAGTTTTTTTCCGACAACGTCCTTCTTTGTCCATACTGTAGGTCTCTGAAATTGTCGTCAATATCTTGCGAATTCAAATTTCGACATGTGATTGGTTTTTGGGGTGTGGACGCCGAACTGTCATTACACTTTTTATTCGTTACCAATTACAGTAGCAACTTTGGCTCCGCTCCATACGACTTTTCCGTTGTTGAAAACAGTTCTGGAAGTCTGCTTCTGTCAACCGCTTTCACGCTTTGTTACGGGGTCGTAAATAAAAAAAACACGATTCATCACAAGTAATCACGGTGGCTAACAAGTCTGGATCAGTGTCAATGTTCAGAATTTCAGCGCAAATCAGTTCATTTTTGATTCATTTTCCTCGGGAGTGAGGAGTTTTGGCATCATATTTGCGCAAACTTTGCGCATGTTGAACGATTCGTGCGAAATCTGGCCAAATTCCTGTTATTTCAGCAAGCTTCAGATGCTTACAATTAGACGACGATCTTTGCGGATTAATTTACCAATTTTTTCAATGTTTTCGTCCATTTTTGATGTTGAGGGCCGTCCGGGCTGCGGATCGTCTTCGGTCGTTTCACGTCCCTCTTTAAACCGTCTAAACCATTCAAAAACTCGTGTGCCGGATAAAGATTCATTCCCGTATACATCTTTTAATATTGCATAAAGCTTCTGCAATAGTTTTCCCCAATTTAACAAGAAACTTGAGATTAACCCGTTGCTCCATCTGAACACTTAACATTTTTTCGACGCATCACTGGTGCGTAGACTAATTCAAACGACTGCTACAGTCTAACTGAGCCACCCACTGGCTTGTCCATCAAGATCAGAGTGGATAAAGTATCACCAGTTCTGTTCAAACTTGTCGCAACACGCTCGCAGCGCGTTGGTAGCAGCATCAGTTCGGTTATTTAATAGCCACACCTCGTATTTCACCACGGTTCATTGCTATACTATAATATCCCAGAATGATTTATACAAGCCTTAACTCCAATTCTAATGAGCATATGTGTATTGGAGTACAACAAAATGGACGTCAATTTGTTGAGGGGGGGGATAGACAGCAATAGAATGCCGCTTGAGTCACCCCCACCAGTGCCACCCTTAACTTTTTTTTTAAATGACACGTCATATATATCTTTTTGTTTGATGATACTATAAGTTTGATTTAACAATATTTGAATTAATAAATTATCGTTACTCAACAAGCGCCTATGTAAGAGCACTTGTTTTGATGGATTCACAGAGAAGATTGTTTCAGCTTCAATTTTATAGTGGCTTTGTTGCTGTTCGATCTCAATGGGTTCTAAGAGAAGTTTTGATTTGTGGCAAGAAAAGGGGACAGTATGTTTTTTCAAAGTTTATAGTTAACAATTTGTTATCGAACCAGTCTTTCAAAAAGGTAAAAGCATTTTTTACTTGCAGTTTTAAGTCGCCCAAGTATTTGGTTTGTAAAATATTTCTATATCATCTGCAAAACCTGTTAGAAAGTTACATATCGGTTTACTGTTCTAATGCACGTATTTTTTTGTTAATCAAAATCGGTCCATAATAGTGAATATTTTTTAATTGCCTTTTTTTATATGCAAAAGATAATGTTAACAATAAGCTATTAAGGTAGGCCATGGTATTCATTTCTATAAAATCAACCGCCGCACAGTGGGAGATTTCGTGTTTTATTTTCCAAAAACATAATTTCTCGAGAACGAAACAAGATAATCCAATATTTATTTTTGGACATTGAAGCTATGATCATGAAGAATAGAAAAAAATTGTTAAGAAAGTCCGTATATTAAAACCTAACCTATAAAATAATAAGGAATATCAAAAAAACTTGAAAACTAAGTGTAAAATTTCAAATATCTCGATAATAAAACAAGATGGTCTCATAAATATCTTTTTATTATAAAGCTAATGTTGTAAGTAAAATATGATGATTAAAAATACTTCCTGTGAGACCTAACCCTAAAAGTAATAGTAAATCTCGAAATACTTTAATACTTTAACTACAGTTAAATTTTAAGTATCTCCAAAGTAAAACAATACAGACTTGTCAATCTTTCTTAACAATGAAGCTGGAAGAGATATTTAAAATTCTACCGTAATTATTCAAAATTTTCTATAATATTATAGGTTAGGTTTTAATACACAGGAATCATTCATAGTCTTTATATGTCACTTACTCTTCCAGCTTCATTGTTAAGAAAGATTGACAAGTCTATCTTGTTTTACTTTGGAGATACTTAAAATTTAACTGTAAGTATTAAAGTATTTCGAGATTTACAATCACTTTTAAGGTTAGGTTTCGATACACAGGAATTATCTTTAATCCTCATATTTTACTTACAACATTAGCTTTCTAATAAAAAGAGATTTATCAGACCATCTTGTTTTGTTATCGAGATATTTGAAATTTTACACTGTTTTCAAGTTTTTTTTGAGATTCCTTATTATAGGTTAGGTTTTAATATACGGACTTTCTTAATATTATTTTTTTCTTTTCTTCATGATCATAGCTTCAACGTGCAAAAAAGAATTATTGGATTATCTTGATTCGTTCTTGAGATATTAGGTTTTTGGAAAATAAAACACGAAATCTCCCACTGTGCGCCACCAATCAAATTATTACTTCCACATCCAATTTTTCCAGATTTAAGTAGACTAATCCTAAAAAACATCAGGTTATTCTTAAGAGTATATTATGTACAGGGTGCGGCAGTCAAACTTGCAATTTTGAAAAAAGCGCGGGAGCCAAGAAAGTGGGCGGGGCAAGTTGTCCAGGTTACCGTTGTGTTCCCCCTTTCAAAGCATTTCAGTAGCCATAGAACAGTAGTCCAAGCAAGAACGATCCTTCGCCGTGAAGGCATTTTATCAAAGCGGTAGTTATACAGCCGCTCAACGCCGCTTTCTTGTTCATTTCCAAATTAATCGTAATCGGCCCGTGCCTTCTGTTAACTCGATAAAGTTATAGGTACAAAACTTTGAAAACATCGGTGAAACGAGAAACAGAAGAGGTAGCAGTGCGAGATCAGTGCGAACTCCTACGAATATTGAACGCATAAGAATCGCTGTGAAAAGACGTCCTAGGACATCAGCGCGTCGACACAGTACTGGGCTTAGAATTTCAGACAGGAGTCTCCGAAGGACCTTGAGGTTTGATTTACACTATCACCCCTACAAAATTCAAGTGGTTCAGGCTCTGAATGAAAACGATTTCGCTGTTCGACGGCACTTTTGTAAAACGTTTTTGGAAATGATTGAAGAAAACGAGGAACTTCACAACGTTGCTCTGGACGAGCGACGAGGCGCATTTTCATCTCTCCGGCTATGTAAACAAACAAAATTTTAGATATTGGAGCGATGAAAACCCTCAAGAACTCCATGAAAAACCTCTCCATTCGGCCAAGGTAACAGTTTGGTGCGCAATGTCTTCAACGGGAATCATAGGCAAATTATTTTTTGAAAATGAAAGGGGGCAAGCTGTTACCGTGAATGCGGAGCGCTACTCGGAAATGTTACGAACATTCTTCATTTCTCGTCTTCGCGAACATGGACTGGATGATGAAACCTTATTTCAACAAGATGGAGCCACAAGCTACGCGGCCCGTGTCAAGGGCGTAGCCAGTATTATTTTTCTTTGGGCGGGGGGGGGGGGGGGGGGCGGCCAATGCAGATTAAACAAAAAAAGCAAGAAAAAAAAGGTCATTGGAAGCAACAGCAAACGCAATCCCCCGACTATTTTGGTTATTACTTGATCATTTGGGTGGGGGGGGGGGGCGATGGTGGCGATGGTGGCGATGGTGGCGATCGCCTCCCCCTGGCTACGCCCTTGACCCGTGTGAGCATGAATCGCCTCAACGAAGTTTTCCCAAATCGGGTGATATCCTGGACATTCCTTGGCTCGCCCGTTCACCCGACCTCACCGCACGTGATTTTTTCTTGTGGGGCTACCTAAAGAGCAAAGTTTTCAAAGAACGGCCTCGTACTCTTGAAGAATTGAAGGCGAGAATCCGTCGGGAAATCAAAATAATACCTCAGCAGATGCTCCGTGATGTAATGGACAATTTTAGAGATCGCCTCCAAGAATGCATCGATCGAAATGGACGACATCTTAATAATGTTATTTTTAAATGAATAATGTTTCTTAAACGCTTTTTAACGTAAATTAACATGGTATCAATAAAATTTTAAAAAACGCAACCGTGTATTTTTTTACAGTTATTTAAAAAATGCAGGTTTGACTGCCGCACCCTGTATTTGGGTATAACCTGTGACAAATATGACATATATGACCTTTATTGCCTTTATGACCTATATGACCCACGGATATGACTGTATGGCACATAAGATCTATATCCATTGAGATATTATCATACATATGACATTTATAGTCTGTATGGCATCCTAAATGATCTTAATGAGATATAACCTTTATGACATTTATGACCTTGATGCCCTAAATGACCTTTTTGGCTCGTATTATCCGTTTTGGTTATGGATAAGGATATTAGAAGAAGGATATAAGAATAAGTAATAATTAAAATAGAGGCTTAATAAGGTGATATTTGAATTCTTCTACCTAAAAAACCTTTACAACGACACGTCTAATGAATATATTTATCAATTCAAGATACAATAAAAAAACCGTCCCTTCTCTTCTATGTACAATAAAATCATCGGCAACAAAGTGGACATACATTCAGTTTTAGTTTGCCTACACATAAGTTTTCACAAATTTTTAATATTGTCCTTATATTTTATTCTATTTTACCCCCTTCCATACTTCAAAGGGAGGGGGAACTATGAAAATGTACTAAGTACTAAGAACTTTTATATATTATTTTTTTAACCATCTACACCCTTCTGAATTATTGATACGAAGTCATGGGCCCAAAGCTATGCTCTGATTAAATCTAATAATAATCGGATTTTCAATAACTGCTTATGACCAACCGAGTTTTATTGTATTTTAACGCCACCTCTGGATATACGACTACTCAGTTAAGTGTCTGCGAAACCACCGTTTCGAGTGCTTTAAGCAATAACCGTAAATTCTTATATAACGGCTACGTACTAGCAAGTTTTAATTCTGCATCGTTTGTGCAGTTCCATTTTTCTAATGGGGTAGGAATGCCCAAGTGCATAACAGTTCCTTCTTCTATCTCTCGTGCAGTCGTTTAACTCTTTAGTATTATTGCGCTTAGTGTTATTACACTTGCGGAAGAATGAAGGAAAAATTGAGGAGAAGTTATTAGCAGAAAAATGGAGAAAGGCTGCAGTTCCTTTAAAATCTGTCGGTGCCAAGTCCATGTCTTAAAATGAAGGAAGATCAAAATGTTCTATTCTATTCTATTTTCTGTGCATTTCATACAAAAACATTTGCATTAAGGGGGGTAAATACAATTAGGTGGTCAAAAAAACGTTTTTTTTGTCTCTAAAAAATTTGGAAATTTTCCGTAGAATACGCTCGTGAAAGTTTTAGAGCGAAATTCGAACTCGAATGTTTTCGTCATTTTTCGAGAACGCCTTTTTCAGCGCGCAGCAGGTATACGAGAGCGGTCGGCCCTAGTGAAAGTTTTATGTATTGTATCTTACTTTGAAATAGCCACGATTACTCAAAAACTACTATGCCGATTTGGCTAAAACTTTCAAAAAAAATGTTTTGGAATTTTATGTTGCAAAATTTAATTATTAATGCAAAAGTGTCCTGAAAAATTACGGAAAATCATCGATTTTCTCGAAAAACCTGCCAAACATAGAATTTTTTTTTTCAATTTTTGAGGTTTACCGACACATTCAGTTACAGATGAAAATTACGACGACCAGAGTGGTTGCCGTTTTTTTTTGTAGGTCCACTTTGCGCCAGCGTGCAGCCGCCATTTTGTTTTGAAAAATAAAAAAAAGAATTGAATTCTTCATTCTTATCTTAACAAATATACAAAGTGTTGTATTGGTATAATGAACAAATATACAAAGTTTTTCTAATGATAAAACCTTCTTGGTAAAAAAGTGTTTTTTAATGCGCAATTTTAGCCCGTCTTATTGTATTTACCCCCTTAAGAAATGATAAGTGTACAGGAGAAAAATTTGACTATACTGTTTTGTTAAAACATGGAAGGAGATAAAGAAAAGCCGTTAGTTATAGGAAAGAGTAAGAAACCACGATGCTTTAAACTCCAATAGGATGGGATAGAATAAGGAAACCTGGATGACCTTAGATATTATGTCTGCATGGTTTTTCATCAAAATTTGCTGCAAAGTTTTGACATCAAGATGAAAAAGGAAAAGAGAAATGTGGTCTTATTTCTCGATAATTCAACTTCCAATCCAAATATTTTATTAGCGAACGTGAACTAATTTTTCTTCCTCCAAATACGACCTCCTATTATCAGCCTATGGACCAGGGCATCATTCAAAAGTCATTTACAGAAGTATGATGGTTAAAATGCTTGTGGCATAAATGGACACGGAAGAGTAACAAAATGATGGCGAAAAAAATTATAACAGTCAGTGCATTTATATGGATTTCAGCGGCTTGGAAGAAAGTATTACCTGGAAAGGTAAAAAACTGTTTCGTGTGGATTTTGTGCGGATCTGATATATGCGACAGTGATATAAGTGAGTGTGCTATCGAAGACAATGTCTCAATCCAAATGTCTCTATTATTGATTGCATTGAAGTAATCAGTGATCCAATCGAAGCTGAGGTTGAAGAAGAGGAACTTGTACTAGTCTTATAAGTTTTTTCACAGCACATAAACGATTAAAGGATCTTGAAAACATTTTCTATAAACATCGTTAAGGATAATTCTCAAGCTCTCCTTCAATGCAAATCAGAAATATCCAACAATAAAATGAAACGTGCAAAACAAACGACCATTAAAGATTGTTTCAAATATGTTAGATTTTTCCTGAATTGTAATGTAGGAACAATCAGAGGTGTAATAAAGGACACCCGGAATACTCCAAGACACCGAATACAACGAAGACACCGAAGAACTAAAAAAAACTGAGCACATATTTCAAATAACATTTTTTTTCTTAATTCAAAGCAAACCTTTTAATTTGTGAGTCCGGGCCTGCCTACGAAAACTGTTCGAAATTGTCACCATTGAATTCGTTCACACAAACTGACGCACGGTGTGTCCACGACTCTGCGTATGCCGTGAGAAGCGAACGTTTTTCTCGAATTATTTCCGCGGCGTTTTCCATGCGTTCACGTAATTCGTCCACTGTATTCACTTCAGTCTTATACACCAAACTTTTCATGCAACCCCATAAATTTTCAGCATCAACTTGACACTAATTCGTTATTATTGTAAACATGGGCCATTTTAAAAACCAAAATAGTATATTGTCGTGCGTGCGTTATCGGTAAAGACAAAAAAAAAACTAAACACTTCTATTGACGCTTTCATTTGTACACTTATGACTAATTTCTACACTTTTTGTTAGGGTTTTAGCTGTTTTTTCTCGTATTGGTTTTGAATAAAGTTTTTGCACATGGATATATTTGATTTTCGATATCAATTTTAAATGGCCATTATGTCTTTTATTTTTGAGATTTCGAAAAAAATGTTACTCGAAAAATTCGCTTACTTTCTTAAGTCCTATGTCGTATTAAAAGGAAAACTCCAACTTAAAAGCACCCTCTGGAGTACTTAATAAATATACGAAACTCCTTACTATACAGGGATACAGATATTTAGGAATATGAAACAAGTAAACAAGTATTCCCTTGGAATATGAACACATGACACCTGTTATCATTAAATTGTGGATACCTTGACATAGCGAAAGAGTCTAACCACACCTTTAGACGCTTATCCCGATGGCCGTAAACCTCCCAGGATACGGGAAGCAGGAGATTATTAGGAGACTATAGGGTTGGTTTTAATGCCCCCAAGGCGCTACGTTGTGACTTAAACGGTTCGCCGTCCACACCCCAAAAACCAACTCCATGTCGATACAGGATTGACTAAGAAGGACGCTGTCGGATAAAAACTCCATCCCGGCACATATTGGAGTCTTAGACCTCTTAAATAAGGCCGCTGTCCCATTTCTTCAACCCATTTCCAGACCCTCTAAGCCACCCCTTTGCATTTACGCAGGGTTTTGCGTGGTTTGACCACTGTTAGGCGAATCCATTGATATCAATGCTGCCTAATAAATTTGTGTCGGGTTCACCTTTTGACAACCCAAGCACTCCTCCAAGCCACACCTTCTCCTACCCCCCCACTCACCCCCCTCTGGTTCCACCCCTGTAGAATGCCGCGTGAGATTTCGTTTTGCCTCTAATTTACGTCATGGCATTACGTGAAGGCTCTCGAAGTTGACGGAACACACTGCGGATGGCCGATTGAGTACCAAATGTGATATTCCATCTCCAACCCACCCCCCTGGAAATTTGCCGCGTTGAGAGGTTGTAAGCAGGTCTTGATACGTCGAATGACTCTGAAAGCCTTCCTGAGGATGCTTGAATCCTTTTCGGCCTACCTCGAATCGTTTGCGAGGTAGGCCACCCAAACATGCTCTCGCTCGTAAATTTAGTGGAAAAAGGTGCTGTTTGGGTGGTCTGTATCCGTAGGTGCTAGCCCAGTTAAGGGTCATGAGCCCACGTCACAGTGAACACTTGTCGCGCGTACCAAGCATCTCTCGCGAATTTGGTGATTGTCGATTGACACAAGTGCAAAGGAAGTTTCTGCCTACCCAACGAGTCCTCTTTCAGGAATTTTCATCCACTCAAATACTGTTTGGAGGTGGTCAAAAAAAGGGTGATAGGATGCAAAAGAGGATTTGAAGGTGACTGACGACTCAAAAAGAGTTCATGCATCCTCAGGAAAGCTCTCTGAGTCACCCCACGCATCAAGACCTGCTTACAAACACTTAGGGCGGCAAATTTTCAGGGGTGGTTTGGAGTCGGAATATCGCTTTTGGTGCTCAATCGGCCATTCGCAGTGTGTTCCTTCAACTTCAAGTAATGCCATGACATGAATTCGAAATAAAACGACAATCCATGCGGCCCTGTAGGGGCGGAATCTGCAAATGGGTCGAAGAGATGGGACAGCCACCAAATACACAGAACCTATTGAGGAGGTCTCAATATGTGTCGTAATGGAGTTTTTACCCGAGAGTGTTCTTCTTAGTCGATCCTGTAAGAGTCTGAAGTTGCCGTCAAAATCTTGCGAACGCAAATTTCGACATGGGTTACTTTTTGGGGTTTGGACAGCGAACCGTTTAAGTCACAGCGTAGCGACTTAGAAATCATTATAAAGAACCCTATAGGCTACCGAAAATTAGAAACCGCAAGTCTCTAACTTGAGTAGAACGCAAATGGCGCTAATCTAAAAAGTGTTACGCTAAATTTGACGAGGAGTCAAATCAGACGTGTGCGATTCCATTGCAATAAAAATTGTGAATTCTTGCTATAACCCCTTAAATTTAAAATCAGGTTAATAAGTCCGTGGTAAAAGGTATATATTTGTAATTCAAACAGTCTAGTTTACATTTCCCCGCTCTCTGTGGTTTACTTTCCCGAAAGATAAATAGAAGTAGGTCGTGGAACGGGTTTTGTCGTCTGACATACTCCTTTATCTTGCCGAATGTACGAATTATAATAAGACGAGGTATGCTGTGGGATATTTAAATACCAAATTACGATACTTGGGGATAGCTAGTGCATTTATTAGTAAACCTAACGAAACCAGACGGTTTAGCGCTATTTCGGTAATTTATGTTAAAATTATACGGAGGAGCGTTATTTACTCTGCAAATTAAACTTCATGAAGACGAAATTACGTGTACAAAAGGAAATTGGGTAGTGAGCTAATTGAAAAGGCGAATCTTTAGGTTACAGTGTTTTTGGTAAATTACTTGGAGTTTCGAACAAAATGTTTATGTTACGCTCTTCCACAGTATACTCAGATAACTCACTGAACCTGATTTTTGTCAACAAAACTAACAAAAAAAATGGACGTTTTCCACGAAACACCGAACTACTATAATTTTCTCGACTCGCGTTTCTCAACTAAGTTGGCATCTTCAGGAGAAAATTCAAACTAAATTCTAACCTACACACTTCCTTATTTATACTTAATCTGCCGTCACGATTCATTTAACACCTCTCTTTGTTTATCAGAGCAAACAGTGGACTGTTGGGAATTGGACCATTGGTTCTTGCTCGTACTACTGTTACAATGATTGATTTCTAAACTTACAAAAGCATCCAACTGTCTACTGTTTGTTACATTTCTAATTAATTTTAAATTATTTATGTCTGCCCTATGGTTGTTGTCAAAAGCAAGTTGACACAAAATGTGACTTGTGATCTATGGCAACAACACGGATCCTGTATGCCCCACTTTTATAACTGGTCATTAAAAATCTAACTGTCATTATAACTTTATAACTTGTGAATCAAATTTCTTCTCATTTTAGGTCGAAATTTTATGAGCTTCGAGGGTAAGTTCTTTTAAGTGCCATGTTTCGGGACCACTAACATTAACACACCTAAACACGGCTCCATTTTGTAATAGTTAGCCCCTTAATACGTTTTAATTTTCTGTGAACTATCGTTTTGTAGTAATAATGAAATAACCTGAGTCCGCCTCTGTTGAGATTCGCCGAAATCTGATGTAATCACCATGTTCATGTTAGTAACATCTGCGCATGTCAAATTCAAATTGCGCTAGCGCTCGGGGACTCGCCTATTGGGAAATTTTTCGTTAAAAATGGCTTTAATATCCCTTACAGACCGACCACCAAAATAACATTTAATTATTTGAACTTTTTCGTCAATGTGCCCTACTACTAACAGACCGGATGCCTTTCATACGCTGCGCTAGCGACTAGATCGCGATTGGTTCTCACCAAATGTTTACATCTGCTCTATAAAGACGTTAAATTATCAATTGGCCTTCATTCAGCTATGTACGCATTAGGGTGCCGCTTACTGTATAAGGATTCCGTGTCACAACATCTATGGAGCAACATTGTTTTTCCCTAATAGCAACCGTTAAACCAAATTACTTGTCTGAATACACTTTTATGTAGTATGTTCGTTGAATTGGCTAATTAAAGTGGAAGTAATAATACGTAAAATTGCAATGCTAGAATAGCATGATAAAAGTTTATTGTCCCTCTTAAAGTGAAGGAGCAGGTCTGAGATTGGCTGGATAATATTACATTGCGTTTTAAATAGGGTGTGAGCTCTTCGGTTAAGAAACTGTCACAACCTCTTGGTTTTGATTGTAACTAAGTGTGTAAATGGAAATCTTCTGCAAAACATGGGATATAATGCCCATTATTGCAAGCCCATTAAGTAAGCTAAGTGCCAAAATTATTGGCACTTAGCTGACACGAAAAAATATGTCTTATAGTAATTTAAATATACTACATATTTTTTGCCGCCGTTGTTTTTATTCATATTTGTCTGTAAAGAATTACAAAAAAAAAATGATCTGATTCTTTCTAGTGACATAACCACGATTTAAATTATTAAAAATGTTTTAAGTGCAGAAGTACAGACCCGGTCTACTCCATGTTTTTTTTTTTTTTTGGGGTTACTGGACACAAAAAATCAGACCTCAGTTTTTCTCGTTTACTGCTAGTTTTTTTTTTAACCTCAAAAAAACGCATTTTACACAGTAGCTTGAATACACAGGCACACAAAGCCAGAGAAGAACATTCCCCTGTTACGTTTTTCAACGCGCTGAAATAATTTCTGAGGTTAGGATGCATTTACAACTATCAGTTCTTCCCCTAGGAACAAAAATCCCTATGGAAAATACTAAGTCAGCAACCATGTCATATACTTGACGAGCTTGTGACTGTAATGTTACGGGGATGATCCAAGGACAACCTTAATTCTCTGAAACCTTACCAATCCTACGACGCACATAATCAAAACCCCATAACCTCAAAAACCTTAACCTCAAAAAAAACCTATATATGTTACCTATAAGGTTTCCTTTTTTTATTTGAATTTTGGATATCCTTTATTATTATAATACTACAGATTGTTTTTTTTCTTTAAGGACTGATATTTATTTATGACGACGGGTTTTTTGGTTCTAGAGATTTTAGAAGCCTTTTTCGCTTATTTTCCTTTTTTCCTCTTTCTTCTTTACCTCTTACATTTTCTTCCTATTCTTCCACAATTTTTTTACAGTAAAAGTACAAACAAAAGCAGCTCTCTCGGCCTGGTGTTTGCCTGTTCTTTGTGATGTTTTAGGATGAGATGGTAGTCTTCAATTGTAATTTTTTTCTGTATAAATTCTTCTTCTGTTGTGTTCTAAGATCTTTACCGAACGTCCTTAAATAATACACAAACTAGTTTCTTCATCTTTTGTTTCTATACAACTCGACTTTACCTCGCACTTTACCCTTGTAATTCCCTCTTTTATTATTATATTTACGTGAATACCTCGTAACTGATCCTGTGTTAGAAAAATATCGTTAGAGGATGGCAAAGTATTAATGTTATAGTTATTTTGTTCGTCTGCCTACCTCATCGATTACCATGATGATCTGAAATATATCTTTTAGGGCTGCATTAACGTCAGGCTTACTTTTTGTATAAATAGCTTTGAGATACTTGAAATTTTCGCAGACCCCATCAATATATGTTTTTTTGTGTAATGTATATATGTGTAATCAATATATGTAATGTATAATATATGTTTTGTTCAAATTGAGTCTTTTTCAAATTGCTGTCTCATATTTTCGCCGACAATATCACAGAACTGTTTAAAATATATAGCGTTGATATTCCATTTGTTTCTATATTGTGTATCGAAATTGAGGTTGTCTTCTTTGTTTCCACAATTTCCGAATCAATAGCTTGGGTTGTCTTCTGTGTTTCCACTATTTCCAAATCAATAGCTTGAAGATTCCATGGCTGAAGGCCGCATGCTTTAAAACCATTGACTGCTGTTTCGGGCTTAAGCAGAGAAACATACTTTGCAAAAAATGGTACAAAATGTTCTTTTCCCGACTTGCAATATGAATTTTTTTATCGCCATTTATCGTATCTACTTCATTTTTTTACAAATTTTTAGAGGTTGAAAACTAGACACATAAGCTGGTTGTATGATCTTTATGGAATTAGGGTACAACGCGACCAATATTATTTTCAAATTTGTCCAAAGCAGGCTGAGATCATAAAGAAGGTGAGTCTTAACGCCATCTACAAAAAATATTATCGTAAATTCTATGCTCCTTGATTTTCTAAATAGGGATAAAGAACATTTTTAATAGTATCAATTAAAATATCGGACTTCATCCAGCCATTTTCAACCCTACCCCCAACCACCTGGTACACTATTCAACACATTCCTTCGCAGTCGTTTATTGGGAAAATTATCACCGGTGGTGTTGTTGTGCTTGAAGCTGAAAAGGTACATTAGTGTGAAGGTTTTGTTTGGCTTTTCCTTAGACCACATCGTATATGTTCTTAGCTCCTTTAGGTGCTACAACTTTTTTTAGCTTTATTAGAAGCATATTTTATCATCGATATAAACATTCGAAGAGTCTTCAATAATTGAAAATTACTATTTGTCTTTTAGGTACGCTTCTATTTCAATAAACCATCCCTTACATTTTTCTCCTAATACATTAACAGCAGCTCTTGTTACAACCTCACGTGTACATTCAGTAAGCACTGTTTAAGCACTATTTAAAAATAATTTATATCATGGATCGCTATGGAGTATTTCCTCTAAAAGGATTTGGTTGTTTGTTTCATCCCAAAAACCTTTCACAGATTATTATGTGTATATGGGCTGTTTTCTTGTAAAGCCCTTACGGTGGCCTTCTAAAAGCCAATAATCAGTCAATTTATTCTCATATTTATCTCAGATATTCTCAGATATATGAGTGACGTTGGGGTCTTGGAATCATTGAGGTCTTAGAATCATTGGTGTCTTGGGGTCGTTGGGGCCTTGATATCATTGGGGTTCTGGGATCATCATTGTGGTTTTGGGGTCACAGGGATCATGAGATCATTGGGGTCATTGGAGTTTTGAGACCACTAAGGTGTTGGGGTTATGGAGGTCACGGGATCATCGTAGTAATGGGATCATTAGGGCCATGAGATCATTGGAATCAATGGGATCATGGAATCATTGGGGTCAATGGGACCAGGAATACTAAGAGAACTTTTGTTACAAAAAATTGTAGAACACATATTAGTAGTGTAGTAATTTCCATTTATATTAACTGCAATATACATAACATTAATTATACTATATTTAGCAATTTTAGAACAGTAATATGGAAGTATTACTAACTCTATTTTGTTGAGAATTGTAGTGTTAAACAGACAGGATGTGGTCGACGGTTAGGAATACCAGTAGAGGAACATGTTCTCATAATATTTTGTACAAATTTCATAAAATATGATATTATTGGTTTTAAATTATGTAATAAATTATGTTCAAGCAATTACATAAAATTATGTATAATCATTCATATACAGAAAAATGTATCTTTCAAATTAATTGAAATATTCTCATAGTTATTTAGATAAATAGCCAAATATACGACTATTTTTTTAGATATAGTCTAATTTGATGTGGAATTAGTGATTCCTTAAGTAGGGTTTTTTCTATAACATGACAAAAAAAAACAAATGATGGTATCAAAATTTGAAAGGGAGTATATTAACAACTTTTACCGGCACAATAAAGATTATCGGAGGCAATATTTCAGTTCGACTGAAATATCGCGATAAAAGTAAAAAATGCTGAAAGATCCAGGGTCATAATGGTAATTTCAAGAAATCAGTAAAATAGTGATGTTTATGTATTAACATAAAATCTATTTTCCATCGATTTTATAAGAAATATACGCCCCGTTTCTGCTTGAGGAAACACACCCCAGCAAAAATATTTTGTTTCGTTCATATTTCATCAGGTCCATTACAAACACACTCAAAATAATCTATCACGCTCCCTATATAACGTCTGGGCTGCATAAATTAATGTATTTTTAGGGCTTTAGGCTAAAAGTATTCGTCATAGTCGGCTTCAACCACCACAAACAATATTTCAACAGTGTAATTAAATAAATTCACAAACAGGACTGAATTATTTTTTTAAACATGAAATAAACCTTAATAGGTTTAAACCTATTTATAATAGGTTTAAATTAAGACAGAAAAAATAGACTTTTTTTAAAACAAATAAAAATAACTTAAATACGAAAAAAATGCGATTTATGGTCCTTAGGGTGACCATATGTGACATTACGTATTCCATATGGTGTTTGGTACATATAAGTACAAAGAAGACTAACATTATTGTAATAAGTAACCACGCAAAATACACAAGCCAACCAAATTTGACTGATTTTCGGAAGCAGAACTTTTCCGAAGGTTTCCGGTGGGCTGAATCCCAATTTGGCCTCAAAATTGCTCCACCACGTCAGGTTTTTGAGATTGTCTACCTAAAAGTGCAACCTGGTTTTTTTTTGACATATTTGAGGGTATGAAACATCATAAGGTATTTTGTTTTCACAGAATTTGTGATAGCATCTAATCTAAAAAGAATGATTATCTCTCTTTAAAATCAATTTTGAATTGTTCAGATATTTTTTTATCACCGAGATATGACAATTTGAAGTTTGTGTTTCATCGATCTGCTTTTAAACTTAACAGGATAGAGCAATTCTGAATTATTCTGAATATATTCGTATTCAGCGCACCGAAAACCTTCAGAATAGTGTACTAAATTTTCTACTTCCAAAAATCAGTCCAATTTTTCATTAAACAATTTGAAATGAAGTGAATGAAATTTTTGTCTGCCATATTGGATCCGACATTTTGAATTTTTAGAATCTGATAGTGGATATGTAATCAATTAGATACCTTTAAAATGTGTGTGCAGTAATTTAAGAGTATTTAGGAAAATACGTTCAAAGAGGTAAGTAGGTGTCTTGGTTTGGTTTGCATTTGAGTAGATCGGTGAGATGTAAACTTCAAATTGACATCTCAATGAAAAAAAAAAGATATTTGGACGATTCAAAATTAAGAGAAAAAAATCATACTTTTAGTTGCTATTACTAGTTTTGTGAAATCTAAATACCTTATAATGTTACATAACTTCATATGTCAAAAACAGTGTTTTTTGCACTTTTAGGTTAGGATATCTCAAAAGCCTGACATGATGGAGAAATTTTGAGGCCAGAAACTAGCTTTTACATAAATGGAAGGTGTTTTTTGACATTTATTTAGACCTTTTAAATAGCTGCCTAAAGATGTAAATTTTTCCTCAATTAAGAAATTTGTATATTTTATCATTTCCAAGATACCCATCAGAGACCTGCACAAATAAAGCAGTTAGCGTTAATGTTCCGACAAAGAAGGGAGATGTTTATATTATCGGTACTATTTATATCTCTCGTCTTCAGACATATAGATATATTGCAAGAACACAGTGAACTCTCGTTAAGAAATAATATACGCTTATCCTGGCAGACAAACACTCTTCTCAACAATGACGGACGGTATGTGTATGACACGCAACATGCCTGAACGGAACCGATTCGCTAAATATAAATACATATAAAAATGTTTGTCTTGCTGGACGCATAATGTTTCCGCACCGAGTCTGACCGGATAATATAAAAGGTGGATTTATATTATCCGGTTATAACAAGGGAATTATGCGACTAGGTACAAATACTCATTTGACGATTACAACGATGTTTATTTGGAATCGTGTAATCACGTACGGTTATTAATCGGCATCGTTATTATTTATAAAATAAATATATATAATCAATCATAATCATGAGGTACATTCCAAATTTGGAATATTCATATTACGTAGGTATGTTGAAAATTATATGAAGAAATTAGCATGTATAGAATACTCAATTAGATAAAAATATTGTAATTGTTAGGTTCGTTAGGATGTTCATCTGAAAAATAGTTATGTCAAGGAAAAAATAATTGAAAGAAAATCATTAAAGAATCCTCAAAAATTTATTTCAGTTTGGACTCGAACTTTTTGGCCTCTCCGATGCGATTACTAATGAGTAATGTCGTAACGATGTACAGTGATTTATTTACATATTTACAAGATATGAAAAACCGGAGAAGTCCGGTAAATCGCGGAGATAGACTCCGGTATAGAGCCGGTGAACGGTAAAGATGAACTGTCGAGACTCTGTCCATAACTGAACTTAAAATCCTTAAACTAACAATCAGCCACAGACCAGGTAGGTTCCCCGAAACCAGTCTCCAATAAACAGTTGTAAACTGAATTAGGGAAATCCCAACCGCAGGTCAATTTGGGAAAACCAAACTATTATGCGGGTGTTTTTAACAGAAATCAAATAGGCTGTATCACGTATTTACATAAATCTACAAACGGTAAATGCCGAAACGTGAGAATTAGGGTTTTACAGAAATTTACATAAATAAGTAGATTCGTACCTACCACGTACATAATTCAACTAAAATTAGACCCTACCTATTAAATAACAATAGACACTACACCATGATGCCCGCGATACTTACTACCTTTATGTTTACATACTCGCATCGCTGTTTTAGATAATCAGCAATTATTACATTTTTACTTCTTCCTGAAGGCCACTAATACATATGCAGTGCTTTCTTATCTTGGAAAAATTGTATATATAAGTTTTACATTCACATGGGATGTTCTACGTCAACTAAAAAGGTGGATTAGAACGAACTAGGGTGTTGCATAACCTCAAAAAGTTCAGTTCATATTCAGCGCTTTGAATCATACCTATACCTTTAGGATTTATTTCTGACAATCAATGAAAATACATATTCGTGACTTTTTCACATGTTAATAATATTTCAAAAGTCCTTCAAGTGAAAATATTTAATAGAATGATTTCATTCGAGTCGATTTTATTGGAATCGACTCTACAGCTTCTGTACAGAATCGACTCTATGTGAAAAGGGAGGTTGACATGATTCCTAATGTTCTACTATTCTGACATCAAAAAATGAAACAGAACTTAAATTTAGAATACTGAACTAATCAAAATGAAATTAGTAACAATATTAAAAACTGTAACAATGTTAAAAAAAGTGGTTGATGCGGTTTTCAGGTTAAAAAAACGATTTTAGTCAGTTTTTGTTTGATTTGATTAGCTTGAGAGACAAAAAAAAAATGCGAGACATTATCCTGAACTTGTCCTGGAACACACAATTTTAAGATAGCGTTTCAACCAATTTGAAAAATGCTGTTTTGAGAAAAACGCATTTAAAATTTGGAATCCGGATTGTTGACAGCAGACAGGCAACAATCCAACCACGTAACACGGGGGATCCTACGAAGCAGATGAAATATCAGTTCAAAGCGCTAAACAGATTTTTTTATGGTTATGTAACAGCGTAATGGATCTAGGACCTCAAATTATGTTTTTTTTTTTACTGAATCATCACTCAGCGACTTCGAAAATCTCCCGAAAAGGGATTTCGAATCGAATTGAAGATGATTTGAACTGGAGCTCTTTGAATGAACTCCCAAAAGCACATGGTTTTCTGTGTGTTGTACATATGCTTTTTTCTGTGGATCTATAACACCCTAGTGAGTATAGCACGCCAAATAATTTTTTTGTAACTACACCAAAGCTTTCAATTTCCTTGAAAACCTCTAAGTAGGGATTTTGGGGTCACAAAATCCTAATAGGCTTTTTTGCGTCCTCGAAAACTTCCGCGTAGGGAATTTTGAGGCAATTGAACATAAATTTAATGTTTGGAAGATCATTTCACATAATCAGAAGTATCTTTCGCCATATTCTGGGACCTTAAAAATATGTATATTATCGATTTTCGAAATTTTTATTCGGCTTTCTAAAGTTGCTAACGAACATTTTTAACTCTCACATGCATGGATTTGGTTGCGTCAATTATTGGATAGAAGTAGGGGTGCCCAATTGACGTAGAACGTCCTATGTATACGCTGCAACCGAAATTGTTAACTAGCAAGTACTATACCTATACATGCAGATAGTGTTAATTGTTATATTTTCGTTTTGTTCTTAAAAATATTCACGGTATTCCATTAAAAAAGAAACTACTCTTTTAACACCCCTCTATGAATAAATAGCTTTACTAACTGTTTTATTTCACTTTGACCTTCGTTAAGAGCCATGTAAAACTGTTTTTTTTTTTAGTTGATCTAATGTTAAATAATGCAGGAAACACATCTCTTATCACTGAATCACCCTGTACAAGATTGATAGAACTCTACCTTCGTGGCCTACCACAACTAAATAAACGTTGCCAAACATCCATTTCATGACTCATCACATCAGATCGGCAATGCCTTACGACGTAGTACCGGAATATATGCAACGTTATAAGGCTCTGACCTACTTAAGGACGAGAAATGATTTTTCATGAATGAGAAATGAAAAATATGGTAAATGAAGGGAAGATTGATGCTCAATTTGTGTTCTATCAGATCGCGACGGGGATTATAAGGGCCCGAATGGCAAAGGCTGAAGAAGGTCAGGCCCATCTGCTACGACCGAACGCTCGGAATGTATTGGAGCCCTTTACGAGGTTTACTGTCGTACCGAGTCGACGGGCGCTGATTGTATTCCGGGAAGTGCTATAGTTAGCATAAAAAGACGAGTTAAATTACGTCGTAAAATATGGTATTGGTGTTACAAATATTATTCATAATAATTAATATGGCAATTAACATTCATACTGATACTGAAGTAGGTCCAGGCAATAGGTAGGTTTCATCTTGCAGAGGGTCAATGAAAATTGGCAATGGGTTGGCACAGTTCTTAAGTTTATGTAGCAATTATGTTAGCCAGTTATGTAGCAATGAATTAAGTTATGAATTTCTGAGTTTTTCACCTTGAGGCGTTACCGCTTGTGCCGCCGCCGTATAGAAAAAATGAAAAAAAAAAACTGGGGACTTGTTGATGTTAATTCTTTTTTAAGTCCTTGTGACTTTTAGGTTATTTTATGATATCCCTCCACCTCCTTGCACACGTTGTTTTCCAGTTCTTGATTTTAAGTGTTTTAATATCGTCTATTATTTGATCTGGCCATTTTTGTTTCGGTCTTCCTCTTGGTCTGTTTGTAGGTGGTGTCCAATTAATTACCTTTCTGATCAGCATTGTTGGCACCCTCCTTTGTATATGCCCCACCATCTCAATATTTGTGCTTTGATCCCTCTAACGGTGTCCTATTTTCCAATTAGTTCCTCTATTTCCTTCTTATTGAGTCTTCTGAGAAATTTCAGTTACTTATAGTTTTTTCCCTTATTTCCACACCGCCAAGGAGGTAGAGTCAAAGACGCATTTTTTTATGCGGTTTCCCCAGTAGGTCTAATCTACCGTCCGTAGTGTCTGAGATTCACATGTTGTTTTTAATCTCACATGTTTTTAATCTTTTGGTTAGGCTAGGTCGTTCGGGATCGATATTTTGTTTGAAAATCTTCCTCATCTTCCTTGGTTTTATCTTATGGTAATTGTTTCATCTTGTCATTTTTGTAGTGAAGAATTGACTGATGATAGTAGTTTCCCCCAGCAGTTCCGCGTCGTCATCATCAGAGTCTAATAGACTTTCTGTAACATTTAGACATGAGGCTCAATTACAAAAATCACATAAACATTTAATAGAGCAATTTAGTCCTAGTTTCCAATCCGCATTAGTCTTTCATACATTTCCATTATATTAGTTTTAAAAATGCCTCAGGAACAGGGACTTTTAGTTGTTATTGGAAGAACCATGTCGTACCATAATTGAATTTGGTGATAGGCTCAAAATAAATGCAATTGTAGGGCAACCCCGCCATCTCGGAAATATTTACCTGTGTACTAAAAGTTTCAGACCTATGCCAAGTATTAACTTTCATGACCTTGTCAAGGTAAGGCGCTTCTTATGTTTCTATTTACTGAGCTGAAACCTTCGAAGTAGAAACAAAATCAAGCTTAGATACGTTTATCACCGAACTAATGACCAGCAAAACAATACACCTCTTAATCAGTGCGCTCGTTTTATAAACCCGGTCGGCATCATCGGGAGATGATTAGAACTAACATGTAAACCTAACTAAAACAATAGACTGTTATGTACGGAACCACTATCTTTATTCAGGATAGTGTTACATCTAATAATTTCTCAAAACTTTTAATGCATCTCACTGTGTGTTGTATTATTAATTTTGAGGTACGGTTATCGCCGAACTCACATTAAGATTTTCCTACATAAAATGTATCTCTTTTACTTTATTTATTGAGTTAATGTTCTTTGATTGAAGTTAAATTAATATTTTACTTGGTCCAATATATTCTGTGCAACAAAACTTGCTGACAATAAATAATCAATGGGCATATTTTACTAACCATGTTGGCATCGTCGAGAGATTATTAAAACTTACAAGTAAATCTAACTACAACGATTGACTGTTATATACGTATCGAATCTTTACCATGATATCTTTATCTTTATCCACGATAGTATTACATCCCACAACTTCTCAAAACTTTGGAATACGTTTCACTTGTCTGATGCCTTGTTTATGTTAAGCTATATTATTGTCAAAACAATATTGAGATTTGCCTACACAAGATTTTTCTATTTTACTTTATTGTAAGTGAGCTATATTGAATGAAGTTAAAATTAATAGTTTTGTTTGCCCAATATACTTCTGTTCACCATGGTGTAAAGCAAAAAAATTTTAAACACTAGAAGAAATTAATTTAATTAACTTATTGATGTTATTGGGTATTTTTGGGTTGATTTAAAGTTTTCATAATTTATTTTTTGAGATCTGTACCGAGGTGTATTCATTACCGGCTCATAAAAAGTCATATCATAGTAGATAAATGATAAAAAGATAAATTTCGGTTACTGCTATTTATTGGCCCTTCACCATGACCCACGGACATCATCCATCTCTTTAAAGGCATCGGTTAGGAACTGTTTTTCTCTCTTCTAATTTTTTCAAGGAGGCACGGGCCATCTCCCTCTCCCAAAATAACATGGTGGTAATTGCCATATTTATTTTTCCTTTCCCTGTTCAAGAAGGTACAGATCATCTATCCTCTAAGAGTTCGGCTGTCAAGCCTTGAAATAACCCTGGTTTTTACCTTCCCATTCTTGGATTACACTCTCGTTCATTTATACAGTCACTCAGACTGGTGGGTTTCGTTATTTCGTTTCCAACTGTATAGAAATCAGTTACTACAAACGTGTTATTTGATGTTTTACAGTTGAACCCTGCGATTCACAACACCCGTCTGATGTCACACGCCGTCGAAGTTTCCCGAACGAAAGGAGGAATAACAAAATTGCTTTATTTGAAACACTCCTGCCGTATCGGTGGTTCCCCGTTCTGCCGTACTATGCAAATAAACGGCAACGAACAATTTGCATCCGGTTTTGCATAATTGCGCAAATAGCTAAAAGAGCGTGAAATCGACGATTTCTGACTCCCAATGGCCGCGTTGCGATATTAAAATCAAAGCCGTATTCATATTCAAATTGCATTTCTACCCACTTATATGCGATTACGTGTATTACGGTCCGCGGATATTCCGCTCACTTATTAAATTTCGCTGTGATTCGACGCTGTTATCGCACGATTTACATCGACACCCTGAGTTACCTTGGATAATGTACTGTTAAATCCTAGGAATTCGAATAATAAATTACAATGTACGGGATTATTGATACAGAGTGTTATTAGTAGAGTTCGTGCGAGCGCGGAGTATAACAGGACCGTAGTCAGTTAACGAATGAAAATATTAATATGTTTACATAAATTATGTCGCAATATAGTACTATTTCTACCAAATAGTATGGTTAAGTCAAGAATAAAATACCTATATAATTTAAGACGATAATATAACACGTAACTTACCCGACAAACCCGACGACGACTTACCCGACAAACGTCAGTGTTGAGACAAGGTTCCCATGGCAGGTTGGCGGTGGTTAAAACATATTATTATGTGATGTTCTAAGTGTTCTGGACTTAATATTAACTTGTGTATGGAAAAGGACCGTTCAACCTCTACTGTTAACAATGGACAGTATGAGAAATTGTTGAGGCATGAACTATATAATAATATATTTTCTGGTAACTCCTGATATGTCCCAACTAAAATTTTACATTTGTTTTCCAAAATGAAGTACGGTAAAAATATTGTATTACTGACTGTATATTATTGGCGTCGTATATATTTTTTTGTACATCACTCATTATTTCAAATATTTCCTGTAGGGAGAGTCCATGTGACTCCAATATCCTTATTGCACGAAACTAGGAAACCATAGTGTCTATTAATATAATGTATATCATCGCGAATATTTTGGTCCTTCAGTATGGCGCTGCTGTCACTATGATTTAATCTATAAATAACATATTTTATGCCATCGAAATATGTATCGTAATATGCTACGGCTTCTAACCAAGTACCCCATCCAGTTATACTGTTTCGGGAGGCAGAGGTGTGTCTGGTAAAACCTCCCTAAAAACGTCCCTTCTTGTAGGCGCCTTAATAAAAACTTTTTTGACAGTTGATATAAAAGTGTTTACTAAAGGGAAACTGTCCCTTATTTTCTCAGCTACCCGATTAAGTGCGTGAGCGGCACATGTGAAATGAATCATTTTTGTATATTTTTTAGATAAAATGTCTCCTGCTATTAACATGTACGCGGCTGCATCAGCTAGCATCGGTAGCTTCTTCTATAATAAAATACACGAAATTGTCTGCAATGTCTGTAAACTAACTACGGTCCTGTTACATCCACGCTCGCACGAACTCTTGTTATTAGAGTGGATGTCTACTTGAAGCAGATAATATAGTAGGTCCAAAAGGAATAATTTATATAGGGTGGGCTATCAGATGGTTTCTTTTTAAAACTGCTATTAAAACTACATCGTCGAATATTTTTTAAATGATTGTTGCTTTATTCAAGAAAGTATGCCTTCCCATTATTTATGAAAAAAAATTCAGTTAAATGGCCACCGCGGCTGGCTTGGCAGTAGTTCATTCTTTTCACCCAATTTTGCAGTACATTTTCGACTATTTGAAGCTCTATTGCATGAATAACTCGATTGATGTTTTCCTTCAGTCCGTCAATTGTTTGTGTCCCCATAACACGTCCCCATAAAAAATAGTCCAACGGTGTTAATCGCAGCTGCGCGATGAACAAAACGGCTGATAACACGGTTACCGCATTTAGTGTGCGATTCGAAAGATCGATTGTTTCACGGCTTGTGTGACACGATGCTCCATCCTGCTGGAACCAAAGCTCGTCCAAGTCCGAATCGTCCAACCGCGGCCACAAAAAATCAGTTAACATGTCTCTGTAACGCATTCCATTTACTATAACGCTGTTACCATCTTCATTTTGAAAGAAGTACGGACCAATGATGCCACCACTCCAAAACCCACACCGCAACAGTCACTCTTACAGGATGCATTGGCTTTTCTATGACTACATGTGGAGTTTCGGAACCCCAAATCATACAGTTCTGTTTATTAACATGTCCTCCAAGATAAAAATGAGCTTCATTCAAAAAAATTACTTTTCCACTGAAATCGGCGTCATTTTTTAAACTCATTTAAAGTTTCATTCAAACACACGGAGAAGCGATAACGAAGTGGATGGTCATTTTCCTTTACCTCTTGAGTAAGTTGCAACTTGTAAACAAATAATCCGAGGTCTTTATGCAATATTCTCTTCAGAGAAGTGCGACTGACATTAAGTTATTGTGCTCTATGACGAGTTGAGGTTCTTGTGTTTTCAAGCACACTTTGGGCAATAGTAGCAATTATTTCAGCTGTGCGCACCGGACGAGCACGTGGATTACTTCTGTTATCCATAAACAAGCCAGTTTCACGAACTTTCCTTAAGAACTTCTTACACCAGGCGCTGACGGAGCTTCATTTCGACCAAAAAAATGTTCACAATTTTTTTCACTGTTTCTGCAACACAGCTTTCACTTTGTGAATAATTTTTCAATATTTCCCAACGTTGTTCAAGCGTAAAACGATCAATGTCTTACAGCGGAGGTTAGACACCACATATATGTCAAATGTCAAGCGCGTCAGTGTCGACAATGTAGAAATAATATTCAGTTTAAAAAGAAACCAATAGATGGTCCACCATTTACATAATTTAGTCATATACAAAGTCTCACAATTTTCGAGATATTTAACTTTTTTTGCAATATTTCCAAAAACTCAGTACAAATAGTAGGTATTAAATTTAAAACAAAAACATTTTTTTGGCATTTCTGTTTTTATAATGTTATTTTAATTTTCCAGTCCTAAACACTCTTAAAGTAAAATAACTAGTTGTAATTGTTCTTCACACGTAGCATGTCCTTCACCTCTATTAAATAAGGACTTTAGAAATCAGTTGAATAAAAACGAAAAAATATGAATTTTCATCAAAAAGATACCTCTGTGAAGGATGGGGAGAGACTAATCCTAGCACTTAAAATAAAAAATTTTCACACACAGTTTATTTTTACTACAATATAAAAAAATATTTCTTATTTAACCCTTTGTTCAGACATCATTAATTTGGGGTTTTAAGGATATGGGTACACATGGGTTTTTGAGATCGCTGATTAGGAAACCAGAATTTTATTTAAAATATTCAAGATGGCGAACCCATTACGGCTACGAACAGTTTTTAATTCAATCAACTGTGGAATAAAATCTTTATCCATTTTTTTTTAATTTGAGGATTGCTAATGACAAATATGATATCAGATTTTAGGAATTCAATATGACTGATTCAGTTGGATCGACTCACAAACTGGTGCAATCAAGATACCAGTTGGTAAAAAGAATATATATGAGCTATTTGCTTGGGAAGAACATTGTTTTTATTCTGTCGCCGATTTGAGAAATGTCCATATAGTGTGTCAAAATAAATTCTAAATACCGGAATGTGTTATTATCACTTGACTTTATCATGTGATAAATGTTGGTCACATTTGCAGTATCGTTACATGATCAACAATTTCAATTGATTTCAAGCGGTGATGGTTTCCGAAAGGGAGCGGAAAATTTGATAATACTGATGAAAATATTGAATCCGCCATTTTGAATCATAAAAATTTCAAATCAAATACGTAGTCAAAGTCGGTGACGTATATTTTTCCATTATGTCTATCATTTTTATATTATAAGACATCCTAAATCCGTTATTTTTAATCCACCATTTTGAATTATAGAAGTCTGATTCCCAATTATTAACTCCAAATCACTCCTCTACATACTTTCATTATTCTAGTCCATTTTTCGTTTCAGCAACTGCCAACTTGCATCTGCCATTGAATTTAAAAAATCTAATATCAAATTCGTGAAAAGAGATATCAAAACTTACTAATACAATTTTTTTCTCAAGTCAAAAAATTTAATTTTTTCATAGTAGAAAAATTTAACATTCCTTCCAGACTGGAAAACAAGTATACAGGCCCAACCCATGATCAGCACTTTACCCATGATCAATGTATGATATAAGATACTTTTTTATGCATTTTCTTAGAGGGATCGTAAGCCCCAAATACCCGTCCTCTAAAGGTTAAATCAAGACTTTAGCAGTCAGTTAAATAAAAACGAGTTCCTAAAAAACCAATTACTTAAAACAATCCTTGCTTTGTTCTCTTTCTAACGATGTATCGCATTTAACAGCAATCTATGAATTTTCAACAAAAAGCCGCCTTTATGAAGGATGGGGAAGCCCAATCCTCAATATAAAAAAGCTGTTCATTTTCATACACAGTTTATTTTTACTACAATTTTATAATTTCTTTTTCGAGTTTCGATAAGCACATTTTACAAATTCAAGAAGAATTTAAACAGATATGTATTTTTACAAAATTGCGACTAGGCTTATTAGAAAACGTAAAATACATTATATACCCTTAAACGTACTCATAAAATATGATTCACTAAAAAATGATGGATGTCTCACATCATAGAACCAAGGACAAGGCATTACCAAAAGTTTGTTACACTGTGTAATTTGTAGCGTTTGTCATTTAGCAAAATGAAAGAAGCCTACTTGGATAATACTACCTAAGCATCAGAGATTTATAGATAATAGCTATAGAGACTAAACAGTTCTAGCCTTTGTTGAAAACTCCTCGTCATTAGGTAGGTATTACTGCGGATTCAATTTTAAGAAATTAAAATTATACTTTATCACTTATACATACGTATAATTAATATAACTCAACATATGTTTATATATTTGTTTTTTTTTTCAATAGTATGATTGGTAAAATTACAATCTACAAAACTCTAAAAAAAATCTACACAAATTTTGATAACTCAATACTAATTTGATTAAAGGTCTTAGAATAATTATGGTAATCAAAGTGTCTCGTAAGTTTCATGACATATTGTCTTAAGGTAGGTAATGTTAACATTACACGGATCCACTCAAAAAAGTGGGACAAAACAAGCAAAGCCTCCGGAAATCCGGCGCACTCTAGTGTTGCATAAGGACCGAGTGTGGCCTCCCAAATCATATGCATGGCTAAACTCCGGACATAACAGCCATGTCTAATGTATAATGCAACAAGTTGGCGAAGTTTGGTTTCTTAACCCCACGGACTTAACTGTTTAACGAACTTACTTGTGTAATAGTTGGTTAGTACGTGACGACATCCGGGTCATCGAAACATATGTATGCATGTGCGATTTCGCGTGTACCCTATTGGAAAATTATCGAGACTTGTAATGTCACTGTGTCACCTAGATCAAGACTGACCCAAAAAATTTCACATAAAATTATGGCATATTAAAACAAATCCTAAATGTATGCCCACTGATATGTGGTAAGAAAAAAAAAGTTCTCAAAATATACCGTGGAATCGCTCCCCGATGTCTTGAATTATTACTTTTGGAACTGCCAAATTCTGATTTATTAAGAAAATGGCATTACTGTCATTACTGGAGTTGTTACCTGTAGGGATTATAAATTTTTGCAGAGTTTTGAAAACCGAGTTTTTAATGTTTGGCCATAAAATGAAGTGTCATAGAATGAGATTGCAGCACCATTTACAACATTGGTGAGGACTGGGGGGGGGTGACTTGTTAACTGTAGGGCTTCTAAATTTTTGCAAGGAGTTTTTAATGTTTGGCCATAAAAAAGTTGCAGGACCTGTTTTTTTTCTCCTTCTGGGAGCCGTCCTTTTCGCCAGATTGCACTGCAGCCTCTTGGGCTTATTGTGCGCAACCTCCCATCCTTCTCACACCACCTATTCCAGTAGCCGGCTTTTATAGCTTCCCTGCCGGCTAGGTGCTGTAATCTTCTGGACATAGTTTGGGGTGTCCATATATGGCCTGCCTTTTGCGATCTCTCGCAATCACACAGTATGTGGTGTGCTGTCTCCATTTCCCTGTTGTAGATTCGGCATTTCAGTTCTCCGTTGTACAGCCCCATTCTGTGTAGGTGTCCTTTGAGGGCGCAATGTCCTGTTAGGAGGCCTACAACAGCTCTTATCTGAATCCTATTCGTTTTTAATAGTTCTTCAGTTCTTTCCTCAAATGTTCCTTTAATAAACAATTTTCCGTGTCTTTGCCTGGATATAGAGTTCCAGTATCCATTTTGTCGATTTCTGACCGATTCTCCTATTTGACCCCTTACTATACTCTTTGGTACTCCCAGGGCCGGTTGTGGGCCAGTAAATGGAGTAGACGATCCTTTTCTCACTAACTCGTCTGCTTTTTCGTTGCCTTCGATTCCTGTATGTCCTAGTACCCATATCAAAGTTACTTTGTTGTGGTCTGCCAGTCGTGTCAGTTCTCTTTGACATTCCCATACCAGCCTTGACGGCGCCTTTGGGTTTGTAATTGCCTTTAGGGCAACCTGGCTGTCCGATAGTATATCGATCCTCTTATTTGTGTAAGACCTCGTTATACTTTCTTTAGCACAGTGCAATATTGCATATACCTCCGCCTGAAATATGGAGGTATATTTTCCAAGTGGAATGCTATACTGTAGTTTTTCCGTTTCGTTGTAAATGCCAGCACCAATTCCCTGCTTTGAGGGAGCAATTCCGAGTCTTTGACCCGTCTGTGTACCAGGTTACTCTCTCGGTTCTGTTGTTGTTTACTTTCCATTTCTCTCGGTCAATTATTTCCATGCCGTTGTTTTTGTTGTGTGTGAATTCAGGAGTCATGTGGTCTTTCCTCATCTCTAAGATGTTTCCACCCATTAGACTTGATTCTGTTGTGCCCCAGGTCTTCGTAGATACCACTTGGTAATTCAGTTAGCCTGAAAAATCCCATTCCTGCCTCCCCCATAATCACGAATTGGAACGAAGAGGGAGGCAGGTCTAGTAGGACTTCAGTAGGTCTAGTAGGAACCGCAACATCGCTGCGGTTGGCGCGTTCCTTATCGCCCCCGTAATTCCAAGACAGGCAAGTCGTTGAACCTTGCTTAGTTCGATTATTGCCTTTGTATGCTGCATCTTTGGCCACCAGACCAGAGATGCGTATGTAACCATGGGTTTGACTACCATTGGTATACATTCAGTGCACCATGTTCGGTCTAGCTCCTCATGTTTTCCCATGATCTCGTTTCGCCACCATAAGTGGCGGGATCATGGTGGCCACCTACCAAGTATTTTACGACTAATGATTCGGTCTTCGAAATTTTTCAAAAAAAAATAAATAAAATAAAATCATCTCCGTGTTGAATAAATCCACTGGTCATTCTATCCTTCTACCTTCTACCATTTCTAAAGTAAGTTTCGATCATAAAAACTTTTTTTTCTTCCGTGATTACCATATTCAATTTTCTTTATAATAACCTCAATCCTCAAAACTTGACAGTTCTAAGAGTAATAATTCGAGACAGGCAAGATCCAGGAACGAAACGTCAGTCGTTTCTATCCACGCACAGTGGGGTAGAAAGCGTCTAAAACTGTCTTGAAAAAATTATATTTAGAAATGTCCATTTATTTTACTTCAAAAGGCCACTTACTAACAGATAACAAAACAGTAATCAAATGCTGAAGAGTTTATTCAATGTCGTAAGAAGTCACTGTTTCAACGACTTATAGTTAGAGGGAATGGAGCGCAAAATTCAAGTAGTTTGATCATCTTATTTTAGTGGTTGTTTGCGTTGTAATAATTTGCTAATTAAATATTTTTGCTCTGGAACCTTGAACTTCAAGTATCTTAATTTGCTCAGATAGTTCTAAATTAGTGTTTTCAACGGATAATATACATTTAAATGAGCTTGAAAGAAATGAGTGCTTAACATATTTCAATTATGATAGAATTTTTAAACAATGAAGTTTTTAATAAAGTTCAGAGGTCGATCGAGTGTAAAGTATTCAGAGGTAGATCATATGACATCACATCACGGTATGGCAAAAACTTAAAAAAAAATGGTTATCTCCATAACTTTACAACAAAGACAAAAAAAAGTAATTAAAACCTTAACGCTCTATATCTCAAGAACTAAGCCACTTAGGAAAAAACTTTTTAAGTAATATAAGTTTCATATTTTCTTCATGGTATCACATGAGGAAGTATCTCCTTAATTTTTTTAGATTACTTAGAAAACAACTGTATATCAAAACTTGTAAAAGTTCAGAGGTCGATCGAGTGTAAAGTATTCAGAGGTAGATCATATGACATCACATCACGGTATGGCAAAAACTTAAAAAAAATGGTTATCTCCATAACTTTACAACAAAGACAAAAAAAAGTAATTAAAACTTTAACGCTCTATATCTCAAGAACTAAGCCACTTAGGAAAAAACTTTTTAAGTAATATAAGTTTCATATTTTCTTCATGGTATCACATGAGGAAGTATCTCCTTAATTTTTTTAGATTACTTAGAAAACAACTGTATATCAAAACTTGATATTTTTATGAATATAAAATGCGTTTTTGTGACGGAAATTGAAAAACTTTGACAAAGAAGGGGTGGGTATACAATATTCTGTATCGCCCGGTATATTAAAAACATAAAACGTTAAAGTATCTAAGTACCTGCACTTATGTGAACTACTGGTGCGATATAACGTAACCAAACGAACATAACGCTGCCAAAAAAGGAATCACCACATATAATTTTTCCATAATTAATCAGACTAAATCTCTAAAAACATATAGCTTTTATGACATTTACAGTCTTTATAGAATATGTGACCTTTATGACCTGATAGACCTCTGTGACCTTTGTGACCTTTATGGCAAGTGATTTTTATGACCTGTATGGCCTATAATAACTTACAACCTATTCGTCATAATTATTGTATTGGAAATAAGCATAGTAGTAAAAATGAGAGTAGATGCTTATTGATGTGATATTTCAATTGTTCTACCTCAAAAATCTATGAAACGACATATCACATGAATATCTTTATTATAGGGGATTATATTTTAATAGCTCTTAAACTTAAAATCTCTCGAAGTTTCAGGACATTTTAGGCCTATCTATCCAATAACAATTTTAAAAAAATCATAATTAATTATTGTTTTATTTAAACAAAATTAGGTGTATTATACGTATCTTATCTTTTGGTCGCTGAAAAAGAATCCGTTGTCCGTTTCCCTCTATCACGTCTGGATTTTGCGAAAATCAAGGAAATATAACCTCAAAAGCATGTAAAAATAAAGCAGCATAAAAAAAACAAAAAAGTTTTGTGGCAGAAAGGCATTATACCATTCCATATGTTTTTTTGTAATCTGAACACGAATTTGAGATCAGAATTGTTCCATAAGCCGTGCATTAAGACATAACCTCAAAAAACATCTTGAAATTGAAAAACATAAATACGTTTATCAAGTAAATTAGAAGTTTAAGCTAGCGAGCATGCGTATATACATTTTGGAGCGTCTAATACGAATATGTGATCAAAAGTAACAATTCGCGGATAGATTTTCACACAACCTCCAAAAAAAAAAACAGGTAAAAAATATGACCTAAATGTGACATTACATAAATTAAAAGATTAAACGAACAAAATAAAGAAAAGTTTTGTAGTAGAAATATCAGATTCCGTGTCATATATTTGTTGGTGTGCTGAAAACGTCTTGGACATCACAATTTTTTCATATGCTGAGTATTATGACCTCCTTCAAATTGACTAAAATAAATACTTTTTTTAGAGGTATAAGCAGTCAACCTCGTCACAGGTATAAAATATTTCCATATCAGACGTGCTTTTTTAAAAGGTGTGTCCCCTCGCCTCTCACCATCATCGGGGTGCTTTTTTAAAAAGTAAGTAATCATTTTTTGTAATCTCTCATCTTGTAATTGATTTAAATCGTCAAATTGTAATTGATTTAAATCGTAAAACAAGGTCATTCGCAACTAAAAAGACCAGATATTCAAAAAAAAGAGTAATGTTTTAACACCAAAAAAAAAATGATGAGAAGCAAGGGGAACTCACCGTTTAAAAAAGCACGTTTGATATGGAAATATTTTATACTTGTGATGAGGTTGACTGCTTATACCTCTAAAAAAAGTATTTATTTTAGTCAATTTGGAGGTTATGTCTTAATACTCAGCGTATGAAAAAATTGTGATGTCCAAGACGTTTTCAGCACACCTACAAACATATCGCATGGAATCTGATATTTCTACTACAAAACTTTTCTTAATACTATGGAACAATTCTGATCTCAAAATCGTGTTCAATATACAAAAAAGCAAATGGAATGGTATAATGCCTTTCTGCTACAAAACTTTTTTGTTTTTTTAAGCTGCTTTATTTTTACATGCTTTTGAGGTTATACTTCATTGGTTTACGCAAAATCCAGACGTGATAGAGGGAAACGGACAACGGATTCTTTTTCAGCGGCCAAAAATACGTATTATACACCTAATCTTGTTTGCGTAAAAACAAAAAAAAATGTGGTCCTGTGTAATCTTTATGGTTTAAGCATATATCATGCATAAGCTGCAAATGTAAGGGATACGTATATGTATGTAAGTGGCAAGTGTTTAAACTTAAAACACCGAATGTCTGCCTCTATGTGATAATAAAAAATCATTAATTTATCATCGTACATTTTTTTATTAAAGCACATAATGTATTATATTTTCTTAAAAGCATTTTATTTCCGTTCAGGGCATTATATTACAAAAATTCTTATTAGGAAAACCCCTCAAATTTATATGACAGATACATTTTTATTAAAGATAGCACATGTAAGTTACGTATATTTCATCGGAGATTAATACATAATGGAGTTTTATTAGAAATTTCCGTTCTTGCTATGTTTAATAGCCCTATAAAGTATCTCGCTGCAAAACAGGAACCGAAACGGTTCCACCCATAATAATTTATAGTCGATTTAATATGTATTAGACGTTCCTTAAGTGAAGTGTATCTCTAAAACGCTGTACATTGTTCCTCGGTATAACTTAAAACCGATAAGCTCTTATTGCTTTCTATTTCTTGTTCGGTGTCATTAATAATGCATCGGTTGTACTTTTTCCGGGGCATTATCCTCGGAGTTCTTATAAATAAATTTAAAAGAGGGTTTAAACCTAGCAGGTCAGTTAAGCAGACATTAACAAAAAAGTTCTTAACAAAACATAAAAGGTGATTAACAGTGCTTTGGCAATGCCAACTATCATCTTGTAATTGTATAATTATTTTTGTTTGATTTTGAATAGCAACGCACTTATACAGTCTGTGTCAAATTTGTTATGGCATCTCCGTTATTGCTGAGGACATAAAGATGGTTAAATGGGGAAAGTTAAAAAAGTACTCATCTATTTTGAATACTTACCCTCTTCGATCACCTCAACTCCCCAACCTGTAATCTAAACACTAATCAGAACACACAAAATATTTGCAGTCTGAAGGTGAAAATCATGTCCCATAATTATGTATTCCCATGTATTTTTGACCGCTGAATACGATGGCCGCACAGTGGGCGAAAACGGCAAAATTTTTCTCAAAATAAGATAACTCCCTAAGAAAACACCAATCATTGTGATTTTTTTTTATTTTACAGGTTTTGGACAGTAGATTAAAGAAAGGAAAATTGGTCTGACACACGTTTGAGGTTTAAAGAGGGGGGGAGAGACACCCCCAGTAACTTTACAATTAAAGATTTTAAGCTCCAACTTTTAAACCCTCCTGACCTTATAACATAAGCTTTCAAAACCGCATGACCCTATAACTTGAAATTTTAAAACCCCATAACCCCATAACCTCAACTTTTAGACCCCCATCTACGAAAAAATCAGTTTTTCGAGCCCGACAACCCTAAAACTAAAGCTCTTTTGCCCCAATATCTATATAATCTAAGTTTTTAATCCCCATGACCCCATAACTTGAACTTTCACATTCCCATAACCCCATAACCTCCACTCTCCATAATAACTCTCTAATGTCTCCAATAGAGATCCCAATATCTCTATATTGGGACATAAGAGCTTTAGTTTTAGGGTTTTTGGGTTCGAAAAATTGAGTTTTGCGTATATGAGGGTCTAAAAGTTGAGGTTATGGGGGTGTAAAGTTCAAGTTATGGGGTCATGGTGATTAAAAACTTAGATTATATAGATACTGGAGCATAAGAGCTTTAGAATTAGGGTTGTTGGGTTCGAAAAATTGAGTTTTGCGTACATGGGGGTCTAAAAGTTGAGGTTATGGGGTTATAGGGGTTCGACAGTTGGAGTTATGGGGTCATGTGTATTGAAAACTTAGGTTATAGAGATATTGGACATAAGAGCTTCAGTTTTAGAGTTGTCGGGCTCGAAAAATTTATTTTTGCATAGATGGGGGTCTAAAAGTTGAGGTTGTGGGGTTATGGGGGTTTAAAATTTCAAGTTATAGGGTCACAGGGTTTTGACAGCTTATAGTAAAGTTATGTACTGGGATATGGGGTCCCTTATGGGGTGTCCTCTCCCCCAAATAAAGAATAGAAAAAGCAACCCTGCGTTGGAAACATCTTTCATATTACCCTATTGAGGGTAAAGGGGGATTGGCTGCCAAAATTGGTAGGAGTATTCACAATATTTAAAAAACGGATACAAAAAAGTTTATCGCTATATTTCAAGTGTTGTTCTGCTCTTTTATAACTTATATCACTTAGCGCTATTCCGAACGCAATCCACTTGTAGGTTTGAGAAGGCTCTAACTTTCGCTGAGTTTAATTTGTGTAGGACTTTCTCTGCAACTTTCTGGCAAAGCGGGGAGATGCGATGTTTTTCAACTTTTTAATTGCGCTCTTTATTCCCCAATCTGTGACGGTTCCATTAATATGACCTTTGATCGAGAACACTGGCAAGTGATAGTTATTATGTATTTTTTACTATCGCAGCAGAAATACTGGTTAGTCTTGTTAGTCTCGTTTTGCTCATACAGGGTGGCCCAACGAAATATTTCGATCCGCATTATTTTGGAAATCAGTGATTTGTCACGGAAATGCCTAAATAGGTCGATTTTGATTGCTAGGGGGACACATACAGATGAGGAAATTGCACCTTTAGACTAAGCGCATACTGGAGCAGTGAGTAAAGCAGAGATGAGAGTGGAGAGCAATGCGATAAAGTGCAACGCGACGATGAACGAGTTTGGGTGCACATACTGAGGAGTTCAGTAGTCGATTTTACATCGTATTCAATGATGGATTTATTATAATTTGAAAATTCTTCGTTAAAAATTTGGTATTTAATGGACAAAAAAGAAGGCTACTAAATCCTGTCACATTCATAAGATCAATAAAAGTTGACACAGTCATGGAGAATTGCACTTCACTTGTATTATAGTCAGTTACGAGAACATCCTGAAAAGTTCATTCATATTTTAGAATGAGTATTACCACATTCGATCATATTTTGGAGGGATCAAAACATAAGTTATTGAAAAAATGGACACATTGTAATCAGAATCCTATCAGGATCGATAGGAAGAACACAGAACGTGTTGCAGTTACATTACGGTTGTGGGTCTTTTTGGTCCCACAGAGCATTTTTTACAAAAAATACAACTAATTATTTCTTCAATATTCATAATATATCAATCAATCAAAATCTTCAATAATCAAAACACACAACGATGAGAGCAGAGAAAACAAAAATGTTTGATCGTGTCGCTTTGCTCTAGTATACAAGCGTGCTTACATCTCCGACGCAAGCGTCAGTATGCGTGTTCAGACAGGAAAACATTGGTTTGTTTTCGTCGCGTTGCTCACTGCTCTCATCTCTGCTTTGCGCGCAGCTCCAGTATGCGCTCAGCCTTACATATTGGTGATACATGTGTAAAAGAGAATAAGTTAAAAGACACCAGTAAATACAGACAAAGACGGTTAGATGCCACAGTGTATCACGCTCGTACACGTATAAGAAACGTATGAGACCTGCGCGTGATAGATGTGAAGAAAGGGGTAGTTGACACGGCCCATCACCGACCGCCTATCGCCGAATTGGTTATTGTTCTCTAGAGCCTAGACAAGAATTCAATTCACACGTGCGCATTATAATTTATGGGCGGGGCGTCCCGCCTACATACATAATTTTATTGCTACCCTATTGATGTAAACACGAAAGACAGAGAATAACGCTCATAAAAATTTAAAATGACATGTCGGTCTGGCAACTAAGGATACAATATTTCTCTGTCAGTTCCCTTTACTTGAAGAGTTTATTCTTTTCCATCTTTTAATGATCGGCTTTGAAATCTTGGACTTTCCAACCCTGTATATTTATTTTATTTCGCCTTATTCGCGCAAAATTCATGGACGAGGTAGTAATTCCTTAAAATTTTTAAATGCCAAATAATTCAAAGTCAAATGACAAATAATTTGAAAGTTTGCATTTTCTTTTCAGCGGTATTTTATTTTTTAAATTAGATTCAGAAGGTACTGAAAAAAAACGTTTTAAAGTTATTTGATAAGGAAGTAAGAATAAGGAAATAAAAAAATTGAGTAGACACAATGTGATAATAATGTGATATTTGAATTCCCCAACCTGAAAAACCTGAAAAGTGGCACGTCACGTGAATATATTTATTAATTTACATTAAGATACAGCAAAACAACCACTCCCACACATCTATGTACAACAAAATACCATCAATCAAATTGTTTGGTTACACACAAGTTTTCACAAGTTTTTAATATTTACCTTATATTATGTTATTCTAGTTCCTCCTCCCCTACACCAAGTGGAGGGGCGGGGGGGTTGAAGTGTAAGATATTTTTATAGAGCTCTGCACTGGGTTATTATTAAAATTTATGTTAAGAACATTTAATTATCTATTTTGAATATCATTATATTTTGACTGAAGCATTAGCTCCTTTAAATATGGCAAATATGAAAAAAGTTTCAAACAAAATATGCAGTGTTGAGCCTGATTTTTTTAATTACTATATATGTATATCACAAATGTTCATTTTTTTTTTAATGGAACACCCTGTATGTTATTACATTTTTGGATTTGCCTTGAAAACTAATTTCAAAAAATATAATAGGAAGGGTCCCTAGTGAGGGTTCTTTTTAAAACCGTTGAAAAAGTACCTACGAATTTAAGTCTGTAGTTCCTAAACTACTCACTAGGGACCCTCACTATTATGGTTTTCCGAAATCAGATTTTCAATAGTAATAAAAAATGTAATAATTAGGTTTTAGAATGTTTGCGTGTCCGCGTGTGAAAATCCATCTAGACGAATCTACCGCGGTCCCGCGCCGACTGGAATGGGGATAACGTACTACTGCGCATACTAGGCCTTACGCGGGCTCTGGAGAATGTTAGGGAAGGGGTCAATGTAGTGCGTGGCACGGGAACGAAATACATGCGTATATAATTTATAAGGCGCTTAAAAGTACGGTTTATACTTTAATTATTGTCATAGAGTTGTATAGTGAAGCGCCCTGCGTTGCCGGACACATTTCCGGACTCTAGTAATAATATACAGGGTGTTCCATTTAAAAAAAGTATAATACATTTTATTGAACATTTATGTGTACAGGGCGCCCTGTACCCTGTTTCTGCACTAGACAAGAACTTATAGATAAGGCAAAAGTTACCCCCATTTATTCTCCAACCCTTTAACCGATTAAGCTCTAAATCATGGCAACAAAAGCTAATCAGCTCCAGATCTCGTGATGGTACATAATTCAAGTTTCAAATTGATTTTGATTCAAGCAATTCAAGTTTCAAGATGATATCTTAAGGCGTACTCGAGGTATCGTGTGTACAAAAAACGTTAACAGACAGTCAGAACATTTTAGGGCTATTAGGCCAATAAAAATGTACTACGTGGATATGGCGGTAACATTGAATGTGGAAAAAATCATGCTTTGGTCTACGGTTTAGTTTTGATTTGAGGCGATATAACCACAAATACAGGAGAACTGGAACCTTCGTAGAAACATATTCACACTTGAACACTTTTAACGACACAACATCGAAGCACTTTATGCTCAACGCGCATTTCGCGCACCACGTTGGCGTAATCAGGAAATGATTAAAACGGTCTTTTTCAAAACAGTTTTAAAACTTTTCAAAACAGTTTTAATCATCGGTGTTATGTGGTTAAAAGTGTTTAAGTGGAAATTTACAACCACAAATGTTATTTTAAGGTTATTCCTAGTTGTAACACCTGGGAAATGATACAGCTTATAAATAAAACAATAATAAAAACTTTAATAGAAGAAAACTGTATAAATTTTTCTTTAGAAAAGCCCGCTGTTTCCTTAGCCGATGAAATTAAATAAAGGCATCGAGAAAAACGATATCATTTACGATAAATAGTCATGTACAATAAAACTGTAAATTTTTTCAATGTACAGGGTTATTCATTATAAATTACCCACCTGTTATACAGAAAAAAGTTTTAAATAAAATTAAAATGGGATACCCTGTATTTTTCGTAACTTTTGTTTAAAACTTTTTTTCAATATGCACGAATAACGATGATAAGGGGTTGGTAATTTATAATGAATAACCTTGTACAACAACGTTAATTGTGACGTATACGTTATACTACTACGCAGCAGTCTCTATCGAAATTATTCCTGGATATGACAATTATTACACTGTTAGCGTCACCCTCTTTAAAGCCAGAAATCCCAGTTTGTGGAGAGTTCCCACATTGAACTGCAATGCGCACTTCAGCGTATATTCAAAGAACATGGTAGACGTATGAATAAAATCCAGAAAATTGTCGAGTTTTTACACTCAAAGCACACTAGTGTGCATAGCAGAGCAGCTGCTCTGAATATCATTGTTCATAATTAAAAGGTGCATTGTGTAACAGTACATAAATGAGAGGTGAATAAGTTTTTCTGCAGCGGAGCTAAAAGATTTGTATATAATGAGATTTCCATGACTTTTGCTTCAAGCGTTTCTATTTTGTGCATATGAAATTGCAGATGCACTAGTAACTAATTAAGGTATACGAGTACGTATATTTTATAATTTCAAAATGGCAAACTGTCTCACAAGTAGGTTTATTTTTTACCTAGATTCGTTATTTTAAATTTACGCTTCAAGTTTTACAAAACATTCGCGGTGTTTTAATTTAAAAATTAAAATTGTTTTTTTTTTCTATATGCCGAAAAAAAATCCATCTCTGTTTTAACTGATTGTCATGTTAAAGACGTTTTTATAGAGCAGTACAAAGTCATAGACTGAACATGGTAGGTTAGGAAAAATGTGTAGCATTAAACATATCTATATGTGTAACGCTATGTGATATAACTCACATATTAACATAATTAGAGTTAAAAAACACTGCATTAAAGTACATTATCTTATTTATACAAATACACGATCTTCTTTGTTGTTAATAAAACAATTACATCCTTATTCCTACCATTTCATTTATAATTAAAGACGATCTGCATGTTTTAAAATTGTTTTTTCTTAACTTGAACAAAAAAATTTTTTTTTGATAGTTTTTGGTTTAGAATTATATAATCGAGGAGTAAGGTGTAGAAGACTTTTTTGACCGATCCTTTTTTTGATAACTTGGGACTTTTCAAGTATTTAATTTGTATCTGGTTGAATAGTTATGTGTAATGTCTATAAAACAGCCCTGATACGCTATACAATTCATCAAATGAATATGATATTTATTTATTGAATATTATTTTAAGAACCTTTTTCTGAAAAACCTCAAGTTTTTTTAGATGAGTATATTCAGTACTTCCTCAAGCTAGTATCTGGATTCCACGAGAGCAAAATATAGCATTTTCAAAATTTTTGTATATAGATTTTGTTTCATATGTTTAACTTTATAGATTAATGTTCTTAAAGTTTCGGCTACATTATTTATATAACTATTCCATCTTAGATAATTATTATCAATGGTAACTCCAAGATATTTGATACACTGTCCTTCTCCTATGAGGAAACAAATTATCATATTTTATTTTTAAACTATTGAAGATTGGCAGGTCACGTTTATCACAAAAGAATGGTAAAGTATAACGTTTTTCAAAGCTAATTGTTAATAGTTTTTAATCGAACCACGTTTTTATTTTTTTTTCTTCGTCTTTTTATACTTGGGTTTTTAATTCGTTCCATGTTTCCTGCTCGTAAAGTACTACGGTGTCATCTGCAAAACTAATTGTAACCCCAATCGACTAAAAAAGGCTGTTCATGTATACAGTGTGGCCCAGGGGTCATGTACACCCCCAAAAAAGAGCTCCATTTTTTGTAGTAGGAATTTGAAATTTTACATACGTAAATGAATCGTTGAAGCTCAACTTTTAACCTATAGAGTGGATATTTCCTATTTCCGCCTTAACCGGAAGTGATATCAACTTTATTTTTTTCAAATGGCAACCACAATTTTTTATGCGATTCGGCTAGAGTATCGGATTCTTTATCTGTCTGTTTTTTAAACAGAAAAATCGGTTAAAAAAATGGCAAAGATAAGTACATTATTTATATTTTATGAAGGCGGCTATGAATCAAATATTAGCGCTTGCTTTTTTAACAAGTAAGCCATGGAATTTACAAAAAAGGGTACAATGGTACTCTTGTAAATTAAAGTTGGATGTCAAGTTACGCAGAATATCTTTATCTTTATGCAGAACTTTAGAAAATTTCATTTTTCCAAAAAAGAAAGGGCCAATATTACGTTTTTACAAATGGCAATATTCATTTTTGATATTACAAGTTTGAAACGTTCCCCATTTAGTATGCCATCGAATGCGTCTACTAATTGTAAAAATTACTAAATCAGTTACCTGTCAAACTCAACGCAAACTTTTGTACTTTGAAAAAATGTAATAATGGCGCTTTCTTTTTTAGGAAAAAAGGAGTTTTCTAAAGTTTTGCATAAATATAAGTTATAAAACATAACAAAAACTTTACCTCCAACTTCAGTTTACAACAATAGTACCATTGTACCTTTTTTTGTAAATTCCGTGGCTTACTTGTTAAAAAGCAAACGCTTAATATTTGATTCATAGCCACCTTAATAAAATATAAATAATGTACGTATCTTTGCCATTTTTTAACCGATTTTTCTGTTAAAAAAACAGACAGATAAAAAATCCGATACTCTAGCCGAATCGCATAAAAAAAATGGTGGTTGCCATTTGAAAAAAAAAGTTGATATCACTTCCGGTTAGGGCAGAAATAGGAAATATCCACCCTATAGGTTAAAAGTTGAGCTTCAACGATTCATTTACGTATGTAAAATTTCAAATTCCTACTACAAAAAATGGAGCTCTTTTTGGGGGTGTACATAACCCCTGGGCCACCCTGTATAATGAAAAATATTGGTCCCAATCCTGTGCCTTGCGGTACTCCTTATTCAACTGGTAATTATGTTGTGTAAATGACTATTGAAAAGTCTTAGTGAATTTCTTCTGAATCTTAACACTTCTGGTGACTCTATCAATTGAGCATGGGATAAAATCCATATCAAAGGCTTTTGCTAGGTCTAAAGGTATGGCTAAAATTGGTTTATTATGATCTAGAGCAGTATAAATTTGTGACGTGACATATCAAACTGTTGCTTTAGTTGAGTATTTTTATCCAATATCAAACTGCATTTTCGACAATACATCAAACTTTTGCTTATTCTGCTATCTATTCGTCTTATCAGTATTTTTTTTGAATATTTTTGAAAAATATATTTTTAAAGGTATGGATCTATAATTAGATAGTTCTAATATATCCCCCAATTCCTCTTTTAAACAACACATATGCTTATTGCAACAAGGAATATGATATGTTAGCGAGGAAGGCACCCATTTGCAGGATTTTCGGTCTGAACTCTTCTAGCCTGCTATTTATATCACGGCAATTATTCAACAAATTAATAAGTACACTCGTGTGAAATTCAATGAACTTTGGGGTGAACGTACCAACTTGTTAGGGAACTTCTATAGTACCCTATTAAAGAGACGGCAATGATATATCTGGTGAAGACCAGGAATAATCTTCGTTTTGTAACAGGCATTCTCACTCAACATTGTCAGCTAAGAAAACACATCTACAACTTCATGTTAAAAGGAAGACTCCTTTGTAGAGGCTGTCTGCAAGAAAAGAAGTATGTGCAACATGTACTAAGCGACTGCCCTTGGTCCTTCATAAGGAAAATTCCTTGATAAATATAAGAAAATTCCCTTAATCAACATCACCATCTCTGTGAAAATATTAGGATGGCTGACGCCTTAGATGGGTTAGATTTCCAAGGCATAAAGCCCAAGGGTTCGAATGAGGTCTTCAACATGCTGCGACCTTCTCAATGACGCCCTTCCACATTTCCAGAATCCAGAACTGCCAAAATAAAAAATAAATAACTTTTTCACATAGAGACAGCTTCCTTTTATCTTAGCAAATGTAAAACTGCGCGAACCAATTGTCATGTGAAATGGGCGTGACCAGATGAATGCGTCGGCGATAGCAGGTTTCGAGACATCACAGCACACAAGCCTCTATCCAATAAAATTATTAGTATATATAACCTACTAAGAAGAAGATACCAAGTAAATGCGCCACTTCGTGTGCCAAGGAACGCATATAGAATATTTTTTATGATCAGGGACTTTGTTTCTTTTTTTTGGTTAGGAAGTAGTTCGAATACTGGTCGTAAAAGTATATTTCTTTGGCTCGCTTGTTCATGTCAGGATTTGATAAGCGACCACAGTACATATGTTTACGTGTTGATGCGTAGATATCCACGATCGAATCATGCTGTAAATTGTACTGTAAATGTAACTGTAACTGTAAATTTGGTAATACCCTCAATTTTTTAGGTTTACTGATTAGATATTGTAAAATATGTGTTACCAAGATAATAATCATGTCTCTTAGGAGGAAATGGAAAATAAAAATAATGAACATCCCCGCCCCGCATAAATGCTAAAGAAATCAACAGTTAGTTACTCTTCGAAGTAATCGTGGGGTGAATATTATTATTATTGTAGGTCTTTTTCTTCGTATTCTAGAGGATTAAACGATTCAGGTAGGTTTACAGACTAGACTTATTCACAAACGCACTTAAATTTGATGAAGCAGAACAGTTTACCCGAACGAGTATTAATATTTACAGTTAAGACATAAATTAATTCAAAGCAAAACATATCACACGTCTCGAGTTTTTTTGTCGTAACCATCTTCGTCTTAAAAATGTGGATCGACACCATTTTACTTCGTCGCTCGTCTGTACTTGAAAAAAAAAGAAGGTTTAAAAAACTTTACCTTTATTATTATTACATTATTTATTGACCATTATTGTTTTAGTTAATACTTACTTCAAAGAGTTTTTCAATCAGTAGTTTTTCCATTTTTGTGAAAAAGAAACATTCATAAGGAGCATGCTTTCTAGCCCCTGATAATTCAACAAACTTTTGCAATAAATGTTCCGTAAACATTCAGCTTGTTGTTACGTAGAATATTCGAACGATCAATTTAGCCTTCTTTCTAGCTACGCCTTGTAACTGTTCACTTTTGTCGCTGAGTTTATTTAGGCTTTTAATTAGGAAATCGCATTATAGAGGTGATATATTTATTATTACAAGGAACGTAGAGTGACCTCTATGTGTTAATGGCTAAAGTTGTGGTCCGGTCAAATAGGCTTCTACAATGTGTTTGATATGGAAAAGGAAATTCCGAAATATATGTTTGTTTTATATAAGTGTTGATTTTATATCTTCGGCTGGTTAAATTTTGTCTTTTTTAACTTAGTTTTCACTCTTTCCAATGTCAGATTGACATCTGGTGTGAAAAATTCAAACAAACTCCTCGTTGACGATAAAGGTTTTTTTTTTCGTTTTTTTTTTGTTTAACAAACAAATATCTTGGACAGAGTTCGTGAGACGTAGATGGAAACGTAACGGCTGGAAATTGACGTGAATTTTTACGTCAATCCTTCGGAGAAGTGTTTACCTAACAGGTCCACGTAACGTTCTTACGTAACGGGTTTTCGTAACAGCGTTTATCATTCTCCTCGTCAAATAAATCGTGCCTGAGTAAATCCAGAGTTGCACCTGCATCATTCTTGAAGGAGATTGGTTCGAGTCAGAAGGTCTCTTGGTTTGGATGCTTCCGGTGATGTAACAGACGACGGGTTTTTTCACCCGCTACTCCGCCCAAGATGCCCCTAAGGTTTCATCCAGCCAGGAGTTACGAAAGTTTTTCATGCATTTGCTATTTCTGTTTTTTTCTATACCTCGTGGCTTATACATTGAAGAACCTTGATTTTTTTTTACGATTTATTGTGATCTCTGGTTAACAAAAAAAATCACCAGATCCGTCAATTTCTATACATATTATAAATATTGTGAACTATATAATGTGTAGTAAGATTTTATTACTAATAATCTGAGAACATTTACTCGTATAGTGTATTTATATAAGTTTCATGAAACTCTATCCTTTATCTTTTGGCTCGCAACGTAGTAAATTATATCTAATTATATTCTATTGAGTATTTTATCTAACTGTTACAAGTAAAACCCCAGAGGTTACATACATTTTATGTTGTTAATGTAGATATCGCTTTATGTTCATAAGTACAGTGTGGCTTAAATTAACTTTGTGAGCCTGATATAGCTCTATCGCGGTGTATATTATTTAGGTATGTGTTTACTATTATTGTTTCTAAGGATTTCTATTAACTGTACATACTTTTTTTGTACAATTAAATAATATACAGGCTAAACAAGACATTGAATGAGTCTTGTTTATTTCTCTTTCTTATTTATGAGTACTTTATAGTCTGGACGTAACAAAACAAATATATAAGATCATACCTACGCTATCGTCTCCTTCGTGGTTTATCGAGGCTCTGGCTTATTTTTAGGTTTTTTTATATCTAGTACTTGGCTGACTTAAACCACGTGGCGCCCTGATATATTTTTGTTTAGACATAGTAACTCCGCCCGTCTTCACTGAAGCTAGCGGCAGCCAGCTATAGTCCTGTGAGGTTTGTGATAGTCCAGACTGTATATATATAGTGGTTCTAATTTTAATTGAAAATGATAAATACGCCTGGGGAACAAAAAAGCGGTGCAACTTTATGATTCCATGGGCGTGCATATATCGTTTATAAATTCGAAAATTGTGAAATATATTTTTTCATTTAAATCAATATAGGAGATTAAAATTAGCCTGCATATAAAACTCTTAATATTTGTAATATAATTTGCTGTAAATAATGCTCATTTAGCCAGACAATCTCAAAAAATTGTCTGTGTTAATAAACCTAGCTGAAATACACGTCACTGGCGTCTTAGACAAGTAGTTGAAGTTCCTAATTCATAAAGTCATAAATCATTTTAACGACGGCGTTAAAATTTTATGGCACAGTGGACCGAACAAATATTAGCAATGTATTATATGCAAAGTGGTTTACCGACAGTGGTTTACGTTGCGCCACCAGCGGCCGGCTGGTTGGCCGGCCAGCGCGTTGCCGGCTCTTTAAAATTTACTTGACCATAGTAATATACATAAAGTTGTTTTAATTTACAATTATTTTTTCCAGCATTTTTAAAGCTTTATTTTAATGCTAACTAATAAATTTATATCTATGTATTTTTTTTAAATATATCCAAACTAGCTTTCTAAGAACGTCACGAACTAACAGTTTACTGAAGTATGAAGTATACTTGTATAGTGAGCTTAGCATTTTTAGAAAATAAATCTGACAACCTTGCTTTTTTCTAAATATTTTCAATTTAGAATGGAAAGATAGTACATATTTTTAGCGTACACATAACGAAATAAAAAAAATCGTGTGGTAAAAAAATAATTTGTCATAGCATATGGGTAACTGAATTAACTAATAATGACGTCATAACTGAAGACTTTATTTCTATGTTTGTGAAATATGTGTAAACCTTTGTAACGAGATTGAGTTCTAGTTCTGGAGAATTCAACAAATTTTCACGAAAAATAAACTTTCGCCATTCAGTTACGTTGCATATTCAATAAGTTTATCGTTCTTTCCAACTACGCCTATGGGAATAATTTAAAGCACCGTAATAATAAAAGTAGCGTAGCATTCAGTGAGTTTCCGGTAGCGACATTAAATTGCCATTATGCACCAGAGACCCTTCTAGTGGAAAAACTAACATTTTTCTGTTCCCCAAGCTACGCAGATGTTTCCTGATGCATAAATCTAAATTGTTCTTTTGGTGCTGGTATTATCGTGTTCAGTAACCTGCATAAATACTATGCAGGTCATCTCAGGCATCGTAGACGTTTTCTAGATTCATTTGTTTTATTTGATTTTGTCGTCACTGCTAAAGACGTGCAAATGTGCCAATTTACCTGAGCGTTACAACGGGGGGCGGGAGTTCTAACGGTGTCAGAATATTTCATGGTTACATATAAGGAAATTATTTAGATAATTGTCGATGTTGTTAGCTTACGGAAAAGTAACATGCCGTGTTGTAGAAACATTTCATTTAGAAAATTGTTTTTTAGGGTGTCACAAATGTGGCCATCTAAATGTGAACGATTTTTGGTTATCATAGAAATTTTTACTTCGCAAGTAAAAAGTAATTTATTCGTAAAAATCTTTATAAAACCACAATGGAAGTCAAGAATTAACAATATTCTGAGATCTCAAATAAGAACACACATACGCCTTAAAAAGCTTGAAGATCTTCTCTTCTGTTTACAAAATACGAACATTCGACGAGCACAAATAACTGGAAGTTCAGCCCGATGTTAACCAGTTCAACCATTACACTATGAAGACATTAAATAAAATTTTATTGCGCAACCACTGGACGCCACAACACTTTATTCTTTAGCCACTCATATCATAAGGATGTATCGATTATTTTCAAAAATCTACGTTTCTTCAGAGAGTAAATATTTTTTAGTATAATGACCCACACATTTAAATGGCAGTTATGAGACTAAAAAGCATGCGTTTCACCTATCGAAACAATACTATAGGAGCTGAGGATAATGGTAAGAGCTTTAAAGCAGATTATGTTGAAATTCAGATTCTTATACGCAGGACGGAAAGCATCCATTACTGTACCATACACGGTGGAGACTTTAACTGGAATATATTCGCTAGCGGGGTGGTGAATGATTTTTCAAAAAATTCCCGAGACACGTCAACTTTTAAATGTATTTACCTACATCTTGCAAGTAATATGAAAAATATATCCCTTCAGGGGTGGCTGAAACCACCCTCGACATGATTTTTTTCAAATGCAAACCTATGGCTTGTGACCCCTCATTGTTAAGCTGGTGGAAAGAGGAATCCAACGCACTGATCTGATCAAATTTTAATTTTTAGTATGTTTGTAGGGTTGCATACAATTAAAACAATTTACAAATTAAATTTATTTTCAACGTAACAATTGTTAAAAATGTGCACCATTCACTTGTTGGCAGCATCCCAGTCTGTGGTAGGTTTCGTCCCTTACATTATGCAACATTTGCGGTATTATTTTTCCGATTTCCTCTCTTATCCTTTCCTGCAGATCTGCTATGTTGTTGGGTTTCTGAATGTAAACCCTACTTTTAAGATGTCCCCACAAAAAGAAATCCAGTGGTGTAAGATCTGGAGATCTTGCTGGCCACTCAATATTACCTCGCCTCCCAATCCACCTACCGGGAAAAATTCTGTCCAAATACTGACGAACAATGGCAGCATAGTGTGGTGGGGCCCCATCTTGCTGAAACCATAACCTCTCGTCGGTCAAGTTAGGGTTTAAGTGGTTTGGAAATAAATGACATAGCACTGGCATTAGTTCGTGCTGGAGTAAACGCAAGTATCTTGCTCCATTAAGAGTGTCATCAAAGAAAAATGGTCCTACAATTCGATCTTGTATTATTCTGGCCCACACATTAGTTTTCTGTGGGCGCTGAGTATGAAGTTCCCTCATCCAATGGGGGTTCTCTTCAGCCCAGTAACGACAATTTTGGCGGTTTACGTGCCCATTTAATGTAAAAGTAGCCTCGTCAGAGAAAACTATCCACTCTAAAGATAACTGGTTTTGATCAATACAAGTCATCAATAAATCGCAAAATTCCAACCGTCGATCTGGATCATCTTCAAGTAGCTCTTGAACAGCTTGCATTTTATATGGGCGTTTTTTCTCATATTTAAGTATTTTTAAAACTGTTTTGTGATTAAGATTACTATCACGGGCCAGTTGACGGGTTGGAGTGATTGGATTTTCTTCTAGAGCAAGCAACAAATTCAACTTCGTGTCGTCATCAACAACAGCCTGCCTCTTACTCGGTACTTTCCTGACATGACCCATCTCTCGATATTGTGCCTCAATTTTACTAATGGTACCTTGATTTAGTGGTGGCAAGTCAGGATGCGTTTCTCGAAACAAGCGAACAACTTCGCATTGAGTTCGCGCCCTATCACCATAGCCAATCAACATTAAAATTTCGATTTTTAGTGATTCAGTTAAATAAGACATTTTCACCAATTTGAAATAACACTTCGTTTCAAACTCTGAATACAGCATACAAACTAAATTACTCTTTGCGGCCGTGTAAAAACACTAGTAAAAAATGATAAATATCAGTTGTGGCAAAAAATTGCTTGGAATTTTTTATGGGGACATATGAAAAGTAAGGTTTACATTCCAAAACTAAACAACACACATTTTGAGTACGAAATTGTTGCGTTAAAAATAAATTAAACTATAAAATTTCGTTTTAATTGTATGCAACCCTACAAACATAATAAAAATTAAAATTTGATCAGTGCTTTGGATTCCTCTTTCCACCAGCTTTACAATGAGGGGTCACAAGCCATAGGGTTGCATTTTAAAAAATCATGTCGAGGGTGGTTTCAGCAACCCCTGAAGGGCTATATTTTTCACATTACTTGCAATATGTAGGTAAATACATTTAAAAGTTGACGTGTCTCGGGAATTTTTTGAAAAATCATTCACCACCCCGCTAGCGAATATATTCCAGTTAAAGTCTCCACCGTGTATATTACTTGTTTCAAATTAGTAGCTTCTTAGAGCATTTATAGTATATCAATAATACTTGTGTATCACTAGACTAGACTGAAGAATGGTTTTGAATTACATGTTTACAGAATGAAAAAGGCCCTATTAATTTTTGTTCCACAGAAAAACATATTTCTCTTATTTCTCAGCGTCATCTATTCTATTTTATTGTGTTCTGTGCGTCTTTCATGGTAAGTATCCCATGTATAATTTTTTTAATATACCATCATTTAATAATTTGATAAACTAGTAACATCTGAATTTTGGTAACACCTGAAATTAATATGAACAATTCAAAATGTTTCTATTTGAAGAATATTTCTCATAATTTTATCGCTGTGACCACTGTAGTAACAACTTTTTTTGGTATTTGCGAAATACCAGACTTATAAATAAAAATTGAAGTTATATTGTGGCATTTGTGAAGTGTCATTAGCATCAGCTGACAGTTATTAAGTTATAGTATACATATTGAGCTTATTTAGTTTATACACTACCTGTTAGTAAAGAATTGTGTGGAAAGACAGATTAACATTTTAGAAGTTATGAATATTCTATGAATATTCTAGAACATGTAAAAAGTATAAACAGTGGTATTGTTGGTAAGATAAAGTGATTTGAAAATTATAGAATTAAGGTCGAAGTAAAGTTGTAAAGTCTTAATAAAGTGTTTTGTAGTGAATAAGTAAATTATTTAAAGAGAAATACATAACAATTTGGTGGAAGTGGTGGGATTTCGAAGAATTTGAAGAGGAAAAAATTGTATATGGTGAATACGAGATCGATTAAATTCGACGAGGAACCGGCGACAATGGATTTGAGTGAAATGTTAAAAGTTCTGCAACAAAGACGACAGGAAGACCGTGAGGACGAGGAAGACGACGATAAGAGGATCGTGAAGAGGCAGAGAGATGGGAAGAAAAACGACGACAAGAGGACGAACGACGACGACCGTGAGGAGGCCGAACGACGGTGACAGGAGGGTCGTGAAGAAGCGGAGAGGCGACATCAGAAAATTTAAGCGTCTCAAAAAGTAATAAACACCAGGTTGAATGAATTTTCTGAGAGAATTGATGGCGTGGAATAGTAAATTGACCAGGTAGGCTTAAAAGTCAGTAGAATAAAGAATGAGTTTCAAAATAATAAGGAAGAAATGGAATCAAAACTGGAAGACACCAAACGGCAAGTAAAGAGAAATACGTAACAAGATTAAATTAAATGTCTAAGCCTCAAATTAATTTCTAAGACCCTTATAACATGAAAAGAAAAAAAGCTACGAACTTCTACATTAACGTAATATTAATGGTGATTAATGGAAAGTGAAAGTTTTAAAGACCAATTTAAATGACAAAGTTGGAAGATTAACATATAAATCGATAAATAATTACTAAGAGGAAAATGGGAACGAGTGCATGGGAACCAGAGATAAAGACTCTTCACAGCTGTAGTTTAATCAGAGTTTTTTAGCTGACTTAATGTTTTAGAAACTTTTTGCTGGCTGTCTCGATTGCTACAGTCTCTCGAATCCAACAAACTTAATACGAATACGCTGGCACAGACTTTACTTCAGATTATATGAATTTCAGAGGTTTGTCGGGAAAACTATATATATTGTTAGAAGTTAATAGAGATAGTGAAGTAATTTCGTATTTACTGCATGAATGCTCTAGCAGACTATAAACACTTTTCACATGTAAATTAAGAACTACAACTTGGAACAATTTAAACAATTATTGCAACGTGGGGTCATCGGTGACCCATTTTTAAATTAACTTAAATAATTTATAGATCAAAAATACACTTTTATAGCATCAATTCTTTATTCTCTATATTATCACAAAAACGCCTTATATCAGTAAAACGTAAAATATTTTTTGAACAAGTCACATTAACATAAAAGAGTGTTTTTTGGGTCATTTCTTAACAAAATATAATGAAAAATTCATATGAATGGGAAAAGCAGAAATATTAGGTAATTTTAGTTTTTACAGTCTTCACAAATACTAAATTGATGTTCAGCACACATATTTTTACCACAGTGGATACAAATATGAAGTCCTTTCCTGCACGAACTCTTGGACAAAAATCACACCGCCGTAAACGTTTTGGAGGGGTTTGAGCGGGTAATTCCTCGGGATATCCAAGAATATCCCGAATCGATTGTCTTAATTTTCTTGGAAGTGGATCATTTGTTGCTCTTATTTTTATATGATCTTCCACTAGGGCAGCAGCTAAATTTTTAAGGAATGCAGATCGAGCATTTTTCGAACTTTTTGACTGAAATTTTTAAGTCTGTACAATACAAGTGAATTTACACCGCCTGTGTCCAACATTTTCAAGTTTTTCCTTTTGGACCTGGTAAATGCAAAACGAGGTTTTTTGGCGAAGTCCTGGTCCTTTTTGAAATCAACGGTTGAGTATACCATGTAAACCCATTGCGACCAAAGAATTTTGCTCGATCGGCCACGGATTCTTATAACACCTCATCTTCACTCGGCACTTCACCCTCGGGTTTTTCTTGTGTAAATTCATCTTCCTCTTGATCATCGGCTAACGAATCATCTTCATCTTCACTATCGCTCTCATCAACGGCTATCTCTTCCTCATTACCGCTAGATTCCTCATACAAAGCCCGCCACAATTCATGATCAGTAAGAGGTGTGTTTCTGTCACAAATTATAGAAATTCTACAAAAAAAAATCCTAATAGAAATTGCCATAATACAGTAAAAAATATGGACTTACCAAAAAAAAAAACAACGTTAAACACAACTTGGGGTCACGAGGAGAAAAAATAAACGGACGTTAATCGCAACGTGGGTCAAGACTTAAAGCAATACGCGTCAACGCCGGCAACATACATTAAACGAACAAATAGATAATTCCACCTTGAGATGTCGCCCACAACGGAAGCTAGATGGACGGATAGCGTTGAATATAAATTACTTACGTGTGTACGCCAAAACTTCCAAACGTCTGGGTCATCGGCGACCCCATGTGGTGGTTCTAGGGTTAATTTCATTGTAAAGACTTTTTTACATATACCAATTTATTGCACAATAAATTGTCCAATTTTAGTAACTGTTTACACTTTGCATAATTTGTAACAATATATTGGTCAATTTCAACACTGCTAACTCTCAATGACCAAAACCCAAAAGTTATCATAGGTTTGTCCCTAAGAGAAACCGCTTATCTCATTATTAGGTTGGTACAATAAAATAAATGTAAAGGTTACTAAATATCCCTAAAATTGGCCAAGAAATTAGAGCACGTTCTAAATTCTACAATTTATGGCGGACAATAAATTGGGCGCAATTTCTGTTTTACACGTATTCCAATAAATTGAGTCATCTTGTACAATTTATTGTGAGAAAAATTGGTGTGTGTAAAACAGTCATAAGTGTGGTTCATTGTACTTAAATTATATAGTACGTTTAATCCAAGGTGAGTCAAAAATGTTCTATTTTAGAAGTGGAAATTAACAAGAAATCGACAAGAATTCAGACTCACCACAGAAAAAAAGTCCTCCTAATTACACATTAACTAATTACTTTTCCTCCTAATTACACTTTTATTCACCGCGATAGTTTTGCAGAGTATTTTGTTATCAGAAGATAATAATCCATCAGATAAATCTAGCTAGCTTGTGAACTTTAGCATATAAATATTTTTTTAAACCAGACATAATTTTTGTTCTTTATCCAATACACCTAGTTTAATAAAGGCTTGACTTATTATTGTTTATTTTATCTTTTGAGTTACCCAAAAGAATTGTACAGATTGTCTTTAATGCATGATGCTTCTTTAATTATCTATTTCTTGGGCTAGCTAATTGGTACTAGACCCTATACATATCCTTAATAACTTTCTTTGTCACCAGGTCTAGCGACTTGGTAACGTAAACGGAGTAAGCATTAAGGGAGGATCGAATACGTACTTGTGAGTGTTTTTATTTAAAATGTCGTTTGAAATATAGTGTAGATATCTGAGAGTATACTGTAGATATCTTATTTTTACTTTTCCTAGCGACTAATGCATCACAAAATTACAGTTGTGGTATTTTCAATTTCATATATAAAATTGACAGTTGAAGAACGATCACGAAACTTGTCAAAATCAACGTAGCACATTTCAGACGATTGTCATTTACGTTCTACTAGGGTTATAGTCTTAACGTTAGATGGTTTCGGTTACTATTGAGTTGGCCTTAATGTTCCGAGGTCAATATGTTGTGGCTTAAATGATTCGCTGTCCACACCCCAAAAACTTACCCCACATATCTGCAATTTTGCTTACTCTGACATCTGTTGGGCGACTTCATTGATCCAAATGCTATTAAATCAATTGATTTGGGGTGCCACAACTCGATTTCATCCTGTGATAACTCCTGGCACCCCGCCAGGTCACCTATACACCAATTTACAACCAACCTTCCTCTGGTTCTGGCGCTGTTGGAGGCACGAAGTGTGTCGTCTGTTCCCGGATTCATCTCATTTGACATCACCTGAAGGCTCCCGAAGTTAACTGGACCCACTGAGGACCACCGGTTAAGCGCCAAAAGTAATATTCTACCCACAACACACTCCCTGCAAATATTCTGCGCTGAGAGATTATAAACACGTGGGGAGAGATTATATACGAGCGGGGTCACTCAAAAAGCCTTCCTGATAATGCTTCAACCCTTTCCAATCCACCTAGAGTCGTTCGTCTCATTCAAATTTCCGTTTGCGTCCAATCGCTCCTTTTTTTGGAGCCATTGACCAAAAGACCTGACCATCGTCATGGCAAAGGTCTAGGTCTTCCTCTAATTTTGCAAGTGAAGGCCGACTGTGCGGCCTACCCTTCAGGTGCTGACCCAGTCAGGCGTTTAATTTAAATTAGCCTTTTTATCAATTTGGAAGTTTAGAAACTCCTTGTTACGCTTTGTTACAAATAATTCGTTTATGAGCAAATTGGAATCGAAAATCAAAAAGTTTTGGTTAATTAACAAGGAAAAAATTACGATTTAGCAAACCGCAACGTGAAATTTAGAAAGAATAAATAGAGCAAACAGTATGATTTAACGTTAAGGCTCTTACACACAATAGTAGTAATAGTAGACATAGTAGTTTAAAATTTGCTACGATGCATGACACATATACATATGTCAAGTATTCACGATAAAGATGCCAAAAATCTCATTTGACTCATCAATTAAATGGTATTTTGTTAATAGCTTTGTCGGTCACGCACACTTCGAAAAAAGAAGGTAAAAAAAGAAATGCTACTTTAAAAAATTGTTCCAGGAGAGGAATAAGCTTGACCACACACCTATAATAAGATAATTAGGGCCAGAACATCGTAGGAACTTTTTGGTTACTCAGGAATGGATCCTCCAGTACTATAGAGAATGCTCAATATAAGTGGCTTCCTTAATAACAACAAAAATCTTTGTTTATCTCAAAGAAAATGCATGTTTTTATAGATGTCGATTATATGTATCCAGATTTTCTCTTTTTTTTTTTTTGTAAAAAAATACAGAGTAATTAAATTGTTGATGCGTATAACAACTGACTAAAATCGTCTAAATGTCGCCCTATTTCTATTTACGATTCGATTTGTAGGGTGTCAGGGAGGGATCCAGAGCATTTGAACGGCTGGTCTATCCAACTGCTCGACATCGGTCAGTAATAAAAATATTTTGACGTTTTATCTACGAGTATACACGGCGTAATTAGCAGGGTACCTGCAAACTGGTGCAATGGTGCAAACCTGCAAATGACCTCATGTGTGTAGTTTTAATCACCGCCTGATGATGACAAATGGTTGGCATAACTCGACCATTGATTGAATATCGATGTTAGGGGGAAAAGTACAAATAATAAGTAATGTAGAATGATTCTATCGCTGTCCAATATTTCTTCCTGCCTCTGGCACTATTTTCTGAGAATTCCATCAACCTGAACTAAAGGAAATGTTTGTTAATGACTGATCCAGAGCATATTTTCGTACTCCTTCAGTCCAGAGGAATTAAACATAAAAAGAGCCCATTATATTCACAAGAGCATAGTACTTTTTATGTTTCTGATAAAACATGCCCTCCTTTCCATACTATCTTTGAGATAGAGTACATGGTGCGTATTTTTACGTGGTTTCCCTAGTTTGTTTGAAAAATGTTTTTTTTTTAAGTTTTCAATTTTCAATCTGTTTCACTTTCACTTTCCCTTCGTCGTCTCCTTTTTTTGTGCTTGTTATATCACAGTTTAAGCTAGTATTCAGCAGTATCTGTCTGCTGCAGTTGGAGCAGGTGGAAGTAGCGTTTGGATTAGCTCCAAAATATCTTCCTTTAAAGTCCGTACCCAGTCTTCAGGAATAAGCCATTTTCTTATCCATATTTGAACTTAATAATATACCTAATATAAATGCTGCCGAGGAACACTAGTCGTCGGAGGAATAGGTAATTGAACTGTGTAGATTTTATAAAAACGTACTTTATACAATAAAAAAATAAAAATTTCTCGTCTGAAAAAGACTGTGTCTTACTAAAAATAATTTCGTAATTGATTGATTCCTTATTTTTGGATAATTAATTCCTGGAGAAGATAATTTGAGGACAGTACTTTGAGGAAAGTACTTTTGCCCTTCTGAAAAATTGTAGAAAATAAATGGGAGTATGATCTTGGCACTTTTCACTAGATAGTTGACTGAACTCATATACAAAGTTTCAAGATAATACTTTATTTTTGCATGCAATGCCAGGCTTCCATACAACATCAAAAATTTTAAGAATGGTAAAATGAATGTCTTCGAGTAATTTTTCATACTTTATTTTAAGCAATGGAATTCGTTTTCTTATGGCGATGTCCATAATCCCAGGACAATAAGTTTATATGGATACTCACAGGTATTAATTTTTTGTAAAATCCACATAGCTCAAAAACATTAAATTATCCATTCTTCTACGCAAAACATCTAGTGTTGCTTGTTTTTGTTGTAACATGTACAGTATCAGGTCAATTATCAAGTTCAAATATGGCTACGGTCCAATAGGTCATTTGAAAAAATGAGTTTGCTCCAAAAACATTTTGATGAACTTTAGTTGCTCGATCACTTTAGTATTTTTGACGATATTTTTAGCATTTGGGTCATTTATACTAAATCGACCATATGGCCATTAAAGAAAACTGAAAGAAATTGATTTTAAATGTCATATTGTTGACTCAGTATTATGCTAGAATTACCAACTGCAATACTCTTTCTATTAAAAATCATAACACCGAAAAACGGAGAAAAAAATCACTTGTTGTCAGATAGTGTCGCTGATATGTAAATAACATCCAAATTATTGTCTGAAAATTGAAGGTATATATCTATCATGTCTCCTGACTGCATCAATGGAAGTATACGGTACTGCAGACAAAGAAATAGAAGACGATGATGGAGAGGAAAGCATACAGTTTAAATAAAGTTTAAAGTCTGAAGATGAATAATAAAATACTGAGGTTAATAATTATTACTGTTTTGAACTAAAAATGAGTTGAAAAAAAAACAACTCCATAATAATTGTTTAAACCTTTTTCAAATAAAAATAAATACGGATTGGGCCTACGGGACACACCTCGTAAAAAACGTACGTGGTACCCTACCTCAAAAGTGATGTGGAAAGGAGCGAACATTTCATGCGCAACATAAAGTTTACTACTGTTTAATTCGAATTATGTTTGAAACGGTTACTCTTATGAATACAAGTCATAACTAGGTTTCGGAACGTTTGCCTTCTCGCATGTTAAACTATGTTAGACTATCCTGCCCTCTCACACCGGGGTGGCACTACTCACAATGCGAGTCTTGGGGTTGGGGGGTAGTGGCGTTCGTATGCAGGGACAAGAAATACACGTGTATATAATTTACAAGGGGCTTAAGAAATACTGTTAATACTTCAGTACCATAGTTTTAGTGGCGTTATAGCAACATTTCCGACCTCAGTCACAACTTCATATTTGTATGAAATTTCCTGAAAATGTATCTTTCTGTGAACTTTTCCGAAGCGCAATGCCTAATTTCACTGGCCTACTTTGTGTCGGTGCAAATCGAATGTTATTTTTAAAATTCCCAGTGTCAATTGCGATTGCGAAGCTGCCTCGGGCACGTATGTTCCGATTAAACGCTGCCATATCGCGGGAAGTTGGACCAGGGCCCACAATCGACCGCCTCGCTGTGAGTGATTGCGAGCCCGTTTCGCGGCAATAACCGTCAATAGGCTTCAGTGTGGAGTCGTGCAGTTTTCCCGCTATGGGACGTATGTTTAACTGAGCCATTATCTCGGAAAGTACAAATCTACATTTCGCACGTTTCTACACGGATACACAATGCAGGTTAAACCGAAATCTGATGTATTTTCTTCTGATTGAATCCAAAACGGTTACAGTGTTTACAAGTACATATATTTATATTTATACTGCCAACAGTGTAAAAAACAGAGAACAGCCAAATAGAATAAATTCAGTAGCTCCATTATTATGCATTTTTTTTTAGAAAATCCCGAGACACGTCAATTTCTAATTCTGAAATGACATCTTGCGACGTAAAAATTTCATCCCTAAATTCAACCCCCTTCAGGTGACAGTTACAACCCCTAAATTTTCAAATTTGAAGTAGGGGCTTGTGATACTTCATTTGAAAGGTCTTTTCAGTCTATTCAAAACTGCTACGGTTTTTGAGTTTCTCCAGCGTAGGAAATTCGTTACATTAAAATAAAAAATCATTATTAATGCAGTGGATGTTCAAAACGCATACATTCAGCATCTTGGCAGCATCCTAGATGTAAACAGAAATGTCTTCTAACGTTAGTTAACATCTGCGGGGTAATCGACCTAATTGCATGTGTTATTCTTCTTCTTAAGTCAGCTAAATCGTCGGGTTTGGTTTTGTAGACCATATTTTTTAGATATCCCCATAGGAAGAAGTCTAACGGCGTGAGATCAGGTGATCGTGCAGGTCGTTCTACAGAACCACGTCTCCCTATCCAGCGATTTGGAAAGATTGTGTGGAGATATTGCCGGACATTGACTGCGTAATGTGCTGGTGCACCATACTTCTGGCATCATATTGTATTACCTGGAAGTTGTGGGTTTCCTTCAGCTGGATACAAGTTTGCCATCGTCGGTACAACATTATTTTAGAGCTGCGCTATATAAGTTTCTCCATTCAAATTGCCGTCAATGAAGAAAGGACTAATGACATTTTCTCCAATTATTCCTGCCCAAACATTAACTTTTTCAGTGTTTTGCGTGTGTAGTTCCCCCATCCAGTGAGGATTTTCTCTCGACCAGTAACGACAGTTTTGACGATTAACATGGCCGTCAAGTGTACCTAAATGTAGGTTCATCCTAAAATAAAACATTTTCTATTTGTAAAGTATTGTCATCTATCATTTGCATCAGTTGTTCACAAAAGAGAATTCGTCTATTAAAATCGTCTTTACTATCCAACTATTTTGAATTTGAAACTTTAACTTCAGTAGGTGTGGAAAGATCACTTTCCTTATACAACCATATGTTTGAGGCCAAATCGCTTCATAATCATGGAAAGAAATGGAGAAGAAATGGAGAAAGATTACTGGTTGTGGCAATGTACGCTCAAGTAATGAAGACAGTCGGTGTTACTGAATGACACAAGCGATAGGTAGGTACATTATTAACACATTTTTACTCATATCTTTTTGGTCTCTCATATGTCCTTTCATCAATTACATGACGGATTACGAGTCCGACCCTGCGTTGTAACACACTTTCCGGATCCTAATATTACACATTCTTTTATACATATCTCCAGATATATTCCACTTCTAGACAGAGACTTGTTTGTCAGCAGCTTCTGCATTGAATGCTTACATTTTTTCCCATGACTGCAACTTCCAATTTTTTGTATACCGGCAGTAATTTAGAAACATCGGCACTTACACTTAGACTACCCCAAATATTCGAAGCAAAATAAAGTGCGCTAATTTGGCGTTTTATTAACTCTTAACATCGGCCAATAAAATGCAAAACGCTAGATTTATATTGGTTATTGTCGAGCAAGGGTTGCTCGGTTAGCTAGGTCGTAAAAATTTTAAGACCTCGCCAAATTGTATTCGACGCATTTGATGTACGAGGGAAGGCTGTAAGATTTTCCGGAAATAAGGTGGTTGTAAAAATTGCATGGGATTGTTATAGACTTATCTGGACTTGAGGAACAGTATTATTTTATACGTAAGAAAACAAAATAGTGTATTTCATTAGTAGTCCAGAAATTAAGCTTTTCCCCGCATATGTGACAAATTAGGTTACGTCTCAAGCATGGAAAAATAATTTTTTTAATGCGATATTTTTTTATTTATATGTCTGAAAACAAAAGACATGGCAATATTTTTAGATGTTTTTTTAACGTGAACGATCAAAAGTCTATTTTTAATTTTTACTAATTGTAAATAAACTATTTAAGTTATATTCCATTGGCATGTATAATTATATAGTGTGGCAAAAAAAATCAAACGTGATAATTACAATTACGTATGGGGTAGGTACGAGTCCTGTACACTTAAGCTAATGCTTATTGCCCCCACAGGCTAATCATTCCATTAGTCCTGTTTCCTTAAAAAAATCAGACGTTTCTAGTGCAGAGTCTGCTACTTATTTTGGTTTCATTCCTTTAGCCTCTATACCTCACTTGTTTTGTTTCTGTTGCAAATGTTGAAGCATTTGTGGAAAGGATTTTCTTCCTCCTCTTCACACCTCCTACAGACGGAATCATTTTTCACTTCAATTGTGGCGAGATGTCGTATGAGTGGGCAGTGTTCTGTGAACAGTTCCACTATCCATCTCAACTAGTTTCTACCTCAGTTTTATAAGATCTTTTGTCTTTTACCAGGATGGTTCATCAACGAACATCCGCGATTGTCTCAATCTGAGGACTTTCGCCCAGTGAGAAATATGTTTTTCTCTTTTAATAGGTCCTTTATGGTTCTCCTGGCTGTGCGGTAGGCCAGGACCGCAGGTGGGTCCCGGCCCTGTCAGTGGAACTTCAGCCCCTTTTTTTTGCGAGAAAGTCCGCTCTTTCGTTCCCTTCGTGGCCTTGGTGTCCCCTGACCCACTTGAGAGTGATACTGTTATGTTCCGCTAGTTGAAACGCTACTGACACTGACAAGCTCATGATTCGTAAATGGGAAAGATTTGACAAGTAAGTAAACGTCTAGCATTTACGGAAAGTCAGTCGATCCAGCTCGCCGAGCCACGCATAGCCCCTCTATTCCCAAGACACGCGTGGTCGCGCAAGCCATGCGCCATTGGAATCCGGCTTAATGAGATGCAGTTAAACATTAGCAGCTGGTAGAATTTGAGATTCTTGTATCAACGTAAGAAAGCATGGGACCTACGTCATATGTTGCTAGACGTAAGTAGAAGAATATCAAAGCAAAGTTTCAAATGAAACTTGTGAAAAAAATTCAAAAAGCGTCTGCCTCACACCACAAGATTAAGGAAACCTAAAGCGAAATATTTGAAAATGTTTTTTTCAGAATTACCAAGTGAGCATAAATACTTTTTTTTTTGTTTTTTGCAATATTTCCATTTTTCGTAAGATACAACCATTGTTTTGTTTTTGTGAAGTTGAACCATTTGTGAAGTATTTTTGTCTTCACAGCCTTTTTACTTATGTTTAGAAATTACTAAGGTCCGGGAAAGTTTGTCACGCAGAGCCGGCACTATACAAATCTATGACAATTAAAGTATAGACCTCATTTTTTAAGCGCATATGCCCCTGTCCTATCCACGTCACTGTCCGTGCGAGAATGTTATCCCGAGCGAACTCTTCGCGGGAACCCGGGGATGCCTTAATACACTTTCTCCGTAAGACGGCGGGCTATTCCGACAGTGTTCTACCTGTCGGCGGTGTAAACGGGAATTTTTTGTCGCCAGTTACTCATGAGGATTTTACTTAATTGACGGATCACATATTTTATGTATTCCTTGCAATTGTCGATATATATTTCGTGATCGCCTAGGAGTGTAAAAGACATTTATATTCGATATTACATTAATTTCCATCAAAAACATATACCTGGTATGGTTAGAAAAGAGGAATTTTAGTTTGATTTTTGCATAATGTTTTGCGCATGTAGCCTTTCATGGACAATATTCATTTTGTCCTTTTCCCCCAAATCTACGATTTGGGGAATACATTTTAGGCAATAATACGGTTTTTCATTGCCTAGTAGCCACACATTTCATAAAACATATATATTTACAAAAGACATATCAACGTGTCATAGGAAATATCAAAGAAAACATCCATAGTAAATTTATGTGGCTGACAGTGAACGAAACAACAGATTTTGCGGTAATAAGGTCGTTAATGCCCCCGATATTGATAGCTCATAAACGGGTTTTTCAAACAGCGGCTAAAAGTATAAAACTTGTAGTAACACGTGTATTCTCCTCTGTATATGTAAATAATAATAATAATAATAATAATAATACAAAATGTACTGATGTTAGTGACAACAAAAAACTGTTAGTAAAACTGTATGACATTGGTGAAAAATAATGTGCGTGTTGTGTTGTCCTCTATCCATGTGAACTTGCACACTTGCACTCTTTTGAATTTGCACCTTTAACTTAAGTAGATATGGAACTATCAATTTCCCTCTACAAACATATACACGGTGGAGACTTTAACTGGAATATATTCGCTAGCGGGGTGGTGAATGATTTTTCAAAAATTCCCGAGAGAGGTCAACTTTTAAATGTATTTTCCTACATTTTGCAAGTAATATGAAAAATATAGCCCTTCAGGGGTGACTGAAACCACCCTCGACATGATTTTTTCAAATACAACCCTATGGTTTGTGACCCCTCATTGTAAAGCTGGTGGAAATAGGAATCCAACGCACTGATCAAATTTTAATTTATAGTATGTTTGTAGGGTTGCATGACAATTAAAACAATTTAAAAATTAAATTTATTTTCAACGTAACAATTGTTCAAAATGTGCACCATTCACTTGTTGGCAGCATCCCAGTCTGTGGTAGGTTTCGTCCCTTACATTATGCAACATTTGCGGTGTTATTTTTCCGATTTCCTCTCTTATCCTTTCCTGCAGATCTGCAATGTTGTTGGGTTTCTGAATGTAAACCCTACTTTTAAGATATCCCCACAAAAAGAAATCCAATGGTGTAAGATCTGGAGATCTTGCTGGCCACTCAATATTACATCGCCTCCCAATCCACCTACCGGGCAAAATTCTGTCCAGATACTGACGAACAATGGCAGCATAGTGTGGTGGGGCCCCATCTTGCTGAAACCATAACCTCTCGTCGGTCAAGTTAGGGTTTAAGGGGTTTGCAAATAAATGACATAGCACTGGCATTAGTTCGTGCTGGAGTAAACGCAAGTATCTTGCTCCATTAAGAGTGTCATCAAAGAAAAATGGTCCTACAATTCGATCTTGTATTATTCCGGCCCACACATTAGTTTTCTGTGGGCGCTGAGTATGAAGTTCCCTCATCCAATAGGGATTCTCTTCAGCCCAATAACGACAAATTTGGCGATTTACGTGCCCATGTAATGTAAAAGTAGCCTCGTCAGAGAAAACTATCCACTCTAAAGATAACTGGTTTTGATCAATACAAGTCATCAATAAATCGCAAAATTCCACTCGTCGATCTGGATCATCTTCAAGAAGCTCTTGAACAGATTGCATTTTATATGGGCGTTTTTTCTCAAATTTAAGTATTTTTAAAACTGTTTTGTGATTAAGATTACTATCACGGGCCAGTTGACGGGCTGGAGTGATTGGATTTTCATCTAGAGCAAGCAACAAATTCAACTTCGTGTCGTCATCAACAACAGCCTGCCTCTTTACTCGGTACTTTCCTGAAATGACCCATCTCTCGATATTGTGCCTCAATTTTACTAATGGTACCTTGATTTAGTGGTGGCAAGTCAGGATGCGTTTCTCGAAACAAGCGAACAACATCGCATTGAGTTCGCGCCCTATCACCATATCCGCGCCCTATCCCTATCATCAAAATTTCGATTTTTAGTGATTCAGTTAAATAAGACATTTTCACCAATTTGAAATAACACTTCGTTTCAAACTCTGAATACAGCATACAAACTAAATTACTCTTTGCGGCCGTGTAAAAACACTAGCAAAAAATAACAAATTCATTTGTGGCAAAATATTATGCTTGTAGCTTTTCATGGGACAATATTCAATTTGTACGCTTTACATTCCAAAATCTGCAAACAATTTTTGAGTACGAAATTCCATAAAACATATAGATTTAACCAGAAAACTACATCTTAACGTATGCAACCCTAGGAACATATCAAAAAAGACATTGATCAGTAAGGTCGTTAGATGCCCCCGATTTTGATACCAGCTCTGTACAATGACGTTAGTGACAACAAAAGAGTTGCATTTAGAAAAACTGTCGAGGTTGTTTCAGCCAACTCTGAAGGGCTGTGTTTTCACTCTGTCCAAATGTAGGTAAATACATTGAACACTTGCTCTCTCTTGGAATTTTTTGCACCATCTTAACCACCTCGCTAGGAACTATCAATTTCCCGTCTCCAAACATATATACAGGCCAAATCGCTCATGTTTAATGAGAATAAATGCAGCAAGTCTACTAGTCATGGCAACGTACGCTTAAGCAATGAGGACAGTGAGTGAGACGGTGTTTTTGAATGACACAAGCAACATGTATGTACATTCATTTTTATCACATTTTTACTCCTGTCTTTTTACCTCATATGTCATCTTCCGTCAACAACATTACGGATTACGAATTCGGCTCTGCGTTACAGCTTGTTACAGCTGTCGGAACCTGTTACATCAATGGTCATCTATGAAGATTACGTCACCTGTTAACTATTTTATATTCAAATTTCTTTTTTTTTCTTTTCAAATTTCGTTACTATAATGTATAAGGATAACCGTTTAAACGACACGAAGGGGGAGGGGACTTTTGACTAGTAGTATATATTTTCAGCTTGATACACTGGGAGGCACTGTTTTTTGGGGGCATTTTTTTTTTGTTCTTCAGTACCTATATTTACTTTTTTTATTTCATAATAACATTTTATAAATATGACTTCTACAGAGTTCCGTTATCGCAAACTCGATAGGCGTTAAGCGGCAAGGAAGCAATTTAGATTTCGTTCATTGTTTGAGTGGAGAAGCCGTTGTTTTTAAACTGCGTGTAAACCGTTTTATCTACATTATCTGACGCACATTCGTTGTGTTTTTATGTAAATCAGCGAATCAAGGTAGACGCGGAAACGTTCACAGAGGATAAAACACGGAAATGTGACGGAGCAATAAAAATATAAAAATTATCTCTAAAAACAGTTGTACAAACGTTTCGAGTCGAACAAAGGGCCCTCATAATTTTCGTTTCCGCCCGTTGTGTTCCGCAAAAAGTTATCTGGGACTCGCGCACTAATGGAGATGAGATTTGAAAAAAGCATAATAAAATGTTCATCCATCTACGGGCGCCATCTGAAAGCGATTATCTCTTTCGGAATCATTTTTCATTTGAAGACATTCGCGGACTTTCTGAAATTCAGGGCGCGCGTTTCACTTTTTAAATTCAATTCTCGTACACGGCGCGCATTTCATATTTCTGTTTAAAATCGCAACTGGGGCCGGAGCCGATTCGATTTAAGAAGAGAGCCTGTTTATTCGGCAATCCAGTTTACCGCTACATTGCTTTTTCTTTTATTTTTACATTGCTGCGTAGCTAGAAGCGTGGAATGAGCGATTTAAAACAAATTATAGCTTCTACTGGAGAATATTTTTTTTATTTAAAGAAAGTTCTAGTGTAGAAATAAATACTAATCAGGAAAACTATACGGATTTGCATTACAACTGCAGCACTCAGTATCAGTAATTAAGCAATTTATTTAATGGAAATTTTCATGTAAGATCTATATTAAATGACAAATAAACAGCAGTTAATAAATATTCAGTAAAGAGTTACACCATCATGATTGATTATTAGGGCCCGGAAAGTGTGCCATAACACAGAGTCGGCACTATACAACTCTATGATTAAAGTGTAAACCGTATTTTTAAGAGTGTGTTTCTTGCCCGTGTATACGTACGCCACTGACCGAACCTGATAACGCACTAGTATCTCAGTCCCATGCGGGAGGACAGGATACGCAATGCAGTCTGGCCATATCTCAGGTCGAATATTCCGGTGCCGGCAAGCCGACGGTTAATATTCTACATTACGTCGAATAAAATGCCGAGCTCAAATTAATTTTATGTCTCGTGAGTTCGTGTAGTGCATTTACATATTATCTGATTTTGTGCGGATTTTTGCAATAATGGTTGCTCTGCATTTTGCACAGTCGTTGCCGTTGTAGTCGTTACCATGTGAATAGACTGGAAAAGTTGACTGAAAATTACGACAATGTTAAAATAGACGGATCGGATATTTTATATAGTCCTTGCAATCGTCGATATATATTTCGTAGTCCTCAAGACTGTGAAAGACATTTAGAATCGAATATCCATCAACTAAATATAACTGGCACTGTTAGAACAGGGGTATTTTGGTTTGATATGAGCATAATGTTTTGCGCGTGTAACCTTTCATGGAACATAGTGGACAATGTTCGCTTTATACGTTTTTTTTCCCACATCTGCATCCGATTTTCGATTGCCTAGTAGCCACACATTCCATAATTCATATTTACAGAAGACATATTAACGTCTAATGGGGAATATCAAAGAAGACATACGCAATAAACTTCTGTGGCTGACAATGAACGAAACAACAGATTTTTGCGGTAATAACGTTGTTAATGTTCTGATACGAATTTTGATAACTAGTATTATAGCCCACAATATTGAGTTTGCAATACCTAGTAAACGGGTATTGCAAATAACCGCTAAAAGTATAGTAATAGTAACAACACGTGCATTGTCCTCTTTAGATGTAAAAAGTAATAATGTACTGATGTTAATGACAACAAACAACTGTTAATGATACAAACAACTGTGCGAAATTCGTGAAAATAATACGCGTGGTGTGTCGTCCTATGTTCATGTGAACTATTTTGATTTTGCACCTTTAACTCCAGCAGATGTGGAACGATAATTATAATTTTCCTTCTACAACCACATGTACAGGCCAAATCACGCACGTTTAACCAAAAGAAATGCAGACAGACTACTGGTTGGTATGTACATTATTAACACATTTTTATTCCTGTATTTTTGGTCTCTCATATGTCCTTCCATCAATGACATGACGGATTACGAGTTGACTCTGCTCTCTGGCACACTTTTCCGACCCTATTGATTATATACTAATTTAATCCATGACTCGGAACATGCAGGCCATGGAAGCACATGTACAGGACTTTTCCAAAAACTGTATCGAATATCTGGTCGTCTGAGGGCTGGCATTATCTTGTTGAAAAATTGTTTAAATCAACCTCCTAAAATATAGGACTGTAACAGGTTCTAAGGAAGGATAGGATTTTAATGTTAAATAAAACAATAAAGGTTTGACATATCAACTTAATTCTCGATTTATTTTGAAGCTTGGATAATGCAGTTATGTTCGGAATAAGATATCGGTCAAACCACCACGGCTTCGTTGACACTGATGCACCCGATCTCTCCAATTTCTGATCACTCTGTGTAATAATTCCGGCTGTATTTCCTCAATAACTTGACGAATATTCTCTTCTAAGTGTCTGTCGGTTGTTGGCATAGACTTGTGCTTTCACATAGCCCTAAAGAAAATAATCTAGGGGTGTCAAATCACGGGACCTTGGCGGCCAATTCACAAATCCTCGTCGTGATTTGTCCAATCACCAAACCTTTCCCTCAGCAAAGCGAGCGTAGCATCAGCTGTATGGCACGTAGCGCCATCTTGTTGGAACCACATCTCTTCAATATTGATGTTCTCAAGTTCTGGCCATAGAAATTCGAGTAACATGGTCCTATAGCGGTCGCCATTCACGGTTACGGCTGTTCCATCCTAATTTCGGAAAAAATAAGGTCTGATGACGCCCCCATGCCATAAACCGCACCACACAGTGAGTTTTTTTGGAATGCAACGGAACTCCATGTAACACTTCTGGGTTATCTCACACCAATAACAGCAATTTTGCTTATTCACAAAACCATTCAACCAAAAATGTGCCTCGTCTGGAAAGATGCTTTTTTGTCCAAAATCAGGATCATGCTCCAAGTGCTCAAGGGCCCAGTCAGCAAACTCTCGACGTAATCTGTAATCCGGTGGCTTTAGTTTTTGAGTAAATACGACTTTATAAGGATGCAACCCCAGATCCTTACGCAATATTCTCCACGTTGACGTCTGAGAAAGGCCCAGTTGTTGCGGTCGTCGTGAAATCCACAAATTTGGCTCATCGACAACACTGGCCGCTGCAGCTGCAATGTTCTCCTCACTTTGCACGTTTCGTCGTCTCTTTGTTATCTTATTGTCTGGTAAAGTTAACTCATATTCAAACTTTTCCACCGTGCCCAATTCTCGAGTGAATAAACGTTGAGTACCCACAACTGAGCTACCGCTTTGGTAATATTTTTTTATTACTTCCAACCGATCGAGAGGAGTCAAACGCTGCATCATGAAACTGCACACTATACTAAATATAGTAACACCTGGAAATAAAAAAATATATATATAATATTAGGAACCGAAAAATCTCTATTTAAAAAACTCCTATCACCCATATTGAAAGACCCTTTACTTGGCTGCATTTAAATTTCCCTGAAGGTGACCTACTATAAAAACATAGTGCACCCCCAACGATCACTCCACCGGGAAGGGCGGTATGGCATCAACAGCCAGTTGTAAATTCCTCCGTTCTCCACGGAAATGTCTCACCCTTCTGTTCTATAATGAGCCCACAAACAGAATCGAGTCTCGTCATTAAAGACCACATAGTACCATTTCCGTATCTAGTGCATTCGTTCATTCACCATTCCAGCCCGCACGCACGATGATTAGAGTAAGGGATAGGAATATAAATGCTCTGTAAGAATGAAGTCCATATGATATCCATTTTGTTCGTCAATATATGGACGCTATAAACACTTTTCATTCTAAAGTTTCTCTCGAAAGATTTACCACAGCTCGTGTTGTGGAAAATTTATATCTTGCCAACATTCTCAGGTTCGTTACGACCTGTAGTCCTCTTAGAACATTCTTATCCTCGGTGACGCCCATGAACACCTTCTTCAGACCACCTGACCTAACATCTTAAAACATATTTCACGTTACGGTCTATGCGGTTGGCAATTTCCTTAAGAGAAAATCCAGCCTCCCCCATACCAACAATCTGGCCATAATCAAAATCACTTATTTGACTTTGATATTGATATTTGAAATTTTATGCATAGCAAATAATGTTTAGTATAGAAAAAAAAAGCAGGGCTGATGACAATTGATTGCTAGTTTTATATATAAATACACCTGGGTTACTGAATTATTGGGTTTAAGGGTGTGGGGTTACAGAGCCAGTTGACTCTGGGTTTTTGTTAGACTTAGAAGCCAATGTCATGTCAAAATAAAACACAAATAAAATCGTTGGCTTTGCGACAGTACTACCGAAATAAGTAGCTTTGCAGTCTAGAACCAAATGAGGTCTGTCGATTGGAAGGAACAAAATCTCCTATGCATCCAAATGTTCCGGTCCATTCTCGAATGCACGATCTATATTTCAGTAATTACATAATAGCTGAAAATAACTAGTTACCGAGCACTTCAACCGCTTGGAGCGTGTGCGAATATGTGTGCAAGAGTTATTCTTAGAAGTCTACTGATGCTAGATGGAAGATCTCTATGCGGAAAAGGAAGGTATCCTTTATGACCCAAAAATTGTAGATTTAATCTAAAATTATTTGGGTGTTATATCAGAATTATGTATTAAAGAAACTTTAAACACATATAACTTAAAACAACATTTTACGTTAAAATCTATTGGTGCGATCGGGCTGAAACATTCCACACATCTTCAGACCATTCGTGGCTATTACGTAAACAGAAATAAAGTTAATTCATTGACAAATTCATAAAACAAATTGGAAAAGTTTTAGTTAAAAGGAGTTGTGGAAGACATCGATCTCATTTCATATTCAGACATACAGTTTAGTAAATTTCAGGATGTTAACTTTACCTTAGTTCTGACCAGCCAGATTTAAATGACAAAAGAGTGAAATGGGATAGATATTACCTGTCCTGTAAGTCCTGAAACTCCTTAAACCTCTACATAAGAAAAAACGGGTAAAAAATCGAATATGCTAGAATCTCCTTTAAACAAAGGGTTACAATTCATGTAGCATTTATAACAAAAAATTAAAACCATTATTTTTTTAATTATGTGTATCGTATACGTTTCTTGAAGCCGTTTGGCCTGCTCTTTATGGATGAATCATTAAAAATATGTTGCTAACTCTTCATCAAAAAATTGGTAGCATTTTAATAGCAAATAAGTTAGTAACCTACTCCATCGTATAATATATCTTTACCATTCCAAACAAGATGCAAAAATGCGGCACGCCACACTTTTTGTTTATTTTTGTTATGTCAACAATATCGCTTCATACGTTTCCGTTGAAAAAGGTATTGGTTACAGTAAACAAATGTATTACCAAAATCATATCTGAGTTTAAAAAAAACATGATTTCAGGATTTAACTGAAATTTTTATATGATCTTTTTCTCCTAATCCAGATGAAGCTTAAGTGTTTTATTAAAATACTTTAAGCTCTTCATATGAGTTTAGCATTAAAGTAGGTATACCAGTAACTAAACAAGAAACGATGTAAAGAGGAAATATTGGAGCGACACGTGTCGAAAATTCCACCAGTGAGCTTCTTTAACAAAATTAATCTTGACTGAAGTGCCACGAAACTTTTGTATTAATTACTTTATACACTAAGCGCCGTAATGGAAATTCCTAGAGGTACGCATTCTACCTCACCCATACCGAAATTAAGACGACGCGATATTCTCTAGACGGTTTATATATAAAGTAAACCTGATACAAGAAATTTGTAATACTAGTAGTTAATGCGCATTTAGTGTTTGTCAACCAGTGCCTGTAAAATTAAAGTGGATTTGTATTTATAGATTTATTATATGAAATAATCTTTTTTGTATTGCATGGTTTAAATGACAAGTTAAATTACTGCTAAGGGGGATATAAACATTTTTCTATACAGTTAAATGGATCTCAGTCAATTATTATTTGTCTTCTAATCATTTCACTTCATTCGTCTCTCGTTCTCAAACAATTTCGCGCCATAGTTTATTGAAAAGACTTGAAACACGTTATTCATTTTCTTAGAAAAAATTGCAACGGCACAGACAAATAAATTGAACTACACAGAACTAACTTAATAACCTACATTGAACAAATTACAAATACTCTTTGGTGTAATTAAAAGAAATATATAAATTCACACACACCTATTATGCTTTTTTACTAATTAATATTCACAGTTTGAATGGGACAATAAAGGGTTTTTTCCTTCGTAACCGTTGCATATTTAAAAAAAATAGAAAGGAGTAAAATGTGCAATAAACCTGTGCTATACAGTTTTTATAATATTTTTATAATGGCACAAAAATGAATAGAGGTTGCTTGTTTCAACCCCATATAGTTATAGACTTCTTATATTATTCCATTATTGAGATGAAACATTAAAAATGTATTTCTGGCTCGCCTTGTCTGTGCGAATAACTTTGCAGAGAAGGTTCTAATCTAAAAAAGTTTATATGAAAGATCCCTTTTAATATCACCTGTAGAATGCACATTTTACACCCTGTAGATGAAAATAAATTGTGAATTTTTGTCATACGTTTTTTGTCAAAATGAGGGACAGCTGTTTAATTTTACTGAAAATCGTCAGCAGAGTATCTATTTAAAAACCAATGCCAAATGTATGGAAATCGTTCCATACACAGTCACTGAGGTACAAATAGAACCTTTGGAGGTGGAAACAAATTCGCACTTGAACACTTTTCCGCTTAACACTTTTTTGCGCTAAATGCGCGCATTTCACCAACCATGTTGGCATTATCAGGTTAAAATTAAAGATCAATCTAATTGTCTATCCTATTTGCACTAAAATTCCGGTAGCGTGTCAACGGCCCGTGAAACTTGGGATTCAGTAAACAGATATCTATTGTCCTTTTTTTTCCCCAGAAGAGGGGATTGTTGTGTATCATCCATTATCTTTGTTCATACTATTGTTAAAGTTAACAATTTCTGCACCTTTGAATCTATCTATCTACTGCCTGTTACATTTCTTATTAGTTTTAAGCCACTAACGTATACCAAACACTTTAATACTAGGAGTTATTGGCACAAACATGTTGGGTTTGTACCCTAAAAAAAATTTTAAATTAATAATGAATTGTCAGAAGGGTCTACGCACAGTTTTGTACTTTATTTTAGATGAGCTTGGTTGTTCAATATTTTGAATTTAATCAAAATTGATTTTTATGTTTTCCCAATAAACTTTTGTTCACAATCTTTACAACTTTCTTAGTTCATAAATTCCGAACATTTCGTTGTTATTTGTTTTGTCTTTTGAGGTCACCTCAAAGTTTTTTGTAATTTAATTTTTAAGGTGTTTACCGAAATCATGTTAAGGTTTTTTAAAAAGATACTAAAGATCCACGGACGAATTTGTTTTAAATCTTGATCGTCTCTCCTAAAAGTCTTGGAATTGTACAGATTTTTGTTAAACGTATATTGTTTTATAGATTTTTCCGTTAATGTGTATTATTTAACAAAAATATTGGTCAAACAAAAAGAAATCAATTTTAAGTAGTTTCCAAGAACATGAGGAGATTTAGTTCATATAAAACATAACAGAACAGAATAATCTTATGCAGCCAACAATACCAAAGGATTACACCTAATTTAGAAACACCTTGTATATTTTGGTTCAATTGAAAAATATATAAAAACGAAGTGGTTTTGAGCCGAACAATGCTGATACTATTGATATTTTTTGAGATGAATTAAGCGATATGCAAATAATATAATTAGCCACCCCTTCCTCGACTCAGATCCCTTAGAGGACCTCTGGGGTACTCTTCGGAGTAATTATAGGGTGAGTATTTAATATATATTATTATTATATCACAACATAGTGGGACCACTTAAAAACTGGTTTAAAAGGCAATTAACGTCACATGCTACCTATTCCGGTAGCATTAGATGTATATAAGTAAAGTGACATAAATTTTATCGGATAATTTAAAATAATGACAACCCATAAACTAGATAAAGCAACACAGACTGGTATCTGCTGGAATAAATTATGCGTGAGACAGAAATTGTGTTATATTTTACTAAGTGCTATACAAAATTAAACCTATATTTTGTACACGGGGTAAGGCCACTGACGGTGTACTCTGAATGAGTGCACTAAAAGAAAGTAAATATTATCTGGCAGCCCTACACTTTTTGGTAGTAGCAACGGGGCATTTATAGTTGATGCAAAAAATATTCTCTAATAAGTGCGTTTTATTCCGGTTAACTTGCGAGCAAGAGCTGGCGTGAACTCAAATGTAATTTGCCAAGATAAACTGAACTTAGAGATTCACAGCTAGGGAATAATTTTGCATCTGAATAGATAAGAACTAACTCTAAGAAACTGTTGTAGCAGACATTTGTGTTTGGGAACCGTGATGGTATTAATACGAGGAAAATGTTGCAGTATCATTTAGTAATCATTTTTCTAAAGAGAATCATTTCCATTCACTGTTATGTCAACAGAAGTCATAGATCCGGATTTCGACCTCATTAGGTCTCATCAATATGATATATTTGATGACGAACAACAATGAACGAGAGCCTCGACTTATTTGTTTGCCTGGAGAATACAGCGGTTACATATACAGACTACCCTATAGTGTGTATAAATATAACTGGACATGTTCCAGTGGGTCTGAGAAAGTCAACAACTACTAGATGTCATTCCTGACAATACATTACTAATGGTAGATCTGTTAAGCTAATGTGAAATGAGAATAGCACTGTTACACGTCATAAAAAATCATAGATCCAGATTTAGACCTAATTAGGTCTCATCAGTATAATATATCTGACGACGAACAACAATGAACGAGAGCCTCGACTTATTTTGTAGCCAGGAGAGTTATTTTTAGTTGTTGTTATTGTAGTGGGAGTGTGTATAGAGTAGTGGGAGTTATTTTTATTACACTTTAGCTTAACGAACCTATTTAGTGGTGTGCTGCCACGAATGACATGTAGTGGTTGCTGACCTTGTCAGACCCACTGGAACACGTCGAGTTCTATTTTATCTATGCACACGAGAGGGCAGTCCCAAAATGTATACCGCTTCATTTTTCTAATAATTATAGCTTCAATTACACAGGTTTACAAAAAAAAAATGTTCTGTCTGCAATCAGACCCATCATTTCCTATTTATATTGATGCACTGAAACAAAATTTGGCAAAAAAAATTCTTTAATTATTTTTTATGACATTTATATTGTTTTTTGGGTCGCTGATCACGAATCTGAAGTCAATAACAAATTTAAACTTAATGACAGCTGTCAAGAAGCTGTCAAATTTCCTAAAAAAGTAAAAAGTTGATATTAAATGCATATTCCTACGTTTTTTAGGTCGCTAAATACAAATCCGAAGTAAAAAATGAATTTTGAATTAATGCCAGCGTTAGCAAGCTGTCAAAATATCAGAGATGTATGATACTTCAGGGGTATATAAATAGGAGTAAACTGGACATCGTTCACACCGGCACAGGTAAATTTTTTATGATGCAGAGTATCGGATTCTCATTACTATTTTGTTGTAGATGTTGTTATATTTGTGAATGAGCTACTTAGAACTTTTTACTTAAGTATATCTATTTTGTTCTTTTTTCTTGTTTTGGTTTTTGTAACTGTTATGTATTTCGAGTATGAGTTTATGCAATTCTTTTTAGTCAACACAGAAAAATATTTTGAGTACCAGCTCCCTAATAAATTATGAAATATATTTGAGACAAGTAAATTAAGTAAAATACAATTTTTAATCTATTAGGGAGCTGGTATTCAAAATATTTTTCCGTGTTGACTATAAAGAATTGCATAAACTCATACTCGAAATATGTAACAGTTACAAAAACCAAAACAAGAATAAGAACAAAATAGATATAAATAAAAAGATTTAAGTAGCTCATTTACAAATATAACAATATCTATAACAAAATAGTAATGATCATCCGACACCCTGCATCATAAAAAAATTACCAGTGCCAGTGTGAACGATGTCCAGTTTACTCCAATTGATATACCCTTCAGGTATCATACAGCAAATAGACAAAGAGTCAGACAGACAGTCTGATACTTTGACAGCTTGCTAACGCTGTTATTAATTCAAAATTCATTTTTGACTTCGAATTTGTATTCAGCGACCTAAAAAACGTAGGAATATGCATTTAATATCAACTTTTTACTTTTTGGTAACATTATTAACAGCTGTCATTAAGTCGAAATCTATTCTTGACTACAGATTCGTGATCAGCGACCCAAAAAAACGAATATAAAGGTCATAAAAAATAAAGAAATGTTTTCAAAAAATCCTCTATAAGAGTTTATAGGGGTTATATGGGGGTGGAAAGAAAAATTGATGAGGTAGAATTTGTTTTGCCAAATTTGGTTTCAGTGCATCAAAATACATAGGAAATGATGGGTCTGATTGCAAAGACAGAACTTTTTTTTGTAGACCTATATTATTTGACAGCTTGTACGTTATTATCTGGATGGAAAGAAACAGTTTTTCTTTATAAAAAGTGATGATGAAAATATTGCTTAACCCAGGAAAATATACGGATTGTATAATTTCTCGTTGCATTAAATATCACGTTGTATTCATGCGTGCATGATCTGCCGGTGGCCATTCGAGCACGGGTAAATATAATATGAGAGGAGCTTTAGTCTAACGACATGGTGGCATTGATGCGTCAACTCTGTAGGGATTGAGGTGTGATCGCAAAAGCACTGAGTAATTGGTCTTATATGTAACTGATTTTGACACATGTTGTATGCATTTCTTTGCAGGTACACTAACTTCGCCGTATTTTCCACACACAGCGTTCTGGACAACTTTTCTGAACTCGAGGTGAACTAATTTGACGAATGTAATATCTATTACACGCTATCATTATTTTGACTAAATCCAAGTCTGTAGCAACATGCTGCAAAACAACTGTTTTTACGTGCCACGTCAGTACACTATCACCCACGGTACAACGAAGCTCACTGTTGTTAAAGGTCAGTTCCTGAAAATTGTTTATCCAACGCTCCACTGACATTTACATTCGACGTTTCGTGCACAAGAATGATGCATGGATCAGCGCAGTTTAACTAATACTAACAAGAAGTGTAAACTATGTTCGAGTTAACACATGCCGTAATGTGATAAGAGTGGGGCTCACAACATGGCAGACGGTTGTGTTCCGGAATATAATGGCGTTATTTGATTGAACTACGATTGTATTATGTACATATACAGTTTGTGTAAAGCCGACATCGGTCAGTTGTGAAAAAGGACAAATGCTATACTTCTCGTTCTAACAACAAGCACAGGTGGCCAGAGGGCTGGTCTTATTCCTTCACTAATTCCGATGCGTATGCGGTTGCTTCTTCTCTATCTCACTTCTGTTTGTCCTTTTTCACAACTGGCCGATGTCGGCTTTACACAAACTGTATACAGAGTTGATATGTACTTTTTTAATATTGCACATGTAATAGTATTCCAGTCGCGTTAAGACCGATCCTGGAACATATTATTAACCTACGGGCTCTATTCATTTCTATGTAATTATGAGAAAATTATTATATTAAGACTGTTTTACACATACCAATTTATTGCACAATAAATTGTAGAATTTATTTTTCAATAAATTGTCCAATTTTTAGAGAAAAAAATTTTAAATTGGGAAATTTTGAGTATTTATTTTTATTTGTAATAGTTGTTTTATTAGTAACTGATTACACTGCAATATATTTGTAACAATTTATTTGTCAATTTCAACACTGCCAACTCTCAATGACTAAATCCTAAGAGTTATCATAGGTTTGTTCCTAAGAGAAACCGCTTATTATGTTGGTACCAATCGCTTTTTAGGTTGGTACAACGAAATAAATGTAAAAAGTTACTAAAAATCCCTAAAATTGGTCAATAAATTAGAGCAAGTTCTAATTTCTACAATTTATTGTGGACATTAAATTGGACGCAATTTCTGTTTTACACGTATTCCAATAAATTGAAGGTCAACTTGTACAATTTATTGTGAGAAAAATTGGTGTGTGTAAAACAGTCATTAAATAGGTACATCTATATTTTTAAAACCTCCCCTCTCTCCTACATGAAATCAAGAAATCCATTTTCTGCCAGGCTTAACACCACAGCTTATGCAAATTACAGCCTTTTGTTCAGTCAATTGCCGGAGGATATTGTTAACTGTACAAATAAAATAATATTGTAATTTCACCCAGAGGTACACCCCAAAATTAGTTCACTAAATTATTTCTTAATTAAATAGGGTAATTCCGTTTTAATTAACTTTGTATGTTTTAGCATTGTAGGCTAACCTCAGAAACTTACATATAAAATTAATTAGTTCCTTTTTTTAAACAATCTGTTTTAAGATGTTGGATTTTTTAATTCTCAAGTAATTTTCCACCTGCTTCCTGTGCGTATTTTAGATAGTCACACAATTTTTATCAAAGAATAATTTATTTACTACATCTTCAATTAATAAAATGTGGCTGTTTGTATTTATGAACTTTTTATATAAATTTTATTTAAAGATTTGTGTTTATGTTTAAAAATGGCATTAACATAAGGTTATTGTAAAAAGTGAAATAACAAAGAGCCAAGCTACATTGAAGAGGTATAGACACCAAAACGCGTCTGTAGATATTTCTGAAACTTTCAGTCGTAGGGTGATCCTACTTTTGTAAATAAATGGTTTTCATACATTTACTTGATATACTATATCAAATAAATATATTTCATATATTGTACTATTCTCGCACAAGATAAAATTAAACATTAAAAAATTTGCCTTATTGCAATTATACTGAACATAATATGCGTTTTTCATGAAATTTAACATTAAGCGTTGTATATACCAGGATAAATAATAGTTTTTATAGTTTAATACGTTTAATATAGTAAAAGGGCGATAATGGCTAGAGGTTGACGACGCGGTAGCAGTGACGTCGAAGACAGGGTCGGCTTAGGGAATTATGCAAGCGTTCCTATACAAAACATAGTTGAGTTTTTACGAGATAGGGTGAGTTTTGACCGGTGGAGGGGTTGGTGAGGGTCGGAAATCATATTCAACACCACCACCGTGCTCAGCATCCTCGAAAACAGGGGAAAATACATTTTTTACAAGGAAATGATGTAGGCGGGCGTGGTTTTTTGTCCGTTTTAGGGGGTTGCGCAATCCCAAAGAGACATTCTGACACCGGCATAGTGTTCAGCATCCTCGAAAACTGGGGGAGGAGGTACTCTCGATCCGGGTAAATCGAGATCATTTTTTCAGGGTTTGTGCCGATTCACAGACGCCACTAAAAGTAATTCACAACTTTATTTTCCGTTCCTAAACTTTTTTTACCAAAGGTTTTTTTTTCAGTAAAGGCATTTAACCAAACCAAAGTAAACAATTAATTTCCCAAAATCGCGGTAATTTCACGTTTAATCTTTATTTATTCAGCGTCTGAGGCAATTCTATTAAAATACTCGCTTAACAAGACAAGAATTTCGCCGAGTTGTTTTGGAAGCCCCGATAAACTTTCCCATAATTCGTCGTGCGACTCCATTACTGCAGCAGCTAGCGGAAGTTACAACTTAATCCTGCAATCCCGATAAGAACTGCAGTAGTCCAGAGTTTAAAAACAATTGCAGATGTTCTGCATAACTCCCACAGGGAGGATTTGTTGGCGATTATTTCTTTAACTAGTCCGATATGAGGTAAGGGAAAAACTTATGTATCTATTTGAATGTGAAAGTAGTAAATATATTATGTGGAACAATCTTATTTGTTTGGATAGCGAGACAGAAAAATCCAAAGCATACGAAATGAAAGAAAGAATCACTATTTCCCTAGGTACACATTTTCTAGATTTCTTTTTTTTAGCTCAAGACGAGACTTTTTGAACCAATACGTATATGTGAAAGAGGGGTATTTGATTTCCTCTACATAAAATATACTATACAAAAATCATACATTTTTCATTTTTTTTTTCACATAGAGACGATTCAACTTCCTCAATCACCAGATAAAATAAGCTAAAAATATTCTAAGTAAGCTTCAAGCTGTTTTTTTCATTGGGTTGCTAAAATACCTGGAAATGATGGTGGAAACATAACAAAGACTTAAACTAGGACATATAATTATTGAATAATATTAGTAATAATAATGGTCTTTATTCCTTTTAAATAAAGATCAAATTCTTTACAGGAAAGGTTCTGTATATTTACAAAACAGTAATACTTAGAACTATGGATTTATAAAATAAAATAAAAAAGATGAATATCAAAAGAAATATTAACTTTTTAAATTGAAACATAGGAGCTTGTAAGTAACCTATTATACTTGGTGTGTAAATCAAGTAATCATACTGGTAACGTAGCGCCCGATCTAGCAAGAATACAAGTTAACATATAATGCACATTCAGTACAAGTTTGAATGCGTGACGTTTTAAAAATGAATGACATTAATTTTGAGCCATAGTGTGCTATCAGGTTTTGCAAATACATGTGCAAAACTTCAACACGCCTACGGAAACAGTGTTTTTTCAAGTGCCCAGTTTTTTTCAGTAGTTTAAGGTATTCTCAGAAGGAAGAGAGTCGATTGAACATGAACCACGTAGTGGCGGAAGGCCTTCCTCTTCAAGAACAGATGAAAATCTCGATGAATACGGGATCTTGTGCAATTTGATCGTCGGTTGACGACAAGAGTGATCGGGGAAGAGTAAAATTTTGATCACACCACTGTTCATCAGATTTTGACTAACGAATTTGGGATGAGAAAAATTTGAGCAAAAATGGTTCCAAAAAACCTTTTTGCAGGAACAAAAATACATCAGGAGAGAAAGGTGTCTTAACTTTTTAGAATCGATTGAAAATGATTTATGGAACGTATTATTACTGGTGATGAGACTTGGGTGTTTGAGTACGACCCGGAAATCAAGCGCCAAAGCATGGAATGGTAAACTTCAAGTTCTCCAAGATCCAAAAAAGCAAGAATGGGCATGTCGAAGATCAAATGCATGCTGAATTGCTTTTTTGGTAGCCAGGGAATTGTCCCCAAAGAGTTTGTGTCTCCAGGCCTAACAATAAATTGACATTTTTAAAGAGAAGTTCTGGAAAAACTTCGAAAAAGGGCCATGCCTGTGAGACTAAACATCAAGAACAACTGGATGTTGCATCATGACAATGCGCCTTGTCACACAGCTAGTAAACCAGTTTTTAGCCAGTAAAAACATTCATGTGGCTCTTTAGCCTCCTTATTCGCTTGATGTGAGTCCATGTGACATTTTTTCTCTTCCCGATATTGAAAAATCACCTCAAGGGACGTCATTTTGGGACCATAGAAAACATTCAAACGGCTGTAATCGACCAGATGAAGGCTATTCCAGTATATGAGTTCCAGCACTGCTATGAGAAATGGTAGAACCATCACCAGCGCTGTGTGGCTTCCCAAGGAAGTTATTTTGAAACAAACAATACTAAATTGTTATTATTATATTATTATATTCTATTCGAGTAAAAAAAATTAAAAACAAATCATTACTTAATTTCCACACCTCGTATTTTATAATTATAATTCTGTAGCAATAGAGTATATAGTAGATAAATATAGCAAAAAAGAATTAAAAAAAAACTATTCATTCAAAATAAATGACTTGTGGTGTAATATGGTCAAGTAAATCGACAAAAGAGTCAATATTGTTTATTAGTAGGTACCTTTAGTTCAGGGGCTTTTATTTCATTATAAATGGGACATTCAAGTAGATATGTTCTACTGTTTAGTCTATATAAATTTCAAAGAGTAAAAATTTCAGAAATTATTATTATATAATATAATTACTATTAATAATTTTAGTATGATATGTATAATTAGATCTATTACTTCCACATCTGTTACGTTCAAATTTTACATTGTTATTATTTAATTTCATTTAGTGGTCATATATGTGTTACCTTCTTTTTTTGCATTAAATCTTGGAATTGATATATTTATGCATGGGTAGATCTGAGCGTTGTAAAATTTAATTTTTGAGTGTCTAGGTTATAGCAGATCGAATTTTATTGATTTAATATCCCGTAGGATAGCATAGTCACTTTACCTGGTATATGTATTGTATTTGTCGAGCAACTATAAATTCCAAATTTTATTCTATATTGGGCGAAATGAAATAACCTGTTGATTTATTTACTTACCTACTTACTTTGTCGAATTGTAACTTGACCTTTGCTTTGATCGTACTTCGAGGTGCAACAATGTGCCCAATGTGTATTACCACATTTTGAAATTAAATTTTACGTCCGTACTGCAAATCTCACTAGTGCCGTTTGCAAATTCGATTTTAATTGAACTGTGTTAGATTATTTCGATCTGTTTCGATCGTCTGTTTTTACCGAAAGGAAAGGTAACACTATTTATAGATAAAATAAGCATTTTAATTTTAGTTTTAGTTATTAATGACAGCTTAAACACTGTTTGATTTAATTGTTTTGGAAATTGTTTTCTTCATCATCTACACTTCTAATGTGAAACGACCTCAGCTTGCGTAATCGTCTGGCAATTGTTCCGTAGTCAACGGTTCCTTCCCAAAGCTTTCCCTTCGTGGCTCTTCGCTAGGAAAATGACGCTAAGCTTGGAGGTCCAATATTTTCACCGAATGTCTTGTGTTTTCTTGCTCATCCAAATAGATGTATCTACAAGTATACTAGAATATTATTGAGTAATTTCTTCACCGGTTAGATTGTATTTTTTGTTTTGGTAAGAAATTAATTTCTTCGTGAAGATAAACATAACCTCAAATTGTGTACCGTCCTTGGATGAACCCCAGCAAAATAGTACCTGCAAACATGCCTGCATTGCTGAAACTGTGTTATACACGATAAATAAAGAAACGGTGGTTGAGCTCTGTATGCTCAGCGTGCACAGAAAGTTGGTGCAACATGATTTTTTTCTGAAAAAGTTCTGTCAGTATTCTCAGGAGATAAAAGAAAACTGTGTTTGGTTTAATACAATAAATTTCAAACTCTTAAGTAAGTTTTTATCCATGTACGTGGCAACGTTAAAATTTTAATACTTTACTCGTATTTCCTCATTTTATGTCCGACGCTAAAAAATTTTGTTCTTGTACAAAAAAGTATAAAACATAAGGTGAAAAACCATACTTCACTTTTTACTATTAATGCTATTACGTTAACCCCAGATGGTCCCTTTTTATTGTAACAAAAAAGGAATATAATTATTTAGTCTCAAAATGGATTTTTGAAATTTGAAGAATTTTTTGAAATTTGAAAAATTAAACATTTTGAAATTTTGCCCCCCCCCCCCTGCATAAAAACCTGGCCACGCCCTTGCCTGCAAACCATGTTTGGTAAAACTTAAATATAAAATCTATAAACCCCAGACAAATTCAGAAGTAAAATAAAATATTCGTTCATAGGAAAGGCATTTTACCATTACAAAGACTTTTTTAAATGTAATATTATTATTATTTGTTAAACATATTTTAATTATAGAGGTATTATTGTTGTGATTATTATTGTGAGTGTTGTGACTATTATTGTTAATGTTTGTTTTAATATTTATTGTTTGTTATTTACACTACCTACATGTTTCCTTCTATTGCGTAATTTTAATGATCTGTTTTAGACCTGTGTAAGCACTATGATTTGTGAACACCAAAGTACCAAATTATTATATGTACTTCAAGTACGAAATGTTTTTCTGAGTTCTGAAAATTTGGACTTAAGCCAATAAGCCTACGACAATAATAATTATCGTAGGCCTACGATAACCTACGACAAAAATATTTTCAAGATGGTTGCACTTCCGGTTAAACCGGAAGTCGGCATCAACTTATTTCAAATAGAATGGTGCATTTTTTTATTGAAAATTTACTTTCTACACATTATTTTAGGTTCACTTTCTTGAGGTTTCCCTATATCTATATTTTAGTGAAAAAAATAAATGACAGCTACAGATGATTTCAAGTGTTATGCTGCTAATGACCAAAATCCGGATTATCTCAAAAACGGCAAAAGATAGATATAGGGAAACCTCAACAAAGTCAACCTGAAATACTGTGTAGAATTCCAAATTTGCAATAAAAAAGGCACTATTCCATTTAAAATAAGGAAGTAAGTGGTGACATCCACTATAACCGGAAGTGCAGCCATCTTGGAATTTTCAAAACACATAGTTTTCTCCGACGAAGCTACGTTATGCTTAAACTACTCGATTAATAGGCAAAATTGCACCTGAAAATCCACACTGGATGATGGAAGGGCACACGCAATTTCCACAAAAGGTCAACGTGTGGGATGGAGTTAATATATAAGTTAATAAGTAATTCCATCATATGGCCGGTTTTTATTGCTATTAGGTGTAATTTGGTGTAAGATGCACTAGATTGTAAATATTTGCAATTACTTTATTATTTGCAATTCAATCATCAGAACGTAATACCCGCAATTGTTGCTTTCTATTCAAATGTAGAACCTCTCTTGCCAAATAACGTCGTATGGTTCCAGAAGAATGGTCCAGGTCCACATTATTCTCTAACTGTTCGTAATTATCTCTCTATCACCACTTTTTCAAACAAATGGATTGATAGGCGAGCAATTGAATGACCAGCAAAATATCCAGACCTAACTCCACTTCATTACTTCCTGTGAGGTCATCTCAAATTCAAAGTTTATCTGAACCGACCTAATAATATTGAAGATTGAAGATCAGAATTGCCGAGGAAGGCAGGCAAATCACTCCCCCAGGTATTAAACAATGAATTCGAATATCATCTTTTTCATTGTACGCATGTCAATGGTCGACAGTTTGAATGATCCGTTTGATTATCTTTTCACTGGTTAGTAATTTTTGATGTACGTAGTTAAGAAGTTACTAAAGTGAATACATTGACAAATGCAAATGAACATAAATACATTGTAAAAAATGCACAAGAAAGTAACCTACCTCAAAGGTCATTGTTTCTTGTGCAGAAAAACATCCCATTTCAAAAGGCATTCTCAAATATAGGGGCTTTTACTTGAAAAAAAAAACACAGGAGTTGACTTCATATTTGCGACAATGGTGTGCATCATAAAAATAAGTTTGAGGCGTTGCCTGGTTTTGTTTTGCTCGCACTGTAATGTTTTTATTGAATTTTTTTCCAACCTTTACCAGGAAACTTTTTTTCCTGACTTTGACAGACTCTGTATAGCGTCATTATTAAGTCAAAATCAGTCAATGTGGTTATAAAATTAGATACGTACTCTTAGTTGTAAAAATGAGTTTGATCTGTCCAATTACTATTCTATTCAATATTTCAGAAGAAAAAGAAAGGTAAGGCTGCAGTGGAATTATAGATGAGCTGGCCTGTACAAAAGCGCAAGGATGAGTTATCCATTAATCCTACATAAATTATAAAATAAACTTGCCCTATATTTTGTCTTAATGAAGGAACTCGTCCTTCTTCGGAACGAACTGAATCCTCGCTAACAGCAATTATTCTCCTCAAAGAAAACGCTTATCCTACAGAAACGTTGTCCTTTATTTTCACCTGATATAAATTTGTATCTACAAAATTATTATTCCCGGAATATTAACCAGCGTAATAAAATTTTAATTATGCAGACGTCATGGTGTTACAGAATGCAATTAAAATGGAAAGTCGTTATTTCATTTTATTTCGGTTAAGCGTACTAGAACCGAGTGTAGGGTACGATTCTAATTTAAATAACGTTATTTAAATTTCTCTTGATTTCGTTAGCATTTACGGAATTTGTTTTGGTTATTTGGGAGCTTTTTTTTTGTGACGAAGATAAAAGGTTATTATAAAGACAGTGATATATTTTAAGTTCTTATACAGCTTTAGGAATTTATTGAAATAATTGCAAAAAGTAATTGGAATCTAATTGCCACAGCAATAGAATTTTAGGATCTATGGAAAAAAAGTTTGGTTATAACAGCTACAAAAACAAACAACAAAACATTCAGATACAGCTGTTGTAAAGTCTCACGGACGAAATGTTGGGATGAAATAAAAATTGAAATTACGATAACGTTTACAGATCTCAAAATGTAAAGAAAACCACTAATATAAAAAGACTGTATTTATTCGGTTAATGTTTAAAAAAAAAATTTTTCGCAAATATTTTGCAAGCCTTTTCCAGGATCTTCCCGGAGGCCTTCTTCTGTGTCTTCCCTGAAAAAGTCTTCCCTGAAGATTTTTTTTGCCATTATAGTCTTCTACTTAGGTCCAGTAACCACCCCCTAAATTATGGTGTAGGTCCCATGCCTCCTTACGAAAATACATCAAATTCCACCAACCTCCACTGGTTGACATCATAACATTTTAACGCAGAACAAAAATTCACACGCATCCCTGTGGCTGCGTGTGAATTTTTCTTTCTGAATTCTCAGTTTTAAATAGGCACGCTTATGTTTTATTTTGGCTTTAATCATAATTATTTAGTAAATATCTTTTTTTTTGTTTCTTTCACCATGACGTGCTGCTATCTACACCACTATTAGAATATCGGGTATAGACAACAATGGGGGATGAAACTGGCGAGCATACCACGGACCAGTGCGTTCGCCGCCAACTTTCCATTGAAGGCTCCGATTTCTGACAGAAATCAGACCCGTATCAAGACGTAATGATAGTTTCGGTATCCCTCCATTCAAAATCACATACCGTAACACACCCTCTATTTTACGCGATGTATGGGTTAGAATTATCGTTGGTTGAAACGTAACGCCTTAGTTGCAAGTAACTTATTGAGTATTAACTATAACATTGAATTTGTTAATAATCAGCTGAATATTTAGTTACTAAATAATCAGTGCATTGTCTCTTGCGCAACATAGGCGTACACTTCCTTAAGTAAGTACAATAACAGACAGTAGCTAATAAATCTCATAACAAAATAACTTATCCCTTATAATGTCTAAAAAGTTGGCAACACTTATCTTCTTAAGCAGCGTTGTCATCTAACTTGACTAGCTGTATTGGAATTACGAGCATTGTAAGTTGACGCGCTGTTTTCATTCTTGTCTGTATTATTACCAGACTTCGGATATACGTGATTGTCACCTTGAATGGTTCTTAAAGTAAACATGCATATATACATATACAAGTATATGTTCATCGTATGTAAACCCTATGACATTTTTCAAATAGGTTTTTGTATACGTGATTAAAATAATTTGTTTCCTCCTCAAAAATCTTAACTTAATTTGAATACAGTATCATTCCCGCTTTACTATTGATTTTCTGACAGAAAAAGGAACAATGAACTTCGATGATAATTGAATGAATGAATGATTTAGTCTTATGTATCATACTAGTGAAAACATAACAAGAACAGGACCTGTTCAGTCCCAGGCGCAACCGCGCATGTGTATCCTGTAAATCTGTGAATGAAGGAATGCATTTATAAGAACTGTTCATGTAAGTCGGATTACACACAGTCAAGTGCTAGAACGCACACCGACGAAGTTTAACCCGCCGAACACGAATGCAATGTCTGTTTTGCTCGATTGGCTTTTGCATTTTCCTAACCTCAAAAAATCCCCTTATGCATGACCGAAAAATCTCAGGAAAAAGTAAATAAAAAGCTTAAATGTGGTGACCACCATTTCCATACATGTTTTGGGGTGCTGAAACCGAATCTGAGGTTATAATTGGCCGATCAGTTAGAAATTCTGACATAACCTCAAAAACACCTTAAAAATGACTGAAAAAGCCCAAACACATAAATAAAAAGGTTAGATGAGCTAATCACTCTATCTATACGTAATTTGAAGCGCTGAAACTGAATCTGAGGTCAGAATTAGCCGATCAGTAAGGAGTTTCGACATAACCTCAAAAACACCTTAAAAACGCCCGAAAAATCTCAAACAAATAAATAAAAAGTTAGATGAGCTGATCACTTTATCTATACATACTTTGAGGCGCTGAAACTGAATCTGAGGTTAGAATTAGCCAGTAAGGAATTTCGAAATAACCTCAAACACGCCTAAAAAATGACCAAAAAACCAAAACAAATAAATTAAACGCTGAAACCAAATAATTTTTAAATTTTAAACTGACCCAAAATTGGTGGTCAGCTCATTTAAGCCTTTTATTTAGGTACATGTTTGAGATTTTTCTGGCATCTTAAAATGTTTTTTGAGGTTAGGAAAAATGCAAGAGCCAATCGGACAAAACGAACTCATATTCGTGTTCAGCGAATCAAAATGCATGGGAATACATAGGTCTCCTTTCTAGCACTCGACTCATTTTTTTTTTTGTATGCCTGTGTTATCATTCACAGGATATGGTTCTCAAAAAGTTGCCAGAATTAGATGTGTTTTCATAGTTGCCTCGTTGAAAAATATTTGCCTTGGTGCAAAACTGAGTTTAAAAAATCTGTAATTTTTTAAATTATCAATTGATACTTATGTGCGATCCCAATGCGACGCCTGTGTATTGTTGGGACAGATACTTCCCCTAATTATCGGTGATCATTTTAATCAGTAATTGTGCTGTAATTAATAAATGCTTAAAGAAGAGAGATCCAGTGCTGAAGTAATGAACATCAAGGCGACGTGCACAAAACATCTAAATAGAAGAAGGGCAATCTCCTTAGATAAGGAGGGAAACACGCTTCGGGTCCACCATATGTACCGGTGGCCAGTTTTTCATAATGCGCATGCGCGACGCTAAATCGAAATGCGTAGCCGTGCATTGGCATCGCCAACTTCATTTTTACAATTCAATTTTTCATACAGCAAACTCGTTGTTGCTGCATAAAAAATTGATTTGTAACCATACCCCACTTTATGATTTTATCATTCAAGGTGGACTAAATAAAAACAATTTACTTGAAATTATTTGTTTCTACAACTATAAACATTTAAAACAATACAGTATCAAAACATATTGACATAGTATCAGAAATTATTTGGAAACATAAAAGAAATTAAAATTTGGAAACATCAATGAACACTCCTCCTACTGGGGGGAGAGTTGTTGTGGAGGGCTCCTAACAGGGAAGAACCCTCAAAAAACCAATAATTTATATTTCATTACAATTTTAAGGTTCAAACGAAGAATTCAATTTAATATGTACACATGCTCATTTACAAGACTATTTCATATTAAGGTAACCTGAAAGGACCTTTGCTAAACCTAACAATTAATTAAATTACATTATATTTTCTTTTCTGCATCTTATTATATTCTTTAATACTAATCATTTATAGGTTAGATAAGTAATTTAGAACAGTATTTACTTACCAATGAGTAGAATAATTTATATTATATCCTTAAATGCCAATCAGAAAAGAAATAATAGTTTTATCACAATATAATGCACAAAACAATTTGATGCGAATCAAAATTTTCCATTAGGGACGCTTCCTAAAACAACAACAATCAAGGTTTAAATTAAAATGCCGCGTTTCTATTGGATATGGATCGCCTAGGCAAATAGACCTATGGGATTGCTGCCACCGATACCACGCGGCCATTTCGTTATTTATAATTTTTCTCCAGATTTGGGGAATTATCAAAAATATGCTAATTTCAAAGTCAATTATTTCATCTCTGAACATTATTATTATTGTTATTATTCTAATTAAAATTGTCTACTTAGACTTACTTTACTTTCTTTAATGCATGTAAGGGGATATATCTAACATAGCGAAATATCACATTAGCTTGTTGCTGAAATTATTACGACTTAAGGTGCATCTGGCAACATCGCACTCGTAGCGTGTTGCGAGGTCGTGAATGCTAGTTTCACCCCCGTGGCGACGTGACTTTGACATACATCTTCAATCATATTTCATATTACATATATGAAGGGTTGTTGAATCAATTGGTTCTGTTATACAAAGAGCACGTTCTAAGAACTGGTGCAATTATCGACGATAATTTACAAGATGAATCATACTGTTTGATTTAAACTTTTAAGAGAAAAAATAATTTCAAATATTGATTTAAAACTTCATAAATATAACCGTGCTCACAAAATCTTACCTTTAGAGTATATCGGAGTTAATACCTAGTCTAATTTTTGGTGATTGATTTTCAGTTACATAAGTAGCTGTAAAACGTATAATGGAAAGAATACACTTTTCGGAAAGATGAGTGTATTAAGTTAGATGACTATTAATTTTTTTTAAGTTTTTATGTTTTCACGGTTACAAATTAGCTCTTGGTTGGAGTTAATTACCATAAAAAAATAGATAAAGCAGACTATGGACTAAAGTTGCGAGAAAGATAATCACTAATTAAAAAAACATACATAGTATTGTTTAATTAAACTCGATTATTTTATAAGAAGGTAGGTATCATACAGTAATAGGCAAAAGTAATTAACAGTTAATATCTCTGAAATTATTAGAGATTTTGAAATTAGTATGCGAAATTTTAAATGTGAAAATTAGCGTCATAAGCATCTCAACTTCAGACATACAGCGGGTGCCAAAAACGGTGACATACCAAAGTCATTTTTGTTTAAGGAATGCCCTGTATGTTATCACATTCTTTCATAAGCTTTGATGAGCTGATTTTAGCAAACACGCATAGTTGGTGTCTAAAATGAATAAAGTGGGAGCTACAGAAAAATGAAAATCATGAAAATTTAATAAAGTTTTTACATTAAATTCATTTAAAGAAGAATTATAATAAAATCTAATTGTTATTAGATTTTGCGACAAAAAATAGTTTCAATAACTACTAATTACGGCCCAACAGTTAATGTTTTTTTTTGTCCAAAACTCGCTGAATGCAAGAAGCTCATACGCGGCATCTTTAACAGCTGAACGTTTGGCATGATACCTATTTACAGAAGGGCAATTTCCAGATAATATCTAGTTTCAGCAGGATGGGAAACCATCTCATTATACTCGTATTGTTCGAGATCGACTAAATGGGATTTCTTCACAAATACATATATTGCACGAAGAAATGGGAGAATTTGAATGGCCTACACGTTCCTCCGACCTTAGTCCATTGGATTACTTCCTGTGGGGTCATTTAAAGTCCAAATTTTATTTTCAGAGACTTACAGGTTGCCACAAATGGCTCACAGAATTACTGAGGAAATTCAAAAAATTGCACTGTATGTAGCGAAGGTTGTGATTACCTTACATTAAGATTAGCTTACTGTCATTTTACTACTCATAGCTTAATGACATGTCTTAACATTCTTAACATTAATAAATTAAATGTAATTATTCGTTGGTCTGTTTCGTCCCTTGTGATTTATTTGCCATTTTTTATCTTCTTTTTTTAGTTTTTTTTATATTATATTGGTTTTACAATTGTTTATGATTTATCAAAAAAATTATTGTCGTTAAAAAAAATATTATAAAGGCTATAGTTTGTCTTGTAAAAAGAAAAAACATTTTTTGTTCCAAACTCTAATAATAATTAGATTTTATGACAAACATTCTTTAGAAAAAAATTATATAAAATGTAAAACCGCGATATGAATTTGTCTGTAGCTCCAAAAAATATTTTAAATACTTTAGATACCAAATATGAGTCAAAATAAAAGAGTATCAGAAAATGTGAAAATATACCGGGCATTCCAATTAAAAAAAAACTTGGTATGTGACCATTTTTGGAACACTATATATTTCAAGCTGTATTCAGGTTATGACTATTTAACGCTAATTTTCGCATTTATAATCTTGCATCAAAATACTATGAATTTCAGAGACATATACGTATTTATTTCCACACTTTTGTCCATCACTGTATATGTTTATATGTAAGTTTTGGTAGTATAATTTACATGTAGATTAAATGCTAAACATCACTGACATGAACATAACTCGAAGTCATTTGGAGATAAAATAATAATAATAATTTTGAAATTATATTAAATAACTTGACTCTATATATCCGCCTGACGTACCATTTACTTAAAATACAATGGTTTTGAAAATTAAGTTTCATTAGAATCTAGTTAACCCATTTCCGCCCAAACGACGAGATTTTGTACTCGACTTTCGACGCTATAATAACTTAATGCATAAATGTCCTTGAGAGAAATCGTAACATAGTGTTTTCGAAAGCTTAAAACCCCCTCTTTCAGATGACATAGTCGAATTCGACCTAGAGTTTGATTTGAAAAAGTTATAATCGATTAAAAAAAGTACGAAATTTTCATTCCTTTTCTTTAATTCGTATTTTGAGTCGGAAAAAGCTTTTTCTGGTTGCTCAAATCATGACATCTAGTGCCACTAATATTTGTTGTTTAAAACCTCATGGAAATTTTTGGGAAATTCCTCTCACATTCAAGATTGTGGCCGAAATGATTTTTTTTTCGAAATATTACACATTTTTTTCTCGAATAGTATAGACTTTATCAAAAAATTCCTAAGAACAAAAATGTCTTAAAATTGATCAAAGACTGCTCTCAAATTTTCGGAATTTTTCTCGGCATTTTTTGAAAATTTTGATTTTCCGATTTTCCAAAAATAAAAAATTTTCTCAAAAATTCTGAAAAAATTTGAAAACATTCTTTGATCAATTCTAAGACGTTTTTTGTTCTTAGAAATTTTTTAATTAAGTCTATACTATTCGAGAAAAAAATGTGTAATATTTCGAAAAAAATTTTTCATTTCGGCCGCCATCTTGAATTTGTCGAGTGGAATTTCCCAAAAAAAAATTCCATGAAGTTTTGGAAATAACAGATATTAATGGCACTAGACTCATGATTTGAGCAACCAGAAAAGCTTTTTCCGACTCAAAAATACGAATTTAAAAAAAGGAATGAAAACCTCGTACTTTTTTTTAAAAAATCGATTATTTTTTCAATTATAATTTTCAAATCAAACTCTAGGTCGAATTCAACTATGCCATCTGAAAGACGAGGTTTTATACATCATGTTTTTTGGGAAAAATTTTTTTTTTTTTTAGGGGGGGGGGGGAAAAAAAAAATGATGTGGGGGGGGGGGGGAAATTGGTTAATGGGGGGGGAAAGCCCAAAATGGTTTAATAAAACGCAGAGGCGTAGTTTATTTTAAATGATCTTCCCCCCCCTAAAAAAAAAAATAATAAACCGAAACAAAATCGTATCCCATCGCTTGATTAATAATTTAGATATTGAGACAGTTGAAAGGCAACTGCCCTATTGGCAACTAATCCCCGTCTGCCCTAGTTCCTATAACAATGAAATGATTTCATTGTGAATAGAATCACATTTTTAAAGATTATCTTACTAAAACTTTATACTGTAGAAATATCCTGATACTCGAAAATTAATTTTCCGACGTTCTAGGATAGTTTTGAGTTGTGTTGAGTAAGGATGACTTCGAAAAACTTAATAGAATATTGATCCTTTGTTATTTTCCCATTTTCTTATTTTAATAGAGCAATTGTTGTTTGTTTAACTTACCTTATTCGCCTTAAAATTATATTTACAACCTTGTATGAGCGCCAGCTAAACGTATTTTATCAAAAAAAGTCGGGCCCTTCATGACCCACAAAACCTTGTGAAGATTAATGGGTTGTGGAATAAAAAAAAACTAATGTGAAATAAAAAAAAACTATCGACGTTATATTTTTTTAAATTCAGTTAATTCTCATAATTCATGCAATACCTATGCAAGCAACAAGCGTTCAGAAGGATGCTTCGGATCGGAGCAGTGTGAAAATGCTCTGCATTAAATCTCCGCACTCCTCTCACTACCTTAATATGTTCTACTGTAACGAGAGGCATATATGTAGGCACTTCGTCGGTTTCTAATTAACGAACTTGAAAGCGAGACAGTGAGTTTTTAAATTTATAAAGGTGATTTAATTCAGCATACGCAATTTTACATTTAGATAAATATAATAATAATAATAATAATAAATAAGTTTATTGAAAGAGCAAAACAGTAGAGGCACTTTTTTAAAAGAAATGTGTGTCTACATAATTGATTTACAACGCATCCACGAATTCTTACATAAAAAATAAAAATAAACGTAAATTAGCTATGAGTTCAAGGTAATACAAAAAAAGAAATTGTAAATTAATATTTTAGATATATTAAAACCCATATTAATATGTTCCAAATTAGAGAAAAGCGTATTATAATATTTTAATTTGTTTTATTGTTTCCGCCGACAAGTTGCGATAACGAGTTGGTAGATTGTTAAGAATATATGCAACCATGTAGGAAAAAGATTTGAACAATACATTTTTATATTAAGGGATGAAAATCTTACTTTCTATATGTCTCAAATTCCTGCTGTGAAGATCAGAACGAGAGTTTATATTTTTATATGATTACTACTCGGGTTTTTTATTCTTTACAATATTTAGAACAAAACCAACAAAGCGTATAAATCTCCTTTCAGACATGTCCATGTAGATAAGGATACATATGCCTAAACTGTAAAATATCTTACACAACTATTCTGTATTTTCTGTAAACGATATGTACCTGCATATCGATAAACGTAACATAACGTAACGGAAACGGTATAACTCTGCATAATTTAAGTGAGAAAGAATCGTTGTTTCAGTAAGCAGAATTTCTGTATTCTGTCTAGATATTGTTTAAATGAGTATAACTGTTTTAAAGAAAGAAATGCCTTGTTATATATATTGCTTATGTGACCAGAGAATCTTAATATCGGATCAAATGACACCCCAAGATTTTTTTATGACATCACTTGAGGTAATTACCTCACTGTTAATTTCAATATTGATTTCTTCAGTATTTCGTAATTGAAAGGATTTCCAAAATATAACATGCTGACTTTTATTTGCATTTATCATTACGGTTTTTACTTTTTTTATGGCCCAATCATAAGTGAATTTTAAATCGTTATTTATAAGGTCCGTAGCGAAGAGTTGGAAGGTGAAAACCTGTATAGAAGCTTGAATATTGTAGGCACATATACAGTGTGGAAATAAAGTATATAACCTGTGAATTATTTCAAAAACATAATTTTTGGAAAAAACGCTGGGACATGTCCATTGAGTTTTTTTCCAAGGAATATTTTGGTGGACTTTTGCCGGAAAGTGCAACAATTGGACTCAATTGTTTTAAATTACAAGGGGTATTTTATGTAACTTTTTTACAAAGCTGACCTCATGAGTAATTTCATGTGCAACTTGTATGGGGCTACTCGGGAAAGTTTTTTGAGAAAAATCAAGAAAACTGATCCCGGTTAGACATTGAAAGATTCAAGAGTATGACTACCCGTAACTCGTTGAAGTGGGAATAATTCAGAGTAAAAGTGGTTAGTGCATGCACACTGACACTCGTTTTTATGATGTTCGATCATTTCTGGTCCGAGTTACCCAAGTAGGTGCTCAAAATGTCCCCCGTTTACCATTTGGCAATGTGCCACAATTTTAGTTACCTTGTCGTACTATCGGTCTTGGTGCTTCTTAAATGCAACCTCGGGGTGTGCCTCCTGCATCTCCGTCCCTACATTAAAATCTATCTTTTTCATTTAGTGTGCCTTTTTTGCTGGCAAACAAAGTAAAAATATTTTAACTTGGTAACCGGGGCTACTTTGACACGTTTTGAACATATTTTTACTTAAAACTCCGACATCCTTTGGAATTTAGGTGTCAAAAAATTATGAGTAAACCGACGTAACCATTCCCTACAACTATGAACTATGAAAACACTTTTATAATAAGCGGTATAGGAAAAAAAAAATATTTATGGTGACAAAGTAACCCCGGGGTTGGGGCTACTTTGTCACCAACTGTTAAATACGCCTAAAACACCTTAAACGTCGTTATAGTGACAAAGAAACCCCAGATAAATAATACCTGGATAAAAAAAACCCAGGTAAATATGTTGTAAATAAAAAAAATATGAAAAACGCGAAAATAAACTAGTAAAATATTTATTTTTAGCAACAAAAAAACAAAAAACAAAATAAATTTCAACTGAAGATAAACTGGATTAACTATAAATGAAAACACAACTAATACTAATTATTTTGGCACTAAACGTTATGGCACTAGGACTTCAGTTTAACATTAATCAGGCACATATTCGTCGTCTTCGTTTGTGGGGTAGGCATCTTCATCTGAACTGTCTTCACATGTAGCACAAATAAAATAGGGATCCTTGCTATCGTTATTGCACATGCCACAAATCCATTTCTGGCATTGGCAGCATTTTATCCATTCAACTGGATGCCTGTACTTTTCCCACAAACACTTACAGATGCCGCATTTGCTTGAATCATCTTTTTTTCGCGATGATTTTCTTGGGGGGAGATTTTCTTTATCTTTAACACCCAACTTTGCTTTATTTTTCTGGCTCCTCGGATTTCCTTTAGAGGTGGATGGTTGAGTAGTATCATGATTGATATTATCGACATTATTCATGTTGCTCCCGTCTACTTCTGAGGAGATTATGGCTGCAACATTTTGTCCTGCCTCTATTTTCATTCCCCTTTTCCTTTTTTTCTCAGGAGCTGCAACTCCTCGGTGTTCTTTTAGTAACTCTACTAAACTTGCATCCAATGTTCTCCCAATTTGTTCTTCCTGTACAGCAGCATCAGGAAGTTTTCTTAAAACCTCTTGTGGATTACATGGATATAGGCCGGTGGTGCGAAAACCTGAAATCAAATTTTGCGACACTGTGTCACTAATATGCAGCCAAAGTCTGTTGAGTAATATGGGAAACTGTTCTTTTGGAATTGACCCAGGATATCGGCTTTCTTTTCGCCATGTTTCGAGAATTGCTCGCCATTTCTTTTTCATTGGCCCGAATACCGATACATCCAATGGTTGCATTAAGTGCGTCGCATTGGCAGGAAATGGGCACATATATATGTCATTTTCTTGTGCTGCCTGTACGACACTTGGAGCAAAATGGCTGGCTAAGTTGTCTCCTACAAGGATCACTCGTTTTCCAGGTTCTCTTGTTCTTAGGACAAGTAAAATTTCTTTAAACCATATCTCAAACAAGTTGGCGTCAAACCAGCCACTTGTACTATTTTTGTAAACAGTCCCTGGTGGGCCTCCGTTACACCAGTTTTCATAAATATTATTAGCCTTATATACCACCATGGGTGGCAACAAGACTCCACTGGCGCTTCCGCATACCATTATGCTAATGGCTGTCCTGGAATGATTTTGGATACGTTCCACCCTTTTGACGTTTCGTGGGACAATAACCTTTCTAGCACCAGGGTCGTCAGTGATGTTCGTTTCATCATAATTGTATATGTGATCCCCACTGGAATCTAATAATGCAGGGGTAATGTTTTCAAAAAACTTCAAAACATCTTCTTGGTCCACTGATGAACGGGATCTTTTGATATTGGAGGCTATTCTAACCGATAAATTGTTTCGTTGGATGAATGCATTAACCATATCATCTCCAGGGTTGTTCTCTTTTAATATAGGGATCACAATACCCCTTTTGTCGAGGTATTTTTTAATGACAGCTTTTATATCTGCCTTTGTGAGAGGAAATCCCCATTCAGCCACAATTCCCAACGTTCTCGAAATTAACTGCTCTTCTTCTTTACTAAGGATTGTCGGATGTCCAACAGACTTCTTGTGCCTTCCAAGGCATCTATTGACTAGAGTGCTGCGTGGTATCCTGTAGGTTTGAGCAGCTAGTTTTTTGCTCATACCGCTTCGAATGGCCGCCACTGCTCTTTCTAAATTTTCTCTAGTATAGTTGGCATATGGCCGACTGCCAGGGATTTTTTGGTAGGTCCTCATGGTTTAACTAGCTAGTTGGATCTGTAACAAAAGAAACCTTACTCTGTTTCAAGTTTACGCCGTTTACTATCGCCGGTATATATAAAAAAATACCGCGGCGCTACACGTGACAAAGTTACACCGAGGTGTCAAAGTAGCCCCGGTTTACGGTACCTAGAATTCGAAATCAGTTCAAAGTCGACAAATGCCAAGTAGTAAGTACGAACCAGTGTGAAGCCAGAAAGCACTGAATCATGGAGCAAAAATACGCATGCGTTCCCCTACCCTTAAAACCCACTTTTCAGCACAGGTGCGTGCACAAACCATTTGCACTCTAAATTATTCCCACTTCAACGAGTTACGGGTAGTCATACTCTTGAATCTTTCAATGTCTAACCGGGATCGGTTTTCTTGATTTTTCTCGAGTAACCCCACACAAGTTGCACATTAAATTACTCAGAATGAGGTCAGCTTTGTAAAAGAGTTACAAATAATACCCCTTGTGATTTAAAAGATTGAGTCGTGACCTGTCTGGCACTTTCCGGCATAACTAAGTCCACCAAAATGTTCCTTGGAAAAAAACTCAATGGACGTGTCCGAGCGTTTTTTCCAAAAATTATCAGTTTTTGAAATAATTCACAGGCTCCATACTGCATTGCCATCCTGTATATAAATTACCATGTAGAGGACGAGATATCTGCTGAAGAAATATTAAACAGGAATGGTCCCAGTACAGATCCCTCTGGGATGCCAGATTTGATTAATGTATTCTGTGTTACCTGTATGAAGAAACCGTATTAACCCTATTAAATTGTTGTTTACCGGATAGGTAGCTGTGAAACCAGCAGAATGCATTTACATTTTGCTGGTTTTAAGAAATACCACAATGATAAAATTTAGCTATTAAACAATTAATGTCCAAAGAATCAAAAGCTTTAGGCATATTTAATAAAGTTAGAAATACAACTCAATAGATCTCAAAATGTCATCTGCCAAGTTAGATAATAAATTAGTGGTACTAAAATTCTTACGAAATCCGGACTGATGAGGAGAAATTATTAAATTGTCAATAACATATTGAAAAATCTGCTTATATATTGCAGATTCAGCGACTTTGAGGAGAACAGGAAGTAGAGTTACATGATGTAAATCTTTATGTAACTTAGGATTCTTAAGGATGTACCTGCCCAATTTTAAAGGAAACATTAATGATATTTGTTAACGAAAGTTGCAACATTCTAGCAGATACGTCATCTGGTTTGTGAATTTTGCCTTCTTACAATATCCTACTTTTTTACAATATTTACTGGACTGGATAAATACAGATCATATAGAGACATCCAAAAAAAAAACGTCATCAAAGTTGGCCAAGAAAAAAAAAGACGTATTTCTATTCTTAATCGAATTTATAACCTTATTTACTTGTCAAGACTGTCACATCATATGACAGCCATTGTTTATTTTACAAATTGTGACAGTCACTTGTCAAAAGTTTGACATAACCAAAAAGCTTCGACATGACCGCTATTTCTATCTCTCTCGTTCATAGCCAGAGTTGATGACGTTTTGTTTGGATGTCTCTATATTTATATGTAGACGTATAATGTAGCACATTCCCACACCACCACGGAAATCTCAACTATTCTGGAAGAACGTGTCCATACGTAACGATCATGTGAGTCCCAGTATATTAGCCCGTTTGTTGCGTGTGATTTGTGATGTCTCATTTCATTATTTGTTTTTTAGGAAACAGTCTCCTCGTATTTGTTTCGACTGGAGTGAAACGGTTAATTTACAGTTGGGGAGTAAATTCCGGCGAACCCTGCGGCCGCAGGGGCGTCCGATGGCTGCGGCGTCGTCGGTCGCCGGTTACGCCGTCATCCGAGGGTCACGCGGGCACCCGAACTCTGCGGCCCGGTGATGGATCGCCGCCCCCGTTTAACCCTGCGCGGCGATTTTAAATTCGCGCCGGTCACGTCCCGAAATGGAATTTGTCGCACCTCCGAGTTCGTTAATTTATATAAAACGGACGAGGCGAGCGCTTGAGTGAACGTACGTCCCGTTGCAGTGGGATAAATTAGGGCAGGGAGGGAGATGCGGCGAGTTTAATTTTGCGCTTTTTACAGCGTTGCATTTGCACTCCGGTTCTAATGACGGTTAACGTGGAAATAGTCGGAATTCCTTGCATAGAGTTATAACAGGTGAGTTATTATTTCAACTCGTCTCAAGGTGTGGATGAAAATTTGTTATCTTCCTTCTATCGAAGGGAATCCAGGACTTACCAAAATCCACTTCAGTTGGTGAATGGTCCAGTGATGGAGGGAGCTAGAAGCTGGGCTAGCTTACAGTCGGAACTGATCGTGCTGTACATTTAGGATCACTATAGATGGATCCGAGCGATCCTAGGGCGACAGGAACCTTTTTACCCTTTGCCCAAGCTTCGAAAGTTTACTAGAGGCTCGGTTACTAACCCGAATATAAAAAAGATCAAATTCGGTAGTACACGATAGCACAAGAATTCAAGTCAGCTCACAGTAAATTCAAGTCATTCATGTATCTACATCTATTTAATAAGAAAAATATAAATAAAGACAACAAAATAAATCCATATCTCATATCCAAAATTTTGATGGATATACAGTAAGCAACGAAAGTCATCACACATCCACTTTTTGAAGTTTGCTTAAATTCTGATAATGTTTGATTTTTTTTGCTTCTGACAGGATTATAGCCTGTGATATTCTGCGTCTAATAAGCCGAAGTTGAAGGCGGTATGTCCATTATGTGAAAAAGATATCGCCAAAAAAGTAAAATTTCAATGTTTTCAGAGAAACGTAAATAACTCCGAAAATAGTAAACCCCTTTCGAAGTTGTTGGACTCGTATTAAAGGGAAATCTTCAGTGTATCTATTTGACTAACTGTCATTTTGAAAAAAAAAATTCCTAGACATGAAAAATCTAAAGTTTAACCAAAAATATCACGAAAATTCAAAATTCTACCATCCTTAGTATCGTTTTCGTAAAAATCACTGTGCCTGAAATTCTAATAAAACACAGAGAGATCTAGAGGGATATTAATCCTAATTTTTTGTTGGAGTAATATGTGGCGTACAGGGCTCTTTTAAATTTTCGTGATATTTTTGGATCAACTTTCTAGATTTTTTTCATATCTAGGAATTTTTTTTCAAAATGACTCAGTCAAATAGATACACTGAAGATTTCCCTTTAATACGAGTCCAACAACCTCGAAAAAGATTTACTATTTTCGGAGTTATTTACGTTTCTTTGAAAACATTGAAATTTTACTCTTTTTAGAGATATCTTTTCACACAATGGACATACCGCCTTCAACTTCGGCTTATTAGACGCAGAATATCACAAGCTGTCAAAACATGATCCTGTCAACATGAATGTCCTGTCAAAACATGATCCTGTCAAAAGTAAAAAAAAATCAATGCTGTAATACAAAAATTATCAGAATTTAAGCAAACTTCAAAAAGTGGGTGTATGATGACTTTCGTTGATTACTGTAGGTGTATAAAACCTTATTTTCAAAATCATTAATTAAATATCTAATTTACATAGAATATCACAGTATGTATTATCAATGTACATTTCTTTATTCTCTTTTTGTACCAGGAAACATGTACACCCTCGCATCGGTAGATATAAGGTAGTGAAAGCAGTGCAGAAAATACTGGTCCAAGATCTATATTAACATCAACATCAACATCGCACTTATGACCAGTTATCAGTCAACACTCACTCCTGTAAATATGTAGCACTAGACCAAAATAAGCAGGTGTAGCACTTGATGAATGAAATCCCGACGAAGTATATAGTACTATGAATATAGAATGGTATAGAGTGACCGTTCCTGATTATATTGAATCAGAATTTCTACATTTTTGGCCGCTTAATGGTACACCCGCCAGGAATATGTAAAGTACACGGGACAACAAAAAAAAGTTGGTTGAGCGACAAGTGTGAGTATGATTTTCTAAATTTAATGAATCTCCTAAACACGAATGTCATTAGCCTCTGATTATTCCCCTAGGTGAGAAAAATCCTTAGAAAACCTCATGGCATACGAGTATTTGTAGCGGATGGGAAAATTTGTGACCAAGCAACCTCAAATCATATCTGTTAAGATACAGGTCTGCGTAGGGACGTATTCAGACTCTAACACCTCGTAACACCATAAATTTTGTAACAAAAACGACGGAATTCTCAGGAAAAAGGCATTGCTAGTTTCTTTCGTAGAATATTTTATTTAGGAGAGAGCGTTGCATTTAGTTTATCCCGTTATTTTAGAATCTTTAAATGCGTTTAGTGAAATGTTGGTTCGGCCGTGACAAATGGGTTTGCTAGGAATTTTTCTAAATTGTTCCATTCGAGGAAATAGTCCACAGTTTGATACTTCAAAGTGACTCAAGAATTAATTAGTTATCGTCGGGAATAAGGCTTGTGACCGGAGGTTGGTTCACTGCATTTGTATTATTTTTGGTTAAATTAAAGACTCCCTTATTTGCACGGCTGTGTTTTATTTCACGCCGGACTACTAAGGAGACCGATCACACAATTCACAATATCATAGTGAGATAGATTCAAAACCGCTCGAGATCTGGAAAGTAGCAAAAGCAATCCCGGGGTTGTGGGTAATTCCGCGCGCCCCTGGATCCCACATGTTACAATTTAAACCAAATAACTCCATACTCCGGGGGTTCGTATATCTGTGACCTAAAAACCACGTGTCTTGAAAATTGGTGAGTATCTTGTAACAACAATCCGATAACCACAAGACCCCATATCTCTATAACCTGAGACCAAGTCCAGAACCATACAATTCAGTGTCAGATGGCTCACTTAACCCTCTTACCCGATCACCCGAAAACCAAAAAACACAATGGCCCATATCCTGGAGCATGCGAATATTTATAACCACAAAAGTCAAAGGAAACATATATTTTACGTATCAGATGTCGAGAACCCGTCAACTCAGTGTCAGATGGTTCACAACCCTCTCACTTAGTCACCCGAAAACCCCAAAACACCATGATTCATATCTTGGAGTGTGCGAATATTTATAACCACAAAATCCCGAAGAAACATAGATCGTATGCATCAGTCTACTAAAACTATATATCTTTGGGTTAACAAACTCCTGTACCCCCATAACCTTACAACCCTACAACCACAACAATTCATAGCCCGCAGCCTGCGAGTAAGTATAACCCAGAAAACCCTGAGGAAATATGGATTTTATATATCAGAGCTTTAGAACCATACAACTCACTATCAGCTGGCTTATGTAACCACATAATCCGTAGTAAGCAAACTTCAATAACCACATAACTCTGGACATGCAGACTCCTATAACAATATAAGCCTACGGGTAGACTCATATCATCCTGCAGACTTCTACAACTACATAGTCGTGGGCGAGCAGACTTCTAAAAGTGTAAGACTTAGACTGCACACCCTGGATTATGTAGTTATATAAGCTTGCCTACCCTGGGTTATGGAAGAAATAATAAATGGCATAATACATGCCACATTCTTTGTAAAATAAATATTTACAGTTATAATTACTCATTCATATTTATTTTCTTCTAGCATAAATGGTTCTGTAGTTGTAATTGCTGACTTTTTAAACAAACGTGAGATGTGGTAACGTTTTTGTCAGTTTTGATATCTTACACTATTTTTTGTTCACCATATATAGATTAACACTTCCTATTATATATTGTTTCTGCAGTACGGAGATGCGGTTTGCATTTTAAAAACATACAGTGGGGGCCAAAAGTCCGCCCCCCCCCCTATTATTTTTTGAACTAATTGTCGGATTCACTTGAAACTTGGTGTGGTTAATAAGGCAAAACTTATTTAACTGATCATTAGCCTAATAATAAAAACTCATACACCGTGATCCTCCCCATAAAAATCCCTTTCAAATGAGGTACCGCATGCCACCCCTTCCAATTTAAGAATTTTCCCCCTTTGCACCCCACCCCTGTTTTAAGGGTAAATTGTAAAAAGAGTTACTCCATGAGATAGTACATTTTATGCCTTATGTAACCACACTTAGTTTCAAGTGGATCCGACAATTAGTTCAAAAATGATAAACGGGGGGGGGGGGACTTTGGCCCGCACTGTATATGTACATTGTACATATGTACATAGGTATGTGATTGGTATAGGGTTTGATGCGATGAACGTTTCCAAAAAGGTTTTGGAAACGTTCTGCAACTGCTGCAACAATGTCGTCTTTGCGACTGGGGAACATTTTTTGCTAGATGGCCAACCATAAAAAACCCTCACAAGTCGGCATTACAATGAAGTCGACATAAAACTTGGAATTATACATTTAATATTTAAATTTAGCTTACCTCTACGTAAAGAACAGATCAAACTAAACCTTGTTGTTAACACACACATCTGATTTAAACACCATACATGTAAAAGTTACCATCTCACGTAAAACCCTTCCACTAAATTCAATGTTACTCGACGATAAAGGCCTAGTTATGCAAAACTCTTTAATGGTGAAGGTAGAGGAAATTTAGGGCTAAAATTTGATGTTTCTCCTACTTTATTTTAATTGATACTTAAAAATAAATTAAAACTTTTTGGCAACTTGCGCCATTACCCGACCAACGCAATTCTATTTGAAAAGTGGACACCTTGTATTATGCTATAGATGCTCTTATATACTCCCTAACGCGGTTATAGAGTCTAGCTATATTTTTGTTTTTGGGGTTTGTTTTTTTTTTCTTTTCCTTTTTTTTCTTGGTTTTTTTGGGTTGCCCGGGGGGGGGGGGGTTGTGGGGGGGGGGGGGGGGTTTTGGGGGTTTTTTTTTTGGGTTGCCGTGTATAGTCTACGTGCTTTAAATGTGTAAGATTACTTATTATAAATGGGGTTTTTTTGTGGCGCAAGGGATTATTTTTCATTGTATATTATAAATTAAAAAAACTTATTATTAACATCGAACGGATGTATAATTTCACTTGTTTGAGCAACTAAAATTTGATGAATATCAATTGGGCCGTTCCTCAAATTTTAAGCTTTGATCTCATTCGCTATGAAGGTTGATGGCAGACTCTATGAATGGTAAACAGCTTCCTTATTGGTTAACTATTTATTGATTAACTAGTATATGTCTATTAAAGGCACTTCATTGTTGGCGCGAAGTTAACGCGAGATTTTCTCGGTTTGGCAAGAGACATCAAACAATTCAATTTCCTTGTGCAGTATTACGGTGTGAATCTGTTCTAGGCAAGTAATTGCAATTTGACACAGCAAAGACTCTCGAGATACTGGAGGATTTGTATTCACTATACAAGTTAACTACATAGCATCATATAAAATATATCGCACTATGGAGAAGACATTCTGCTATATACACTATTCAGTAATTTAAATAAGCCAACATAATATAATATATGCATATAGGTATGTACGAGGTGTGTAAATTAAGTAATGAGACTGGGAACGTAGCGCCCGATCTATCAACACTGCGAGACGGGACTTGAAAGAGCGGTAAGTTTTCAGTATAAGTTTGTACTTGTTAGAGTCATTTGTTTGTTCTTTGTGACAGTTTTCGTAAACCGGTTTTTTCTAGTGCGTTTTAAAAATGAGTTTTGATTTCATATCTTGGGAGTGACTCTTGTAAGGAAAGAATAAAAATCTTTATTCACAGAAAACTAATTACTTCCATAGATATAGTAGTGGAGTGAAACTACCCTGTAGTTCCACTGAGCATTCTTATCCAATTTTTCTCAAAAATGTATATGGGTAACTTATATATTCTGGAATATCAGAAATTGAAAGCAATTGAAAGGAAAACGTAGCGGCTCTTAGGCTGATTTTATTTATTATTAGTACATTTTTGTTTCAATCACTTTTTTGAACTTATTCTGAAATTCTAGAAAAAATAAGTTACATCTGTAAACTTTTTTTCCAGAGCTCTAAAAATAATGGAGAAAAGGGTGGGTATAGTCTGTAAATTTACATTTTCGGACTGATGACCTGATATGATGGACCCTAAAACCTCATGGGGTTTTACCTTAACAGGATGGGAGCTGACGGAGGATAAGTACCTATATAGATTTTAAAAAATTACTACTTGTTTTCGCCCCCGTTCCTAAAGAAGGATCTGTGAAAACGTATGTGTATTGAGTGGTGTTATTTGTAGCCCTGCGGGAGGGATGAATTAACAAAAAGTTGAATTTTTATGTTAATTAAGAACAGTACAATAATTATGCCCTACATTATATACGTTATAAAAGTTACATGTGTCATAAAGATCATACGGGTCATAAGGATCATAAAGCTCGTCTAGGTCATAAATGCAATAAAGGTCATAAATATTATATCCGACTCTCACACTTATAAAATATAAACTAATAACTATAAATACTTTAACTAAACTAACAATATAATCAAAAATATCATCTAATGGTTTTTGAAATTTAGTCTAACTATCGGAAGTATACAGCATGTGTACAACAAACATCGACCAGTTAAGAAAAAGGACAAACAGAATTGAGACGATAAATATGAAGCAACCGCATAGACATCGAAGGTAGTGAGGGAATAATACCGGTCTTCCCACCACCAACGCTAGTCTTCAGAATGAGAAGTGTAGAATTTGTCATTTTTTACAACCAGCCGATGTCCGGTGTACACGTAGTGTATATGTGGTATATATGTGTATAAGTAGTGATTCTTTAGGTAGCGGTTTTTTTGATGCAATGTGTTCCAAATCCTGTTGCAACTGTTCAAAATGTGTCCCAGTTGTTTCTTCACAGCATCCCATTCCATTATAAAATTAAAAAGATAGGGGGGGGGGTAATACTTATTTAATTTAATAAGATAATAATTATTTCCCAGAATAACTTGAATATGGTTTATAAAGGACAATGTTAAAAATCGATAAATTTCTGCCCCACTCTGGAACTTTCTGTAGCTGTTTTAAGTAATTCCAATAGACTTGTATTTGGTAGAAATACACTTTTAAGGCTGGTATTCCGTGGGGAAAATCGTTCAGATGGCAATATTCGCATAATATAAGGTAAAACTTGTTGAGCCTCTACGTATATTCTTTTGAATCGATCCACGTTCTATATCAACTTCGGAACTTTTTGTACCAATGTTAAATGACTCCAATAGGCTTGTATTTGATGTAAAGACATGTATAAAGCCGCACTAACCGGCATTTGCCCGAAGAAAATGTTCCAATTATAAATACATGTGTAATAATATCGTATGTAACTTGCTTACTTCGTAAAATAGACTCCATCATTGATTGCTTTGGGTCCCCTCTTATCCAGCTATGGTAACTGGTTCCATTCTATTTGAATTACTGAAAAAAAACATTGAAATCCGGCATTTGCTTTCAATCTAATGGCCTTTTCATGTGGATTCAACATTGTGTATTTTCAACATAAACCAGAAGTTGACAATTGTTATCGCTGTGGATATTTTTGTGCTTTTTTTTTAATATATTTTCTGTTTGTTTCCGTTTTTTTTTTGTTCTGGTTTTTTTATCTTCTTAATTCTTTTTATCTTTTCATTTCCTTGTATTATCCACAGCGATAACAATTGTCAACTTCTGGAGTATGTTGAAAATACACAATGTTGAATACACATGAAAAGGCCATTAGATTGAAAGCAAATGCCGGATTTCAATGTTTTTTTTTTCAGTAATTTAAATATAATGGAACAAGTTACCATAGCTGGATAAGAGGGGACCCAAAGCAATAAGTGACGAAGTCTATTTTACGAAGTAAACAAGTTATATATGATATTACGCATGTATTTATAATTGGAACATTTTCTTCGGGCAAATGCCAGTTAGTGCGGCTTTATACATGTCTTTACATCAAATACAAGCCTATTGGAGTTATTTAACATTGGTACAAAAAGTTCCGAAGTTGATATAGAACATGGATCGATTCAAAAGAATCTACGTAGAGGCTCAACAAGTTTTACCCTATATTACACGGATATTGCCATCTGAACGATTTTCCCCTCAGAATACCAGCCTTAAAAGTGTATTTCTATCAAATTCAAGTCTATTGGAATTACTTAAAACAGCTACAGAAAGTTCCAGAGTGGGGCAGAAATTGATCGATTTTTAAAATTATCCTTTCATATGTAAGTAGTTTCCACACTGTTCATTTATTATATTTTTGCCCTAGAAAATATGTATTAATTTATTTCTATACAGCAGTAACTTTATTAGTCTATAAGATATTACGTTCTTTCGATATGAATTTCTGATATGCCTGGGTGGATATTAAAAACATAATTTCCTTCCAATATGTAGCCGTAAACCTTAAAAGAGGCTATAAAACTTTATAACCTATAAATGTCTCGCTTATAATGTTAAAGTTCTTAAACACATTTTATGGGAAAATTCAAGCTCAAGGCGTCAGCATATTTCTAGCTTTTAGCAGTTTCCTGTTGAGCAATCCATGTTGAGCTTTAAATATCATCCTTGCGAAAATTAAATAGAAAATGGAAATCACGCCACAGAAATTGGTGTATACTCTAGAAACCATTACGGTATTTTTTAAGTCTCAAGTAATCTAATCATGCACGACAAAATTGATGTTACGTGTAAATGACACCACATTTTTAATGTGTTATTATTTATACACAATATATAGGATCTCTAAATACTCCAGCCATACGGGGACTCCACATATTAGACATGACTTTATGTCCATTTATTCCGATAGTGCTTCTTAATTGCGCCAAAGCTCTTTGAAGACCAGACAGATTGACATGACAATAGAACGTCTTCATGTAATGTTTTTGCAAAAACATATTAGAATAGAAGTCGCGAATCTGTTGCTATCGGTAACAGACATTTCGAGTCATAATTTTACATAATTTTTATAAACAATATTTATAGGCATATTACCAACAGACAGAAACTTTGTTTTCAGTTAGGCTTAGAATCGCGACGTTTCAAAATCATAACTGTTCATAAACATTCAGTGCCTGAATCATAACAACAGTTAATATGTAAATTCTGATGACATTCTATCTGCTGTCACTCCCAATGAAGTATCATCTGCAAAATATCTACATACCGAAATAATATAATCATCATAGATCATGACGAAAAATTACTAAGCCGATTGCCAGTACTCACCCTTGGGAAACACCCATGTCCCATGTAAAACAGTTTTAATCATATCCGGATGATGTCAACATGGTTGACGAAACCCGCGTCGAGTACAAAAAAGTTGTTTCAATGTTAAGTGCTGAAAAGTGTTCAAATGTTCAAAAAAGGTTTTCGTTATACCAGGTGTGGCTATTAAATAACCGAACTGATGCTGCTACCACCGCGTTACGCGTGCGTCGCGACAAGTTTGAATATAACTGTATCTGGTGATACTTTCCCCACCCTGAGATCGCTGGACAAGCCAGTGGGTCGCTCATTTTGACTGTAGCAGTCGTTTGAATTCGTTTACGCACCAGTGACGCGTCGAAGAAATGTTAAGTGTTCAGATGGAGCAACGGTTTAATCTCGTTTCTTTTGACTCTAGGGAAAACCTTTACAGAAGCTTATGCAATGTTAAAAGAAGTGTACGGGAATGATGACGGTTTAAAGAGGGACGTGAAACGACCGAAGACTATCCACGCTCCTGAGGGCCCTCAACGTCAAAAACGGACGAAAACATTGAAAAAATTGGTAAAATAATCGGCGAAGATCGTCATCTAAGCTTACTGAAGTAACAGGAATCGACAAAGAATGTGTTCACCAGATTTTGCATGAATCGTTGCACAGCAGGCGCAAAGTTTGCGCAAAAATGAACACTTGCGTTGACGGTCTATACAACACTGACACTGATCCAGGCTTGTTAGACACGGGGATTACTTGTGATGAATCGTGTTTTTTTTTTTATGTATTTACGACCCTGAAACAAAGTGCCAATCCATGCACTGGAAGAGCCCGAACTCGCCACGGCAAAAAAAAACAGGATGAGCAAATCCAAATTTAAAGCGATGATGATCGTCTCTTTTGACATATGACACATTGTTTACATTCACTGACTCCCTGAGGGTCAGACGGTGAATTAATATTATTACATCGAGGTTCTCTTTGTGAGCGTGTGAGAAGACGAGGACCCGATTTGTGGAAGACCAAATCGTGGAAGATTCACCAAGACAATGTACCGGCCCATTCTGCTTTGTCTATGAATGTATTTTTTACAAAATACGGCATTACTGTATTGGGAACATCCACCATACTCGACCTTGCACCCTGTGACTTTTTTTATTTCCCAAGGTCAAATCGGTGCTGATGGGGACAAGATTCGAAAGTATGGAAGCGGTTAAAGCATAAGCGACGAAGGTTCTGAACCAGCTGACAGAAGCGGACTTCCAGCACTGCTTTCAACAATGGAAAAGTCGTATGGAGCGGTGTAGAGATCGCCAAGGGGAGTAAATTGAAGACGAAAAAGCTGCTACTGTAATTGGAAACGAATAAAAAGTCTTATGACAGCAGTTCGGTTATTTAATAGCCACACCTCGTATACCCGTGTAAGAATAGCCCTCCCAAGTGGTTATTAAAATTATTTGCCGCAAGTAAACATCACAATTCCACTACATCTTAACCTGGCTAAATAAATACAAACTAACGACGTCTCTCTTTGTTGGTAAATAAACACAAGACGGTCCTGAATAGAGTCCCATAAACACGGCGGAATGGAGTCGCGCAAACCAAATGTATTTGCTTTGCATCCGGCGTCTTCCTGATCCGTCTCGTACGACGCGTCCCCTTTGCGTGAAAGAGTCTTGGAACAAGTTTGTATTTGGTTCTCCGTCAATTTAAAAATTCTGCCGGGAACACGCTCACAGGTAAACTTCCGTAGTAACTTAAATCCTAACAGTTTTATCACCCTTTACGGAGTTTCTTTAATCTACGCCGGAGTAACTTTTACGGAGTATTTGCTTATGCATAGATCAAGAAGTCTCGCGTGCTTAATATCGATTACGTCTTAGAGCACAAAATCACGTTTTAGTGTCTACAGGCTGTTTGATTTATCATTCCACATTTCTTTAAATATGTGACATATCGAACGAAGTATACGAACAAAAGTTTCGTTACGGATTTAGGGTGTTCGAAAAAATACCTTTAAGATGCTTTTGGAATTTTTTTTAAAATCGCAGGTTTCTTAAATAACACAGGTCTACAAAAAAAATCTGTTCCAGGAACTAAACCTATCAAATCCGAAGTATACCTATTTTATGCTGAAACTGAATTGTTAACTCAGAAAACTTTCTACCGCGTAGATTCGCAGTAAATACCGGTCATTTATTGTCAAAATACATTTTTATATGAAATACTTTTTTTTAAAATATTATTCATTTCTTAACCTGACATGTAATTTTCGAAGTATTTTTTAAGCGCTGAATACGATCCCGTTGTCTAGACCCTAGATTTGTGCTTCCCTTCCATTTCCTATACTTGTAAAATGAGAATTTACGATGAAACGGAATAATTTGTTTTTCAAGAGCGTATGACCTGACATGTCATTTCCGAAGTATGTTTACGACCATTTCGTTTCTGTAAAATTCCCTATAAATAGAATATTACTGGATTAAATATTTACTGGATCGTAAGGATTCCGACTTTCTAATCTATGTTGTACTCTCTGATCAAGGTCCGAAGTAGCTGGTTCCAGGAAATCTGCAATAGCAGGTAGATTGGCAAAGCAAGCTCACATCAATGATAAATATATTTTTAGAAGCAATCGAGCCTTTAAATCTTTATAATACAACCATGATAATTTTAACACTATATTAATTTTAGTAGAACAATTTCAACCTTTAATATGTCCTAATATGAATAATTTGTATGTCATAATCATGAGATCTAGCACAAATTTTGACAACGAGATTATATTCAGTGCGTAAAAATATGTTCTTGAGAAACACAAATTCCTCCATTTTTGGGCTGTTTTTTACAAAATCTCAAATTCTCATGTTTTGGAAAATGGAAGGGTCTAGCAAACATTTTGACAACGGGATCGTATTCCTCGCTTAAAAATACTTCGGGAATGACATGTCTTAAGAAATGATTAATAATTAAAAATATATATATTTCGCATAAAAACGTATTTTGACAAATTATAAACCAGTATTTACTGAAAATCTACGCGGTATAGTCTTCTGAGTTGAAAACTCGATTTAGGCAAAAAAAAACTTTGGATTTGAAAGATTAAGTTCCTGGAGCAGAATTTTTTTTTGTAGACCTGTATAATTGAGGTTGGTCGAATTTTACTTCCATATCCACGTAGTGGTTGTGATCGATGGGATCATTGGGAATATGAGATAAAGGTCATGGGATCGTTACGATTATCTAACCAGTGCGTTCATGGCAACATTGGAGTCAATGGGATCACTGGGGTTAAGGGGATAATTGGGGGTCAATTGAATGGCAAGGGTCCATTAAGTCAAGTGACTCTTGTGGTGCAGCTGCCAATGAAAATTTAGTTTTAGATGGTAATCCAGCAAAAAAGAGATATAAACGACTATCCACATTTGTATGGTCTAGAAGTTAATTAAGTTAATTATAATATTAAGAATACTGAGAGAAAATTATTACTGTAAATAATTGTAGAGGACATATTGTTGCCATCGGTACCATCTGTTGACAATTTCCATCTGTGTCCATTGCAGTGTACCTACATAAAATTAATGACAATATATTTAGCAATTCTGGAACAATAATAATAAAAAAATATATTATTTAATTATATTTGATTATTTATTTAATTATTTTAATTAGACATTTTCTCATTTAATATTTTTCTGTATTTTGAATATCTGAAAAGTTATGGTCGATTTATTGTCTGCTAGCTAAATGAATATAATTTATGTAGAGAATATATGAATTTACTTGCCTTTACGAAATCCAGAAGCAGAATCAAAAATATAACTTTATATACTAAGCTTCGCGATGTCTCTATTATTTTTAACAAATATAGCTTTTTTATGATTCATAACCTTTTTTTTGACTATTTTTATATTTACATTATTTCCAAAGTTATATCAGATTCTCAAAAACTTATTTAGTCTACTAAAACATTCACATAAAAATATTATTAATCAGTCTTTTGTTTTTTTTTATTTTTATTATTGTTTTAGTCTTAATCGTAAAATTAAAAAATATTACGTTTTAAAAGTATCTAATTTTATTTGAAATCTTGTTTTCTTGATATCTCTCTGATTGTTACTTTAGGATAATTGTGAAAGTATGTATGAAGAAAAACTCATTGCTTTGAAGCAAAAAAACATTGCTGTCAGTAGTGAATTAGGTGAAACTATTTTCAGAAAAGTAACTGGAATATAAGTAAAAGGATTTTCTGAGAAAAACTCACTTCTATGATAAATCGATTACCTTGTACAGTGTTTTCGGCTTTATACAGTGTTTTTTTTTTGCATGGTGTAGTGTGTGCAAAATATGTAGGCCTATTCCGGATACCAGCGTCACGTAGATTACACAGGGGAACAAAAAAAATTTTTTTTTGGTGCCTGGGATTTTAGACCTGATTTTAACTATATTTGGGAAGCTAAATCTATAGGTGCAATCCGTTTTTCTCTATCAGCTCTACTTTTTTAGATACATAAATTTATCTACATATCTGGTTTCTATGCAGTTTATTGGTTTCTGAGAGTTCTAAAATTATTTTATAATCATTAATGTAGGTGCAATTGTTTTATTGTCAGTCTGTAAATGAGTAAATTCCAGGTAAATCTATAAATAGTGGAAACATTGCCTCCCAGGTACCTGAACTGACCCTTTTATACCCCTAACTCAGGTAAGTCTCGTCAGTTTGTGCCTTCTTGTAAAGAGAGTAGATCGAATTCGGCGTGTTATTTTCTGTTAAGAAAAGAGTGTTGTGTTATTGAACAGAATTAAAATGAGTTCAGCGTCCAGTTCAAGAAGAAGTTGTGTCAATCAACCTGATGTGTTTTGTTATATATGCGGAGAATACATGTTCCAACAAAACAGACGAGCTATTACTGACTTTGTGAAGCAAGCATATTTGGCATACTTTGGAGTTAAGCTTGGTGATCAGGACAAAACGTGGGCCCCGCATCTTGTATGTAAAACTTGCACAGAGCAATTACGGCAGTGGACTACCGGCAAAAGAAAATGTTTGAAATTCGGCGTACCAATGGTTTGGAGAGAACCAAAAAACCACTTCGATGATTGCTATTTCTGTTTAGCAAATATTAATGGAATCAATCGAAATAACCGCCATAAATGGACCTATCCCAATTTAGACTCGGCAATACGCCCTATCCCGCACTCAGATGAAATACCGATTCCAACATTTCATGAGCTACCAGATATCTCTGATAACGAACATTGTCCCTCTGATCGCTCTTCCGATGCTAATGAAACTAACAGTGACTATGAGGGGACGTCTTCAGTTCCTCAACGCTTCAATCAAAACGAATTAAATGATCTCACCAGGGATCTCAATTTATCGAAAAAAGCCGCTGAAGTACTGGCTTCTAGGTTAAACGACAAAAAATTTACTGGAACAAGGAACCAAAATTACCTTTTACCGTACAAGAGAAAAAGATCTGCTACCATTCTTTTCTCAAGAAGACAATCTTGTATTTTGTCACGAAATTAGGGGACTCATGAAAGAAATGGGACTTTCTGAATATATTCCAGATGATTGGCGCCTATTTATTGACAGTTCAAAGCGAAGTTTAAAATGTGTCCTTCTACATAATGGGAATAAATATGGTTCAATACCGTTAGCTCACTCAACGAAACTGAAAGAAGAATATAACACAATAGCTTTAGTCTTGCAGAAGATAAAGTATCACGAACATCAATGGTTGATATGTGTAGACTTAAAAATGGTGAACTTTCTTCTTGGGCAGCAAAGTGGTTACACAAAATATCCGTGTTTCTTGTGCCTTTTGGGATAGTAGGGACAAAACACACCACTGGGTTAGAAAAGATTGGCCTCTGAGAGAAAACATGGACGTTGGGGAAAAGAATGTCATTAACGACGCTTTGGTTGAAAGAGAAAAAATCATTCTTCCTCCGTTACACATAAAGTTGGGCTTAATGAAGCAATTTGTAAAAGCTCTTGATAAGGATGGGCCTTGTTTTGAATATATAGGGGTAAAAAATGCCTCAGTTGAGCACAGAAAAACTCAAAGCAGGGATATTTGACGGCCCACAAATAAGACAATTAATTAAAGATCCTGCCTTCATAAATTCAATGAATGAAGTTGAACGAGAAGCTTGGACATCATTTGTTGCAGTTGTAGAAAATTTTCTAGGCAAACATAAAGCTGAAAACTATGTTGAAATTGTTAACAAGATGCTGAACAGCTTTAAATCATTAGGGTGCAATATGAGTATAAAAGTACACAATCTAGACAGCCACTTGGACCGGTTTCCAGAAAATTTAGGAGACATGAGTGAGGAACAAGGTGAAAGATTTCACCAAGATATTAAAATTATGGAGGACCGCTACCAAGGAAGATGGGACATCCACATGATGGCAGATTACTGCTGGAGTTTAAAGAGGGACTGTTTGAAAAAACATTCAAGAATGTCGCGGAAAAGAAGTTTTAGAAGTGTCGAGTGACTATATTTGATTTCTTTAATGTTTTTTTTTGTTTGTAAGTTTGACTTAAGATTGTATTTGGTATAAATAAAATAAAAAATTCGAATCTACTTTTGTTTATTACACTTGAGATTTGAGTTAAAATCATAGAACTCATATTTCTCTAAAATTGTATATCTTAAAAACTGAAGCTGATAGGGAAAAATGAATACGATATTTGAATTCAGGACATCAAACTGATATAGAATCAGTTCAAAAACCCTCGGCACCAAAACAGCTGTTCCCCAGTGTTATCGGCCTGTTCTCAGTCTGCTCTAAACGCGTTATCCGGTCAGCAGCAGCCGTAGCTCCGGAAGGGCCATCTACTAAATACCTCTGAGTCCTCTCCACTCGACGCCTGGGGAAATTATCCTGATAGAGTGTACCTGCTTGTCCCCTAGTCGCAGCATACTGTTAACATAGTTTGTCCGTGGGAATACTCCTTGAAGAAAGTTCAAAATAAATAGGGCAGAAAGGGGTGTAGGTGGTCATTAATGTAAAAACTCTTATGATACATTTTTGCCATAAAACATCGTGCGAGGTAAAGGGTTAGTCGACGTAAATAAGCATTTAACATAAACATTAAATAACGGGTATCGATTGGTTGGGAAAGACAAATGTTGAGATATCTTCTACTTCGAAATCTAATTTCAAGAATTATGAAAATCATTCGTTTCGTATTGTTCCTTATACCGAGTGACACAAGGGAGGAGTATGTAGGAGTCTAATATACGATAATTTATAGTAATATTATAGTAATAATTTAATATACGATAAATATATTTAAAAATTTAAAATTCATAGTAGTTATATAACAGGTACACAAAAAATTAAATAAAAGTCTAGTGCGAGAAGGCAGATCTATGTATTCTCATGCACTTTGACTCGCTGAATACACAGCTACACAAAAAAAAATCATGATCCTGGATATTGACCTTAGTATCCACATGTATTATTCTGAATTCGAATCCAACCTCAAAAAAGTCAATACACCCTGAAAATTTTGAGATAGGGTTAAGAAATGAAAATTTGACAAAATACCCAAATTTTATTCCAAGAATATATTTCGGGAGGTTTTCGAGTTTGCTGATTTCAAATTTCAACATGCCAAAAGCGGGAAATGTACCCCAGAGGTGAAAATCGAGTATAACAGGGGTTGAAGGGGATGCGAAAATATTTGTGTGACAAAATAATTATTTACGTCAAGTTTGATATGAAGTGGTGGAAGCAGTATTTTACTGGGATCAACTAACCGACTCTCTATGATAATATTTTGCCTGATTGCTAGGTCGCTGAGGCCAGTTTTTTTTTAAATATAATGGTTACATTGTTAATTTTTGTTTATGTGTTGTTGTTGTTTTTTACGTTGTTCATGTTATTGTTGGTGGTGGTGTTGTTATTGTTGTTGTTCTTGTTGTTGTTATTTTCATTACTGAAGTTTTTGTTTTTCTTGTTGTTGTTGTTTTTTTGTTGTTGTTCCTTTTTTTTTCATTCTCTTCGTTATGATCGGACCTGTAATAGAGATACTGGTCGTCTCAAAAGGCTGTATTGGTTTCCTTATCACCAATGAACCATTTGGCTGCTTTGAGCTTGCTCTAAACATTTTCGTGCCTCCTTCAACCCCTATTATACTCGATTTTCACCTCTGGGGTACATTTCCTGCTTTTGGCATATTGAAATTTGAAATCAGCAACATCGAAAACCCTCCGATTTTGACATAATCTCAAAAAGCGCCTAAAAAATGCCCGAAAAAGTTGATATTTTACCACGTTTTCAAGCTATTGTGTACACATAATAGTTAAAAGACTTGTTTAAACTTAAAATCTGAGCGTTTCACAACGTTTTAATTTATTTATGCCTATTTAGCTAATATTTTTTGTTAAATGCTTCATAGATACTATACGTTCACTCCACTACGTGGATATGGAAGTAATACTTCAAATACTTTGTTTTAGCTATCCATCATTTTTTTGTTCGATAATATACTCAGTAACATGGAAAATGCAACACCAAGAAGGGGTAGGAATTTTATGTCCAAACTTAGCAAAAACGTTTAGCTACTCAATGGTAATAATAAATTAAGATTTAAAAAAAGATTATGTAACACAGTTTTAAAAATAATGTGTTGACCTGTATCCATTAGTTACACATTCCCTCACTCTATGTGAAATTGATTCCAGTAGGTAGTTTACGTTATCTTGGGGTATTGTGTCTTAAACAACCTGCAATTCATGCCGGAAAGCTTTCAGTATCTGTGGAAGATTCACGAAGTTAATCAGTCTTCTTCCCCTAAAGTCTCTCACATATTCTATTGGTGAAAGAGTTGGAGATCTGGGTGGAAGTCTTGGGAAACAGAACATTGCGACGTTCCTCACGTCTTTGTCTGACTCTCATGCGGCCATCATGTATCCCTAAACAGAATCGAGATTCACCAATGAACATCACCCTATGCCACTCCAGATTCCAGTGCAATCGCAACCTACACCACTCCAAACTTTGCTGTCAAAACGGACTGCAAGGCTTCGGATTGCAAGCCTAAAGTCCTAATTCGGCGGTCAACCATTCGAAGCGTTACATGACGACCTTCATTACCTAACTATTGATCAGCAATTGACCTGATGATTCGCTGGGAAGCGGTCTCGTGGTGTCATTGCACCCTGATTCACATTAATTTGTCTTCGACCACTGGTTCCTCTTCTACAACTCTCCTAACCATCCCTAGTCCATACCTGATCACACCGCATGATGGTGGGATTGGTTCTGGTTAAAGTGATTTGCAATTTCTCTAAACGACAATCCATCTTCGTGCAAATCAACAGTTAGGTCTCTGTCAAGTTCACGTTTTCTTTCAGAGGGTAAGTTGTAAAATTCTTCAAGGATATTTTGTTTAGTTAATGTGTTAGTTCTTTCTTTTAGTTCGTCTTGACTACGTTAGAGATTTTAGATCTCGCATATCCTCATAAAAAAATCCAATGGAATAAGATCTGGAGATCGTGATAATTACTGTAGGTAAAGAGTCATATTCAGACGAATAGAGGCATCTTCTCAATTTGAAAATATTACAGCAATTGCAGGAATTGCTATTCTGTACTTTTGTTATACAGTACTATACTTTTATTTTGACTACATCAACTGTCACATATTTAATCATAGTGAAAAATAGTCTCTCAAAGTTTACATATAACGAATCAGACAGTTAAAAAATGCAGGAATTAAGTCGACTTAAAACATTTTTTGATAAATATTGATAAATTCTGCATATATTAGTTAGGCTGATCTATTTATCGGAATACTTTTCATAAGTGGACTGATAATTTAAAACTAAACGTCATTTAGTCTGCAACATTTTCCCCGATGTATTCTAAAACTACCCTCAGTATTCTAAAATACAGTTCAGCGGATACACCAGGAGTTAAATTAGTTCATGTCGTTCTGGATATAACAAAGTCATACAGAACTAAAATGATTCAGTAGATTTGAAATTTTATCTCCGGAATTAAAACTTTAAACTTGCATCACGAAAGGTACAGGAAATTGTATTACATGAAATAAACAGTTCGTTCTTGAAAGATTGATGAAATATATAATTTAAAAATAGCTTATTTAATTTTAAATTTAGCGGTAACCAATCTCACAGAGACATATTAACAAAACTGTTTATTATAACTGAGAAATAATCTTCCTTTCCTAATTTTAGAAACAAAAGTGACTTCCTAAAGTCGCAGTTTAGGTTTAATGCATCCACATTTTCTGGTTCTGGTGTGAGGAGCCTTGGAATTCATCTCGCTGATGTTTTGCTCATCCCTAAATCTTCATGTAAAATTTTCCAAGCTCTAGTTTCTGATATCTCAACTTCCCGTGTTAAGATTTTGGTCCATTTTCAATGGATTACCAAATTACCCAACGAAATAGTTTAGACCAGAATTTTTCTTGATGTAGCTTCTAGAAATTATTAAACCTGTACCAAAATTACAACAATACTTCGATAACTGCACCTGGTCAGAATACTTAAAATAATACTCAGAATAAAAACTGAGACTACCTGATGTTTAACCGCTTAACGCGCGAATTATTTTGCAAAAGATGAGTAAAATATCATCGATTTATTTTACCTTATATTTGAAATCTACATACAGAAATATTATTTGTCTAATAAAATTTAACATAAACAACACATTATTTTACGAAAAAAAAAAACAACATTTATTATCACCAATGCGCTCACCCGAGTTAACTCGGGCTTAGAAAAAACAAAGGAAATAAAAATTATTATTCATAAAGGAATACAAAATGAGCATGAAAAATGTATAAAACGCAAAATAAATGCCTCAAAAACAAAGGTAAGTTTAAATAGTAGTGATTGTATGGTATACTCTAAAACAAGGAGTAACACAGAGTGGCATATCACAATCTGGGCAGTAATAGCGAGTTTCTCTGCGGATTTTTTTCCCACGGGCATCACGAACTCTGCTACATATTCCGCATTGCCGTGTTGGGTTTTTTTCTTCTCAGTGGCCGGAATATATTCGGGAAAATGGCGTCCTGTCAGTCGAAGTGGTGTAAGGTTGGCTGAAGGACGTCCTCTTCTGCAAGAAAATTCCGTTTGATGGTACTTTTCCATTATTTGCTGGATGAGATCCATTCGGTACACCAATGCAGATTTATTTCCTCCACATTTTCGATATACTATGAAAGAGTTCCATAATGCCAAGTCCAACAAGTGAAAGAATAGTTTTTTTGTAATATTTCTTGCCTCTCTTTCGCGGAAGACTGTAATCTGCTAAATGCTGATCAACGCGATCAACTCCTCCCATAGTATCATTATAATCAACGACAACTTTAGGTTTCACCTTTGTTTCCCCTCTTTTTTCTATCTCCACACAAGTATTTGAATGAACAGTAGAAATCAACGCAATTTCTTTTTTATCTTTCCATTTTAGTATGGTTACTTTTCCCCTTTGATATGAAGCTGTTTCTCCTTTCTTTAGTTTCTTAGATTTTAGTTCGTTGGGAACTTCTTTTTCGCGATAACTTCAATGTTCCATATACATCAGTCTTATGTGTGAGTAATAAGTCAGCAAGTTGTGGTGAGTTATAAAAGTTATCCATTGTTAGAGTATAACCCAAATTTAAAAGTGGCTTCAATAATGTCATAACAACTTGCGATGAAACTGGTAAATCCTTATAGTCTGCGTCGAGATTTGTTTGCTTCCCAGTGTAGATAATAAAATTCCAAACGTATCCACTTTTGGATTCACATAACATGTACGTCTTGATCCCAAATCGAGCTCTCTTCAATGGTATATATTGAATCCAGCCCAGTCTACCCTTATATAAAAGTAGACTCTCATCAATAGCTATATATTTTTCTGGTGTGATCGCCTCACGGAATTTAGTCACCAGGCAGTCATATACAGGCCATATTTTATTCAGCCTTGGGTTGGGATGTGAAGCTTCATCAAACTCATCATTGTTCGAAAAGTGGAGGTTTTGATGAATTGCTTCAAATCTTTTCAATTCAAGTCCAAGAAAAACCCTCATTTCCGCGGAAGTTACTGGAAACCAATTTTTACCCCTCTTCTTTTGATCTGCATACCTGTTAGTCTCATTCACAATATGGGTAATAAGGCCGTCATCCAAAAACGCTTCAAAATATTGTAATATACTCCACTCATCAGTGGTGTCCAAATTTACAGCTGGTACAGCAGTAAAAGGAAATACAGGAGGGGCTGGAGCATCGGGCTGCAATTCACACCAATTCCGAACAAGGGGCAGATCAGCAGATACACCCGAATTAGAACTACTATTCGAAAAACTTTCAACACTGGTGTCAGAGCCACTTTCCTGCAAAATTTCTTCATAATCAGATTTACTTGCTTCCTCATGGCTATCCATTATTTCGAAATGCAGTTTTTGTTTGCCCCGGTAAATTTCCTAATATGCCACGTGTTTGATAATAAACGCAGTAAACCGGTCACAACAAACTCAAGGGCGGTACTAATAATCGTTTGCTCCGTTAGGCAGAGCAAGATCCGTCGCGATTGGTCGCGACCCCACGCGTCCTATTTGCCTATGAAATGAAGCGAGAACACGTAATATTCTATTTCAAACGGTTAAACTCGGGTAGCCGCACAGTATACGGTACAGATCGTTGAAGCCCGAGATAACTCGGGTTAATGGAAATCGAAACGGCGCCTTCCCGAGTTAAATCGGGTGAGTACGTTAAGCGGTTAAATCGTTTGCAATGTTCCATTGTTTTCGCGGCTAGATAGACTACACGAAAACCTTCCCTCGTAGTTCGTTCAGTTAGCAGAAAAATAACAGTGAAATTTTACAGACGGACCAGAAAATTTGTGAGTAAATTCGAGTGTTTGAGGGTTTAAATGCTTAACTTCAGCAATTAAAAAAACCAAGGAACGTTTTCCTTCTGTCTTAATTTATGTTCAATTAATTGAACATAAGGTCTTGGTCGACCAGATCTGTCATTGCTCAAACATGTTTGGGATATACTTGGTCGACAACGTCGAAGGCGTCTAGTTGGTTATTTCCCAAGGTGACATCTAACGGTTAGTTAACTCAATGCCGCATATAGTAGTCACTGTGACTGGGTTCTAAGGAGCCTAGTGAGCTGTATAGATAGCTTTATTCATTATTTCTCCTGCGGTAATTATTTCATGCTTATCATGACGTGCATCCTTCATACAATATGACCCCTTTTCGAAACTTGTAACTATACTATATTAACGATTTTTGCTACCGTAAAAACATTTCAGGAAATTTTATACGCATGTGTTCATTCCTCAGGCAGGCTTTTGTCTGTCAAATGTAATTATTGAAAACTTATGAATATAGAAAGGAATATTTACGTGGTGTGTAAATTAATGCAGCTTCAGTACAAGTTTGAACTTTTCATTTGTTTGTTTTTGTGACTGTTTCCGTAAACCGTTTTTCTCTAATGCATTTTAAAAACGAGCATTAATTTTGAGCAACGCCGTGCTTACAGGTTTTGCTTCTGACTTGGACACAGCGCAACGAATACTGTTTCAAAACTTCAACACGGCTACGGAGATCGTGTTTTTTTCAAGAGCACAGATTTTTCGATGGTTTAAGTCATTATCAGAAGGAAGAGATACGATTGAAGGTGGACCACGCAGCGGAAGGTCTTCTCTTCAAGAACCTATAAAAATGTCGATATAATACGGGATCTTGTGCATTCAGATCGTCGGTTGACGACAAGAATGGTTGGAGAAGAGTTAAATTGGAATCACAACACTGTTCATATTTTGACTAACGAAATGGGGATGAGAAATATATTCTCAAAAAAATGTTCAAAAAAAAAACTTTCGCAGGAACAGAAGGACAACAGGAGGGAAGGGTGTCTTGACTTTTGAAATGCACTGAAGATTATGCCCATTTTATGACACGTGCCATTGCTGGTGATGAGACTTGAGTGGAGAGTATGACCCGAAAACCAAGCGCCATATCATGGAATGGCACACTTCAAGCTTTCCAAGACCCAAAAAAGAAAGAATGAGCAAGTCGAAGATCAAATGCATGCTGATTTGCTATTTTTATAGTCAGGGAATTGTCCACAAATAGTTTGTGTCTCCAGGCCAAACAGTATATATCAACACTTTTATAGAGAGGTTCTTGAAAAACTTCGAAAAAGGGTCATGCGTACGAGACCAAACATGGATGTTGCAACACAAGTTGTGTTGCAGAGAACAATTGGATGTTGCAACTCAACAACGCTTTGTCACACAGCCATTTCAGTAAACGAGTTTTTAGCCAGTAAAAATATTCCTGTGGCTCCTCAGCCTCCTTACTCGCCTAAAGGACCGTCAAATCAAATTTTGGGACCATAGAAAACATTCAAACGGCTATAACCGATCAGCTGAAGGCTGTTCTATGCTATGAGGAATAGAAGAATCTCCAGAGCTGTGTAGCTTCCCAAGGTGGTTATTTGAATAAGACAATACTACATTGTAATTCTATTAGAATAAAAACAAATCATTACTTAATTTACAAACCCCGTAAATGTAAAAATATAATATTTGAATCGTTAATTGTTAAGTCAGTTAGAGAAAAGTTTCGGCAGCTTTTCATTAAATGGGCATCAGTCATCGACTGGTTTTTCTGTTCCTGGAGTGGGTACTGGAACCTTCGGCGTAGAAACAGAAAAAAATATACGTTTTCCACGAAACACCGAACTACTACACTTTTCTCGACACGCGTTTCGCCAACCAAGTTCTCGCAAACCATCTTCTACTGAAGACGCCAACTTGGTTGGCAAAACGCGTCGAGAAAAGTGTAGTAGTTCGGTGTTTTGTCCAGTTTTTTGGTTTTGTTGGGTTTTGTGTAACAAAATTTGAACACTTCGTGGTCACCCTGCTGCTGTATATATTCACAAATTGATGCCATTTTAATAGTTAAACAATTTCCCTGCTTATAACATATCCAATTCACTCAGAAACTACAAATCACCAAATTAACGACTGATATCCTTTTAACAAATCATGATTCATTTGTTTGTTCCGTTTTATTTAACTTGTTTGGCATGTAGTATTCACCCTGCTGTCCGAACGGCCACTGGATCTCATCCATTATGTATATAATTTTTTCTCAGAGATGATGCCTCGCTAAAAATAAACCGTTAATATCCCGTTAATAATACGAGAGAGTAAATAGCGCCAGACGCTAAACTCTGTTAATAACCGAATCCTAGACATTATCAGCGAAATGTTGCAGACGGAGCTTAAAATGTCAACGTTTTAACAGACATTGTATCCCGTATCTAGCGGCCCCCCATTAACGTCAGAGCGGCAATTTTTCACTTTTGATTTATGAAGAAACCCATATTTATCGCATTCTCTCAACTTCCTTTACTTTTATTCCTTTACTATGTATACGTAAAGTACTTTTATAGTAGCGAGAATGATTTCCCGTTCATAGTTCTTCGTCTTTTAGTAGTCATAGATCGGGATTTGGATCTTAACCCTTCTGTGAACGGGTGAAATAATTTTACATAACGGAACGGGTTGGGTCTTATGGACACATACTTAAAAACAGCATAATTAAACAAAAAACATATTTTTTATTTGGCAACTGATTGCAAAGTATCGTTAAATATATTACAGGGTTTGTCCGGAAAGTAATGTCAGTGAGCTTTGAAAAATGGTTTTTATTGGTTCTATGTGTACAAATCTTTAGAAAATTTCAAAATACATTCCTCCTGTGTCCACACATCGGTTCCAGCGGGTCTTCCACGCATCAAAAACCGTACGGTAGTCGTTTTCCGGAATCGCCTTTAAAGCGTCGGTGCAAGCCTTCTGAATGTTTTTCACCGACCCAAAATGCTGTCCTTTCATTGGGGTTTTGAGGCGCGGAAACAGAAAAAAGTCTGGGGGGGGGCACATCGGGGCTATAGGGAGGCTGGGGAACAACGGTGATGCCTGCCTTGACGAGGTAATCGGCCACGAGGAAGCAGGTGTGCGAAGGCGCATTGTCGGGGTGAAGCTTCCAGGATTTTGAGATGTCTGGGCGGACGCGATTCACCCTGCGTTTCAGCCGCTTCAGCACCTCGACGTAAAACTTTCCGGTTACGGTTGTCCCCTGCGGAACGAACTCATGATGGACTAATCCCCCGGCAATCAAAAAAGACAGTCAGCATTGACTTGATCTTTGACATGGACATCCTGGCCTTCTTGGGGCGAGGGGAGTTCGACGTGTGCCATTCCGCACTTTGCCTCTTCGTCTCCGGATCGTATTCAAAGACCCAACTTTCGTCCCCGGTAATGACGTCATCAAGGAAAGCGGGGTTGTCTTCGCAGGTGCCCAAAAGTTCTTGGCAGGTTTCGACGCGTCTCGCTTTTTGATCGTCCGTTAGCACTTTTGGCACGAGCTTCGCGCACACCTTCCTCATTCCTAAAGACTCCGACACAATTTTGTGAACAATGGTTTTCGTAATGTCTAATGTTTCGGAAATTAAACGGACACTTAGACGACGGTCAGTGTTCAACACGTCACGCACACGTTTCACATTGTCGTTGGAACTGGACGTTGCTGACCGTCCAGCGCGGTTCTTGTCGTTGACATCTTCCCGACCTTCTGCGAAAGCCTTGTGGCACCGGAAAATTTGCCTGTCCGAAAGACAATCGACGCCGAAAGCCTTCTTCAACATTGGAATGGTTTCCGCAGCACTCTTCTCCAGTTTCACACAAAACTTGATCGCCATCCGTTGCTCAAGCGAACGTTGCATTTTTTCTTGCACCGGGTCACTGTAACGCCTCTCAAAGAACGAGTGATGCGACCGCTACAACGACCGGTAGCCAACTGACGCTGGTTGGATATTGTTGCCAGATCCCCCCACCACAATCCCAGAACGTAAAGCGCGGGCTGGCGTGTACAGTCTCGGGAAAAAAATTCACTGACATTACTTTCCGGACAAACCCTGTATATCACATATAATTCTGATAAAACTACAAAAAAATTATCAACTGAAAATATATTCTATATTAAAAAAAAAAGTAATTCTGACATATAATTATGAGTTACCCCGTATATCAATTATTTTTGTAAATTTTTCGTTCATACTGGACAAATAGGTTTAGAATGTTCCATACAAATAATTTTTTTCCAAATTTGGCAAATAAACCTAGTTTTGTGATCTTTGCAGAAGGCACATCTGCCCCTCTTATTTTCCTGCTGTTGGGTAGCTTCAGTGAAAGGAACTCCGCTTATTCTTGCTGCATTTAGCCGTATTTCTCTTAGTAAATATTGGCAACTCATTATTTTTTTTCATGTAGTTCACTATCAAATTCTTTGCAAGTTCCTTTAGAAATATTCCTCTTTCAGTAAACTGATAAGAGTTGATCAGGAGTATTATTATTGCTTTTATATACACTATAGGAAAGTGCAAGATTTCAAAGCCGAGCATTAATAAATAAGAAAAGAATAAACTCGGACAGATAGAGGAACTGACAGAGAAATATTATATCCATAGTTGCCAGACTAACATGTCATTTTAAAAGTCTATGGGCGTTATTCTCTGTCTTTCGTGATAGGGTAGCAATAAAATATGTAGGCGGGACGCCCCACCCATAAATTATAATCCGCACGTGTGAATTGAATTATTACATCGTTATTGGTCTACGGAAAAAAACACTTAAGCATTCCTTGCGTACGCAGTTGGTGTTTTAGGCGATTCCAACGTTCGGCCATTTTTTATAAACGGTTCCTTAAATGCAAACAAATATTTAATAATAATAATAATAATAATAAACGACTTTATTTGCTCCTTGTTACAAAAATAAACGTACAATTAGAATAGAGCAAAAAGGCGAAGTATCGCTCAAGGAGCGCTTTTCAATTTAACAAACAAAACAAACTGTTTACGGACATGAACATGAAAGACCATGAAATTTAAATGATTTATGGGCCAGAATTGTACAAGTCCTAAATTGTTACGCTTAAGAAATGTTTAGAACGCGTAAGAACTGAGTTTTACGATAGACCAGGGTTTTGCGAAGAACAAAGGGGCGACATTTTGAACCACTTATTCAATAGGCATTTTTTCTTTCTTTCGTCTTATAACCGGGTTGATTTATATTTATATCTTTTTATTTTTTATAAAACTTCAATTATATTTTCTTGCAGACCGGTTAGTTAAGGAATACAAAAATTTGAAAATAAATACAATTATGTTCGTAGACTTCTTTTAAGTGAATGGGATAATTTTAAGTCAGAATTACGTACGAATTTCGTTTCATACAGCTGTCGATGTGCACTCTCTCCGCTGCGAAAAAGTACTGAGAAGTACTCACTCAAGATCGTTAGGTGATGGGCGGTGTCTATCCACCTCCACATTCCAGTTTCTGACGCGCAGGTAACGTTTTACGTCATACGTTTCACACAAGCGTGAAACACTGGTGCATCTAACTGTCTTTGTCTGTCCTTACTGGTGTCTTTTAACTTATTCTCTTCTACACATGTATCGCCAATATGTAATGCTGCAATTTCCTACCCTAGTATAATAAAACCATTGATAGCAGCAACATTCAGTAGACCATAGAAAATAGTCATTGGCCATCTTCTTGTTCTTCTGGCTACATTACAAGTAGAACACAGTTGGTCTACCGTTATTTTTCTGAAAAGATATTCTAAGAAAAAGTCACCTTTTGGAACGGGTTGGGCCTGAGATACCGAAATCGTTCACTACACTCATACGCATGAACGTAAACTAACGCCGTATAGGCGATACATAGCTCCTAGTAATATACAGGTATGGAGGCGGAGAGAGCCGTAAACACTCAGATAAGGCTATTGTACTTGAATGTCTGATACGTTAGCCCTATGAGACCCGACCCGTGCACAGAAAGGTTAATAGATCTCATCAGTGTAACATATGTAATGGTGAATGTCAAATGACGAGCATGTCGACTTACAGGAGAGCTACAGGTGTTGATACCTAGGGGGTATCTCCATCTAGTGTAATTAGATGGGACTAGACATATTCCGATAGATTTGACAGAGTCAGCAACTACCAAATATTCTTCCATAAGGTACACTCTAATACCACAACCGTTCAACAAAGCAAGCTCAACAAAGAATGACTTCCTGCTTATCGTCATTCACCATTTAAAAATCACATTTCCAGAATTCGATCTCATTGTTGGTCTCATAATTCGGTCTCAGCAAGTGTGACACAACGCAGGGTCGGCACAATATAACTCTATAATAATTAAAGTATAAACCGTATTTTTTAAGCGCCTTGGAAATTATGTACGCATGTATTTCTTTGCCCGTGCATACGTACGCCACTGGCCGTGCCTGGTAACGCATGCTGGACTATAGTACTCCAGTCCCGTGCGGGTAGACAGGACACGTAAATACAGTTTCGCCAGGGTGTGTGCGCCGATTCCGTAATGTTACATGTTACATCGGTGAGAGCGGGTGGACGGTAGAACACCGAGTTAAAATTTACGTGTCATGAGTGACTAACTCGTGAGTTCGTGTAGTGTATTTACATATTACCTGATTTTGTGTGGATTTTTGCAATAATGGCACAGTCGTTACCATTTCTAGAAGACTGAAAAAGTTGACTGAAAATTACGACGGTTTTATAATAAACGGATCACATATTTTATGTATTCCTTGCAAGTCGATATATATTTTGTAGACGTCGAGACTGTGAAAGATATTTAGATTCGAATATCCATCAACAAAATATTACTAGTACTACTGCGCAATTTTGGTTTGATTTGTGCATATGTTTTGCACATGTAACCTTTTGTGGAACATGGTCGACAATATTCACTTTTTTTGCCAAATATGTATCCGATTTTCCACTGCCTAGTAGCTTACGTAAAACATATTTACGGAACATACAGTAAGCGGCAGCCTAATGCGTACATAGGTGGATATTAAATACATATTAAATAATACATTTTTATGTCATAGTTAGGCGAATTTACTTGGGCCGGGGGGCTTTTTAATATATATTTAATTTATATTTTATATTAGTATGCGAATAGTTGTTCGAAAGAGATGTGCTGGCGTATGTGTTTTAGCTTACATATATACGTAAAATCATTGGCAAATGATAATATTGATTGATGATACGCACTTTTCTAATCAGGCACTAGACCAGAATAGAATATAAAATGGTATTTCAAATTTTAACTCAAACAGCCCTACCGACAAACCGGATGCCTTTCATACGTCTGCGCTAGCGATTGGATTGCGATTGGTTCTCACCTCATGTTTACATCTACTGAACAAAGAAGTTAAGTTATCAATTGCCCTTCATTCGGCTATGTACGCATTAGGGTGCCGCTTACTGTATATCAGCTCGTCGTGGGAAATATCAAAGAATACATAATGCAATAAATTTCTGTGGCCGACAGTGGATGAAACAACAGATCTTTTGCGGTAATAAGGTTGTTAATGTTCTGTTACCAATTTTAGGTATTTCAGATATTTCGCCCCTGATATTGATAGCTAGTAAAGGAATTTTGCAAACAACGACTAAAAGTAGTTATAGAATTAGTAGTAACACGTGCATTGTCTCCTGTAGATGTAAAAAATAATGTACTGATATTAGTGACAAAAAACAACTGACATACAAAAACTGTGTGAAATGCGTGAAAATAATGTGCGTGGTGTGTCGTCCTCTGTATGAACTATTCATGTACTGTGAACTATTCACATGAACTATACATACTTCAGGTGAACTATTTTGAATTTGCACCTTTAACTCCAGTAGATATGGAACGATCATTTTCCTTGTACAATCATATGTACAGGAGAAATCGGTCACCTTTATCGAGAAGCAAGGCAAGAAAGACTATTTTTTAATTTTTCAATTGAAATAGAAATAATTGTAAAAAATGATGGCGCACTGACATTAAGTTTTCTTCTCATTTTCTCAATATCAGTTTTTTCTCCACATCCACGTAGTGGAACAGAAGCATAGTATTTACGAAAACTTTTTTAAAAAAATGTATAGGCTGAATAGGCGTAAAATGTTCTGAAACATTGAGTTTTTTAAGTTTAAACGAAATATTTTTTCTGTCTCTCTGTTACCCTTTTTTGTGTACACGATAACTGGAGCTGATTAGATTTTGAGCTTAATCGGTTAATGGGTTGGGGAACAAATGGGAGTAATACACTTTTTTACCTGTCTATAGGATGGTTATGGGTAAATGCATTTTTGGGGTAAATGCACTTTGCAATCGGCATCTGTAAACAGATCGCATGTCTCGTGATTGAATATGTGCGTTGGTTTTGTTCTC